>JAPDNY010000003.1:163310910-163765519 GCA_029375565.1 Gekko gecko | reverse complement strand
TCATTCCACTCCGTGCCCTCTCATTCCTGTCCCAGAACACTCCTGGAGCACCCTGGGGCTGTCATTCCACTCTGGGACATGTCATTCCAGTCCCAGAACACTTCTGGAGCACCCTGAGGCTGTCATTCCACTTCGTGGCCTCTCCTTCCTGTCCCTGCACTCTCCTGCTGCACCCTGGGGCTGTCATTCCACTCCGTGGCCTCTCATTCCTGTCCCTGCACTCTCCTGCTGCACCCTGGGGCTGTCATTCCACTCCGTGGCCTCCCCTTCCTGTCCCTGCTCTCTCCTGCTGCACCCTGGGGCTGTCATTCCACTCCGTGGCCTCTCATTCCTCTCCCTGCACTCTCCTGCTGCACCCTGGGGCTGTCATTCCACTCCGTGGCCTCTCATTCCTCTCCCTGCACACTCCTGCTACACCCTGGGGCTGTCATTCCACTCCGTGGCCTCTCATTCCTGTCCCTGCACTCTCCTGCTGCACCCTGGGGCTCTCATTCCACTCCGTTGCCTCTCATTCCTGTCCCTGCACACTCCTGCTGCACCCTGGGGCTGTCATTCCACTCTGGGACATGTCATTCCAGTCCCAGAACACTTCTGGAACACCCTGGGGCTGTCATTCCACTCTGGGACATGTCATTCCAGTCCTAGAACACTCCTGGAGCACCCTGGGGCTTTCATTCCACTCTGGGACATGTCATTCCAGTCTCCAGAAACTCCTGCAGCACCCTGGGGCTGTCATTCCACTCCGTGGCCTCTCATTGCTGTCCCTGCACACTCCTGCTGCAGCCTGGGGCTGTCATTCCACTCTGGGACATGTCATTCCAGTCCCAGAACACTTCTGGAGCACCCTGGGGCTGTCATTCCACTCCGTGGCCTCTCATTCCTGTCCCAGAACACTCCTGGAGCACCCTGGGGCTGTCATTCCACTCCGTGGCCTCTCATTCCTGTCCCAGAACACTCCTGGAGCACCCTGGGGCTGTCATTCCACTCTTAGACATGTCATTCCACTCCCAGAACACTTCTGGAGCAGCCTGGGGCTGTCATTCCACTCCGTGGCCTCTCATTCCTGTCCCTACACTCTCCTGTTGCACCCTGGGGCTGTCATTCAACTCCGTGGCCTCTCATTCCAGTCCCAGAACACTCCTGCTGCATCCTGGGGCTGTCATTCCACTCTGGGACATGTCATTCCAGTCCCAGAACACTCCTGGAGCACCCTGGGGCTGTCATTCCACTCTGGGACATGTCATTCCAGTCCCAGAACACTCCTGGAGCACCCTGGGGCTGTCATTCCACTCCGTGGCCTCTCATTCCTGTCCCAGAACACTCCTGGAGCACCCTGGGGCTGTCATTCCACTCTGGGACATGTCATTCCAGTCCCAGAACACTTCTGGAGCACCCTGAGGCTGTCATTCCACTTCGTGGCCTCTCCTTCCTGTCCCTGCACTCTCCTGCTGCACCCTGGGGCTGTCATTCCACTCCGTGGCCTCTCATTCCTGTCCCTGCACTCTCCTGCTGCACCCTGGGGCTGTCATTCCACTCCGTGGCCTCCCCTTCCTGTCCCTGCTCTCTCCTGCTGCACCCTGGGGCTGTCATTCCACTCCGTGGCCTCTCATTCCTCTCCCTGCACACTCCTGCTGCACCCTGGGGCTGTCATTCCACTCCGGGGCCTCTGATTCCTCTCCCTGCACACTGCTGCTAAGCCCTGGGGCTGTCATTCCACTCCGTGGCCTCTCATTCCTGTCCCTGCACTCTCCTGCTGCACCCTGGGGCTCTCATTCCACTCCGTTGCCTCTCATTCCTGTCCCTGCACACTCCTGCTGCACCCTGGGGCTGTCATTCCACTCTGGGACATGTCATTCCAGTCCCAGAACACTTCTGGAACACCCTGGGGCTGTCATTCCACTCTGGGACATGTCATTCCAGTCCTAGAACACTCCTGGAGCACCCTGGGGCTTTCATTCCACTCTGGGACATGTCATTCCAGTCTCCAGAAACTCCTGCAGCACCCTGGGGCTGTCATTCCACTCCGTGGCCTCTCATTGCTGTCCCTGCACACTCCTGCTGCACCCTGGGGCTGTCATTCCACTCTGGGACATGTAATTCCAGTCCCAGAACACTCCTGGAGCACCCTGGGGCTGTCATTCCACTCTGGGACATGTCATTCCAGTCCCAGAACACTCCTGGAGCACCCTGGGGCTGTCATTCCACTCTGGGACATGTCATTCCAGTCCCAGAACACTCCTGCTGCACCCTGGGGCTGTCATTCCACTCTGTGGACATGTCATTCCTTTCCCTGCACTCTCCTGCTGTACCCTGGGGCTGTCATTCCACTCTGGGACATGTCATTCCGGTCCCCGAACACTCCTGGAACACCCTGGGGCCGTCATTCCACTCTGGGACATGTCATTCCAGTCCCAGAACTCTCCTGCTGCACCCTGGGGCTGTCATTCCACTCTGGGATATGTCATTCCAGTCCCAGAACTCTCCTGCTGCACCCTGGGGCTGTCATTCCACTCTGGGACATGTCATTACAGTCCAAGAACACTCCTGGAGCATCCTGGGGCTGTCATTCCACTCTGGGACATGTCATTCCAGTCCCAGAACTCTCCTGCTGCACCCTGGGGCTGTCATTCCACTCTGGGACATGTCATTACAGTCCAAGAACACTCCTGGAGCACCCTGGGGCTGTCATTCCACTCTGGGACATGTCATTCCAGTCCCAGAACACTCGTGCTGCACCCTGAGGGTGTCATTCCACTCTGGGACATGTCATTCCAGTCCCAGAACACTCCTGCTGCACCCTGGGGCTGTCATTCCACTCCGTGGCCTCTCCTTCCTGTCCCTGCACTCTCCTTCTGCACCCTGGGGCTGTCATTCCACTCTGGGACATGTCATTCCAGTCCCAGAACACTCCTGGAACACCCTGGGGCTGTCATTCCACTCTGGGACATGTCATTCCAGTCCCCGAATACTCCTGCAGCACCCTGGGGCTGTCATTCCACTCCGTGGCCTCTCATTCCTGTCCCTGCACTCTCCTGCTGCACCCTGGGGCTGTCATTCCACTCCGTTGCCTCTTATTCCTGTCCCTGCACACTCCTGCTGCACCTTGGGGCTGTCATTCCACTCTGGGACATGTAATTCCAGTCCCAGAACACTCCTGGAGCACCCTGGGGCTGTCATTCCACTCTGGGACATGTCATTCCAGTCCCAGAACACTCCTGGAGCACCCTGCGCTGTCATTCCACTCTGGGACATGTCATTCCAGTCCCGGAACACTCCTGCAGCACCCTGGGGCTGTCATTCCACTCCGTGGCCTCTCATTCCTGTCCCTGCACACTCCTGCTGCACCCTGGGGCTGTCATTCCACTCCGTGGCCTCTCATTCCTGTCCCTGAACTCTCCTGCTGCACCCTGGGGCTGTCATTCCACTCCGTGGCCTCTCATTCCTGTGCCTGCACACTCCTGCTGCACCCTGGGGCTGTCATTCCACTCCGTGGCCTCTCCTTCCTGTCCCTGCACTCTCCTGCTGCACCCTGGGGCTGTCATTCCACTCTGGGACATGTCATTCCAGTCCCAGAACTCTCCTGGAGCACCCAGGGGCTGTCATTCCACTCTGGGACATGTCATTCCAGTCCCAGAACACTTCTGGAGCATCCTGGGGCTGTCATTCCACTCCGGGACATGTCATTCCAGTCCCAGAACACTCCTGCTGCACCCTGGGGCTGTCATTCCACTCCGTGGCCTCTCATTCCTGTCCCTGCACTCTCCTGCTGTACCCTGGGGCTTTCATTCCACTCTGGGACATGCCATTCCGGTCCCCGAACACTCCTGGAACACCCTGGGGCCGTCATTCTACTCTGGGACATGTCATTCCATTCTCCGGAAACTCCTGCAGCACCCTGGGGCTGTCATTCCACTCTGGGACATGTCATTCCAGTCCCAGAACTCTCCTGCTGCACCCTGGGGCTGTCATTCCACTCTGGGACATGTCATTACAGTCCCAGAACACTCCTGGAGCACCCTGGGGCTGTCATTCCACTCTGGGACATGTCATTCCAGTCCCAGAACACTCGTGCTGCACCCTGGGGGTGTCATTCCACTCTGGGACATGTCATTCCAGTCCCAGAACACTCCTGCTGCACCCTGGGGCTGTCATTCCACTCTGTGGCCTCTCATTCCTGTCCCTGCACTCTCCTGCTGCACGCTGGGGCTGTCATTCCACTCCGTGGCCTCTCCTTTCTGTCCCTGCACTCTCCTTCTGCACCCTGGGGCTGTCATTCCACTCTGTGGCCTCTCATTCCTGTCCCTGCACTCTCCTGTTGCACCCTGGGGCTGTCATTCCACTCTGGGATGTGTCATTCCAGTCTCCAGAAACTCCTGCTGCACCCTGGGGCTGTCATTCCACTCCGTGGCCTCTCCTTCCTGTCCCTGCACTCTCCTGTTGCACCCTGGGGCTGTCATTCCACTCCGTGGCCTCTCCTTCCTGTCCCTGCACTCTCCTGCTGCACCCTGGGGCTGTCATTCCACTCCGTGGCCTCTCCTTCCTGTCCCTGCACTCTCCTGCTGCACCCTGGGTCTGTCATTCCACTCCGGGGCCTTTCATTCCTGTCCCTGCACTCTCCTGCTGCACCCTGGGGCTTTCATTCCACTCCGTGGCCTCTCCTTCCTGTCCCTGCACTCTCCTGCTGCACCCTGGGTCTGTCATTCCACTCCGGGGCCTCTCATTCCTGTCCCTGCACTCTCCTGCTGCACCCTGGGGCTGTCATTCCACTCCGTGGCCTCTCCTTCCTGTCCCTGCACTCTCCTGCTGCACCCTGGGGCTGTCATTCCACTCCGTGGCCTCTCCTTCCTGTCCCTGCACTCTCCTGCTGCACCCTGGGGCTGTCATTCCACTCCGTGGCCTCTCCTTCCTGTCCCTGCACTCTCCTGCTGCACCCTGGGGCTTTCATTCCACTCCGTGGCCTCTCCTTCCTGTCCCTGCACTCTCCTGCTGCACCCTGGGGCTGTCATTCCACTCCGTGGCCTCTCCTTCCTGTCCCTGCACTCTCCTGCTGCACCCTGGGTCTGTCATTCCACTCCGGGGCCTTTCATTCCTGTCCCTGCACTCTCCTGCTGCACCCTGGGGTTTTCATTCCACTCCGTGGCCTCTCCTTCCTGTCCCTGCACTCTCCTGCTGCAGCCTGGGGCTGTCATTCCACTCAGTGGCCTCTCCTTTCTGTCCCTGGACTCTCCTGCTGCACCCTGGGGCTTTTATTCCACTCCGTGGCCTCTCCTTCCTGTCCCTGCACTCTCCTGCTGCACCCTGGGGCTGTCATTCCACTCCGTGGCCTCTCCTTCCTGTCCCTGCACTCTCCTGCTGCACCCCGGGGCTGTCATTCCACTCTGGGGCCTCTCATTCCATTCCCAGAGTAGTGTATTTTTGCCAAGAGACCGTAATGGAAAATCCATTCCACCTTTTTTTTCCAACTCTATTTGTGCTGCAATGTATTTCAATGGAGCCCATGGAAGTCAATTGGCATTCCTGGCTCCCATTATTTCCAATGGTCCTTCAAGTCTTTCCCATTGTTTCCAATGGGCAATCCTGTCCTTCCTTTTAGTACATCCCGTTTTAGGCACTGCCACAAAGCCTACGTGAAGACGAACGTTCTTGTTGTGATGGCAAACACTTGGGTCGCGGTAGCTCTCTTGCCGAGGTAGCCAGAGCGTTTTGGAGGTTTGGGTCTGTCCAGTGTGCGTCCAAGAGAGGGAAACGTTACGTGAGCATCTTTGAAATATGGCAAAATAGCACATCTTTTGCTTTCCTCTTTCCACATGGACAATGTCCGTGCAAAGTCGGTTGCGGGAAATAAACATGGATTCCCACCCAGTGATGGACGCTGCAGTAGGGAGGAGACAAGACCAGATTTGCCAGTGTGGGAACACACGAGCTAGGGTTTTATTGCTGGAGGCTGGAATAGCACGCACACTGTTTCCCTGGGTCGCGCATGCCTTCTACTTCTTTTCACAAGAGGTTTCCTGTTCCCGCGAGGGGGCGGATAAGCGTCCGCATTACCATGGCAACAGAATATTCGTCTCCTCTAGTTTGCAGCCGAGCCTCAAGCTTAAATTTCCGGACGCAGTGGAATTGTCATTTCTCGTGGCCTCTGGCTGATTTGAGGATCGTCTCATGCTGGGGGCGCCCTTGCACAATGATGTGCTTCCCCTGTTAGACATCCATACACACAGCCCTTGTGTGATAATACTTATGGCATCAACGTCAAAGCGCCAGCGTTGAGAACTGATGTGCCAGTAGAAGTCACATATGGTGAAGCTGTACAATCATTTAATGTGGTGGGTGAGCTGTGGTACAGACAGCAGTCTGTTGCAAACAGGTTTAAGAAGTCAAACTGTAACCATGAGTGGGGGACAAAGTTTCAAACACCAGAGTTACATAAGGCTCAGAATAAGAGAGCAACCATCATAGAATCATACACTTAACCAATTATTACCTTACATGTATTATGTATCTATTATTTTGCAGTATTTCTTACCAGCCTTTCTCCCAAAGGAACCCAAGGCAGGCTACACAGTTAGTTAAAAAACATAATATAAAAATACTAACAAGGAACACCACTAAAAACAATAACAGAAACCAGATAATTGCTACCCAAACTGTTGTGATGGAAGCTCACATCAATTTTTTTAAAATCTATGCTTGTAACCTCAACCTCCAGGAAAACTTGCCACCTGTCCTTCAAACACTTTGCCCCCAAAAGGGGGCAGATTTGACACTGCATGACGATTCGCCATATCACTCTTAATATTTTTCTTCCTCCAATAGTGGACAAATAACCATCTCCTTAAAAGAATGAGGGGAAAACCTTGACTCAAAGAATCATTTATAATAAGCAACACAAGCTCTCTGCGTTTCTATTTATAAGATTTCAACAACCAGTTTGGACAGGGGTCAAGAGCACAAGTGGTGAACTTTTAAAATACCTAGGACCCTGTGAACATCCATCAGGCTAAGCAAAATTAAGTGATCCATAAATTGACAAGACAGTAGATTGCAGTGGATCTGAGTGATTTTATCATTAATAAAACTTGCTAAAGGGTCACAGCTGATAAGCCAGTTCCCAGGACTTTAAAGAAACATATAGGAATTAGCAGGTCACATTGCAGGCCTTCAAACAGTCTTTATGGAGTGTTCTATAAAACTTGGACTGAGTTCTCCACTAACACCAGTCTAGACATCTCCTAACCCTCTTCCTATCACCCAGCTCCATAATTAATCCCAGGGCTGGGTTCCATTTTGAGGTTGGGAGCAGTCCTGGCAATTGCCTGTACCTTTTTATTCCAGGTCCCCACGGAGTTAATGCTTGGGATCCTAAACTCCCTTGGAGCATTATGCAATCCCACTGGATCCGTCAGTCTCTGACAGACCATCTTAATTGGCTCTCCACAATTCCAGAGACCAGCTGTCACATCCATGTTGCCTTGAGCAGATAACAGCTGATTATAACATGTGCTGCCTCACAAGGCCATCTCTTAATTGCTGGGTAGAAAACATAAAATCCAGTGTATGTTCTTTTTCACAACCTGGGTCAAACAAGGTTAATTCTGTTGAAGTCAACTCATATAAGAATTCAGCTGAAGCCTCAGATATGGCCACTTAATTAACATTATTGATAATCTTATTGGTCATAGGGGGTGGGGTAGATAAACTTTCTATGCCAGGGATGTCAAACTCATTTGTTATGATGGCCAGATCTGACATAAGTGCCACTTTGTTGGGCCAGGCCATGCACGCCATAAAAATGTAATGCCAGGTACTGGAGATATAAACTTTATAAAGGACACAGGCAAACCCAATTAACAATATTATTTTTACTCAAAATACAAACAAAAGCAATTGATTTACCAGGGAACCCGCAAAAGCCCCAATAAATGTATTTAATCATATGCAAGACTCGGTTTTTTACAAGGAATACCATAAAAGGGCCAGTTGCTTGTGGGCCAGGTAAGAGCCGTAGAGGGGCCGGTTCTGGCCCCTGGGCCTTATGTTTGACATAACCCTAACCCTAACCCCTGTTCTATGCCATCTTAAAGGTTTTAGGAATATGCATAAACTTAGGTTTAAACATCAGCTCATTAATACAACTATGAAGAAGAAATTAGTGTGCTGATTGCATAGGTTTAAGAACAGTTTGGATGAGAATTGGTAGGGCTTATTGTGGGACTGAACAGATCCAGAACATTTTATAGTTTGGAATTCTGGGAGGGTAAATCAAAGACTCGCACTCTACCCAGCTATCTGCCAACTATTTTCTTCCCTTCTGCATGTCATCATATACAGAGTCAGTTTTCTAATATATTAATTGAGGTTACAGAACCTATTGACAAAAACTCCTGCTGGCTAAAAGATGTCTTACAACAAACCGGACCACAGTGTATTTAACTAAGTAAAACACTAAATCACCATGAATTACATTAGGACTTTGAGCCTAAGATAAGACCTCATTACTGGCCACAAATATTACTATAGGAGTTATATTATTCTGAATGTACTGTCGAGCTTCATGATTAATGAATAAGCTGTGTTCTTGTTAATGAATTTTTTTAAATACTCTAAACATTTATACTTAGCATAATATATCATTTTTTTGGTAAAACTATACACGGTGACTTAGTGTTTTACTTGGTTAAAAGATGTCAACTTCCACTGAGGACAATAACAAAAAACAGGAAAGGTTATTGGAAATGTAATGTCATGTGCTTCCTTCCCAAGAGCAAACTAACAAAAGACTGACTGGGGATGGGGCTCAGTGGCAGAGTATCATCTTTGTCAGCAGAACATCCCAGGTTCAGTCCTTAGCATCTCCAGTTAAAATAATCTAGTGAAAGCAGGTGACGTGAAAGACCTTGACCTGAGTCTCTGGAGAGCTGTTGCCAGTTAGAATAGGCAATACTTTCACTTTGATGGACCAGTAGTCTGACTCAGTATAAGACAGGTTCATGTGTCTCCATATGTAATATTAAAAACATAACATTTAAATGGTTAAAACATATATTTTAGCTGACCTTTGGCAAAGAAGATTGGTTGGCACTGCTGATCCTGGTTGTTCCTGATGGTCTAATACTTAACAATCTGCTATTTGATTTTGTATAGTGATATCTGGTTGTGTTTGTGTGTGTGATATGAATTTGGTAATTTGGATGTTTGGCAGTATAATCCTAAACTATTCTGTGCCCATTGACTCCAATAAACTTAGATGTGTAATCCTAAACAGATGTACTGTTCATGTTTTTAGAATGTTGATGTATTTTTACTATTTATGACGTTTGATCACTGCTTTGGAACTTTGATATAACAACAGTATAAAAAAATACAGATCGGGGACACCTGTCACAAAATCAGTCTTTTTGCTGATTATTGTTATTTGTTATTTTTACTGCTTCTCTAGATGTGTCAATTCCAGAAATACAAAAAGAAATGAAGAGTTTCATCCAAACACCTACAAATGGAGGGAATTGGCAGAAAAGAATATTTCTCTCTTTGCATGGCCCAGGAGCCTTAGCCAAGGAGCATCACAGATGAGAATTCCATTCCAGTTGAGAGTTACATATAGAAATGCATTTCACATTGAAGCCAATGGAAGCAACTATTGGATTAATTTCCTAATGACAGTCAGTGTGATGTAGTGGTTACTGTGCCAGACTAGGATCTGGGAGACCCAGGTACAAATCGTTATGACCTTGGGCCAGTCATTCTTTCAGTCTAATCCTCCTCACAGGGCTGTTGTGAAGGGGAATAGAATAATATTGTAAGTCATTTTACATCTCCATCTGGGACAAAAGCAATATAGAAACATCTAAATATCTCAGTAATATAAATAAATGAACCTGACCCAAGTTTTGAAAACGAATAATGACTACAGTTCATCTGTTTTATTTTGTATACCTTTAGACAATACTGGCCTTTGATTTGATCCAGCAAGATAATTCTTCAATATTTACTCCTTATAACATTGCAGTCTCTCTTGTGCATGGCAATTGTTATGACAACTTTGTTTAACTTTGTTTAATGCTACTTTATTGTTTACTGCTACTTTATTTTTCTTATATGTATATACCTGGTTGAATATTATCATTGTCCATGCTATGTGGACCGTGCAAAATGATATTATGACCTTCAGTTAGACTTATGAAATCATTATGTTTTCTTATCAAAAAGAATGCAAATTGAACTTACATGAAAAGATGGTCTGTGGAATTTGCTTCAGGCTTCTTCTTCTATTTGATCTGAGGTTTCTCCCTATGAGAATGTTCTGGTTTATTGCTTTTATTGGGAAGTCAATCAGCTAGTGTACTTTGCCAACTGTTGCACTTCCAACATTACACATATTGAATCCTTTCCTCCAGGCTACAGGCAAACTGCAAGATTTTTTGCCATTCAAGGCAGTTTGAGGCAAGGATGTCTCTGTGAAAACAAAGTGTGCCCCAGATCCTGCTAAGATATTTTGGAGGATTTTGAGGTTCATTATGTGTTTGCATGGGAATTTGGTCATTCTAGAAGCAGTGTGAGAACCCAAAACTCATGGCAGCCTTTGAAGTTGCCTGGTTTGACTCTGGTAGAACCGTAGTTGTATCCTCCAAGATTTTAGAATACTCCTGGCTCCAGTCACACGGGAGGATTTGCCCTGCGAAAGGGATGAGTTGAGGGTGTATCAAACAGGCATGATCATATGGCGACATCTAGGAAGCATAGCGCACCCTTCACCAACCCATACCGTCAGTCCGAAGAAGCGGATTTAAAAAGTACCAACAAAAGGACAGTAGCAACCAGAAAATGCAGGTTGCATGTGAGTGTTGAATCGCGGAAGCAGAGTTAATCCGGCGCATCCGGCACGCGCATGTGTCCTGTCACACTGGATGTGTTTTTTCCAAGCCTCCACAGTATGCAAAGAAACGTAAGAGTGTGCATGTGCAAGACCCTTTGATGTGCTTCAACATCGCCGTGTGATCGTCGGCTATCAGCGTCTGTGCGGCATCTTGGGGACCAGTCTGATTGCGCTACCGTGCGACTTTTGGCTCCGGCTCTAATTTCACTCCCTTCAGCAGCGCAGTATCCCGCTCGTGTGACCGGGACCCCCAACTACTTTTGTCTCACTAGTCAGAGGTCTACAACCAAGGGCCTGATTTCAGTATCCTTTTCATGACTGACAGCACACAATTCAGGAATTATTTATATTATGTTGATTTGTCGCTCTTTTACATCTAAGTTTGTCCTTTAAAGAGACACTTTGCTGTGGATAATATTTTAGTTTTTATTGGTATTATACATTGCCATGTAATACCTGAATGTTGACATTATTCAGCATCAACTTTGTGTACTTTGTTTCATGCCTTCTCCTTACCCATCATGGTTATTATGATGAACTACATTTAAAATATTGTTTTCCTAATGCAACAAAATCAGAGAAAGGTGAATAGTTAACTCTGATCTAGAATGTTGACCCTGAGTGGCAGGCTGCTCCTTTTCTCTGATTGGCCACTGCCAGCTGAGTGAAATACAAGTCCAGCTGTGTACTGAAGGGAGAGAGAGGGAGCGTTCAGACGCGCCATTTGAGCCGCTTTCGGCACACCTCAGAAACGGCTTTTATGTGCACGTTCACACGCCCAACATCTGCACACTGTCCCCAGCCGTAGCTTTCCGGAGCAAAACCCCTTTAAACCGGGGTATTTTGACACCACTTACCAAGTGGTGTTTTCCAGATTCTCTGTTTCAAACCGCACTTTCCTGACATCTGATCACTCATGGAGCCACTTCCGGGTGCTTCAACCCCACTCCCCTCTGGGAAGCTGCCTCAGGCTTCCACTTTTAGTCTGCCATTTTTTTTAATGCCTTGGCGGTGTGCGCTTGAGCAGAGCTCCGCGCCTAAGTTAAGTAAAGAAAAGCTTAAATGGTGCCTAGTTTAGGTATTTAGACAAGTCCGGGATCTCGGGCAGGCCAGTTTTGGGATGAAAATTTAAAGAGAAGTCTTTATTTAAACTTTAAAGGGATGTGTTGAAATCGCTGTTCTGCGCACGCGCCAAACTTTTAGTTCTGGAGAGGGCTGCCTGTGCGCGCATGCTCAAACGAGAGGAAAAAAACTCCAACTGCATGAGGACGGCGGGGAGCCTGGAATGAAGAGGTTAGGGTGATCGCAATTCTCCAGGTTAAAAAAAACAACGCATCAGACCGGAGCAATTTAAACCGCTCCAGCATGCTGTCTGAACACACCCAGAGTTTGTTTTTTCTGTTCAACAGCAGTTACTATTCAGTAAAGTTCAGCTACAGGAGTGGATATCTGAAGAGTCTGACTAAAAAGTCTGTCAGACAGGTTTAACTTTTGAATAAAAGGAGAGACTCCGGGTGTTAACTCTGATAAACATAATCTGAGAAAGAATTCTATCTAAGAATTCAGAGTCTGATGTCAGCTAAAGCTGAAGTATGTTTTCACACAGATACCAAGAACTGGGTTTTGAGATTTTGGCAAAAAGTAACTGGGTAGCAGGCTGAAGCTCCCAATCAGGCCAAAAGGAATAGGATTATATTTTCAGGCTAGAAATATAAGTCCCGTCCAGTTATACAGGGGATTGGTACTGAGGCAGTCCCTGGTCTGTTGTGAAAGGAAATGGTTATAGGCTACTCAGGGGGAAAAGACACATTGTGATTTTAGAAAAGGGGAAAGAATTTGATACACAAAAAGAGTGACCTTTCCAGAAAACCTGAACATTAGGAAATATATGCAGAAACATTGTAACTGGAACCAGAGGACTTAGTCAACCATCTCTCACTGATAAGAACCAAGAATTTGTGAAAATAAGCTGCTTCAATACCATCTTGTCTGTCAACTGAAATATATAGTGTTTTACCAACAATACTTACCTCAGTATTTCCAGTTCCTGACTACCCATACCATCCCTACCTATTAAATAAAATCTTTATTATTGTTCACTGTTACACAGTCTCCAGTGCCATTTAAAGTGATCTAAAAAGAGGGCTTCTGTTTTCTCCTGACAAGTTTCTGGACTGGGCAAAAGCCAAATTAGATTCTGACAAAGGGTGGAACATTCTGATTTACTGATTTACATGCTACTAGGGGGTCTAGCTCAGTACCTGAAGGGAACTAACAATTTTGGTAGGGAAAATCTGCCTCACAGTGAAGAACAATCAGGGGTCTGTCATAGTGACATTTTTGAAATATGGCCACAGTTAAGAATACAGTGGATACAAGTTGGTTTGATATTCCTTCTGGAGCTGTGCATCACAGTCTAACCATATTTATTCCCAAGTGGACCTGGTGAACTTAATGTGGCACTGCTTAGTGCATATGCTTAGGATTGTAGCCTCTCTCTCTCTGGTAGGAAGTGCTTATGGCAAACATGTAGGGTTTTCAAGGCAAGAGATGTTCAGAGGTGGTTTGCCATTACCCACCTCTGTGTAGCAACCTGCACTTCCTTGGTGGTCTCCCGTACAAGTACTGACAATGGCCAACCCTGCTTAGCTTCCAGGATCAGAAGAAAATAGGATCATATGGATTCACATTTTGGACAGCAATGTTGATCAAAGCCTACAAAAGTAGCTTGCTTTTATCAAGCCTTCTTGGGTGATTCTTTTGATTCAATTTGTTTGCAATGCAAATGTAAAGTTTACATCACTCAGAAAGCTAATTTGAATGACAAATTCAGGAGGGTAGCCCTGTTGGAGAGAGGCAGCAGTACACGGTTTAAGTCCAGTGGTAGCAAAGTATGCACCTGGGTTTGTTGCAAGCTCTGGTACCAGTGTCCATGTTTTAACCAGAACTTGCAACAAACCCAGGTGCCAACTTTGCTGCCACATACACTCAGACAACACAATCACTAATAACATCAACTACGCCATCTCAGGCTTATTCACTTGCTCATCTTCTAACATTGTATATGCCATTAAATGCCAACAATGCCCTTAACAAACAGGTTAAACCCTATGCCAAAGGACAAATGGACACAAATCTGGCATTAAGAATCACAAGACTGAGAAACCTGTAGGAGAACACTTCAGCCTTCCAGGACATTCAACGGGTGACCTCAAAGCAGCTGTTTTATTTGCTGAATTACACGTTATTACAACACTCAGGACAATGGAACCCCTAGGGCTTAACAGAGATATCGGCTTCTTATCTTACTACATACGCTAAGTCATTCTGTTATACCCAGAAATTAAACTTTGTTAGTCTTATAGAGGCTTGATTTGCTGGTTCACACATCTGTTGGTTCACACATCTGTTGTTAACTCCTTTATTATCTGTATGCCAACTTGCTGCTGTTTATATGTCCTATTATATGTGTTAGTCCAGTCTTAGCTATATTTATTGCTCAGTTATTTATGCATCTTGACTCTAATCAGCACTTCCTGGCAACTAACCCCCCCACCTGCATGTAATATTTGAGGAAATCTTGTTTCAAATGTATGGGAAAAAGTGTGCACACACTGAGTCTCTGTTCTCCCATGTACATAGGCTTGAGCCTAGTTTGTCTTAGGGGTACTGCTGGACTCTAGCTTCATTCTCACATTGTTTTGTTAACTCTTGCATGTACATGCTAACTTGCTGCTATCCATTGATCTTACTGGCCACCTGATCCAATTTCAGCTCTGCATATGCATCTTGGCTCTGAGTGGCCCCTCCTAACAGCTGCCCCCATCCTTCCCCCCACCCCCCGTAAGAAATCCTTGAAGAGATTTTATTCCATTTGTCTGGAAAAGTGTGCATTGCACATGAAAGCTCACACTTTGAACAAAACTTTGTTGGTCTTAAAGGTGCCACTGGACTTAAACTTTGAATGACAATTGCCTCTCTTGTTTTTTCTGTTTTGTATGAACAGTGATGATACACTTCCATCAATTATCACAAGAGAGATTCAAAAGACAAAAGTGATTAAAGTCTTACACTTTTAATGGGGGAGATGCTAAAAGGAACAGAAAATGACCATTGGGATATGAAAATCCTTTTCGATTGACTAAAAGAATGTGTTGATTTTCCTGAGGCTCATTGGAAGGCATTAAAGCAAAGGGAACTAGTTCCTTACAAGGTTCTCTTTAGGGGCTTCCTACAAATAGCAGAAGTGAAATACGCAAATGAAAATAAATACAAACGTTCATGCAGGCAGAATCTTTATTTAAAATATTTATAAATGTAAATGTACAATGCTACTTCTGTATGAAACTTTCTTCTAAATGAGAAGAACTTTGCAAGCTAGGCCATTTATTACTGCAGTGAGTAAACTAAAGATGAGACCCAACCACAACATCTGGAAAATTTAATTCTCATCTTGCAGTCTGACTTTAACTTTGGAGATTAGAGTCATATCTGCTCAGTACCTAACACCAGCTCTGGTTTGTGTTAAGCTATACAGCAGGATAAGTAATTTACACAGCAATTTTCAACTTCCATAATTTACAATACTAGATACAAGGCACTGCTGAAAATATATAACAAACTCCCACTTGGAGCCCTTAGCTGAGGAAACCTCCTAGACAGACAAAAGCCTCATGATCCAAGCCTAAATGAAGGGTTGCCCAGCTGTTGTTTCTACTCTCATGAGCTCAGAAGTGGCCAATGGAAGCTGAAGAGTCCTCAGCTGAAGCTGGGTCCAGGCATGATGAAGACAGCAACCCCCCCCAGTAAATATCCATAACCCAACATTCTGTATCGGGACCCCTCTATCTATCAGTGGTTTAAAAGGTTCCTTTAGTCATAAGTGATAAGATTTGTACCATTTGTTCCATTTTTAAAAATTTAATTCACAAATAAACAGTGCAAATGAGCAGTTATACCCCTTGAAGTTTATTAACATCAACGAACTTTGAAAGGTTTACCTCTGTTTCAGATTGCATTGTAGATCTACGTTGGGTTTTACAAATGGAGAATGCTTTTCTGAATGTTCCTAGCCTTCCTAAGTGTCTAACTGACAGAAGGATATCTGTTCTCTTCCTGTGAGATGCAGGCTGCAATCCTAAGTATGTTTTCCTGGGCATGGAGTAAATCCTAATGAATAAAATTAGTAGACCTACTTAGGACTGCACTCTCGGTCTTTTACCCATTTCTGTCAGGGCTTCTGTCTGCTCTTTGATCAGGTTCTTCTTCCACAGGCTCTTCTTGGTCAACACTCAGGTATCCAGATCTCACTCTTCCATATTCCATGAGCCACATTTTCACTTGAAGATCCTGGAACTGTCCTTCCTGTAGCCCAAGCGGATAGCTTCTTTCTTCCGTATCCCTCCTCACTGCCTCTTAAGCCTCAGTCGACTGCTTAGCAGCTCACAGAACAGGAAAATGCAATTTTCAAAAGAGGGTTACTTAAAGCCTTTTAAGAATTTCTTTCACACTTTGGTATGCTACAAGCACTTTCTAGATCAACTGCAGATTTCATGTAAACATGTCCTGTTTATCTTCTGACAAATACAATTAATGAAAGAATGCTCTCCAGCCAGTCCTATAAAATGAATTGTGCTTCCACGAATACAACAGCTTGAGGACTATGTTGTTGTTGTTCAGTCCCACAATCGAGTCCAATTCTTTGAGACCCCATGGACCACATCATGCCAGGCTCTCCTGTCTACAGTCATGCTCCGAAGTTTGGTTAATTTCATGTTCATTGCATCAATAACACTGTCTAACCGTCTCATCCTTTGCCATCCTCTTCTTCTTTGACCTTCAGTCTTTCCCAGCATCAACATCTTCTCCAGTGAGTGCTCCCTTCTCATTTGGTGGCCAAAGTATTTGAGCTTCAGCTTCAGTGTCTGGCCTTCCAGGGAATAGTTAGGGTTGATTTCTTTTAGGATTGACTTATTTGATCTCCTTGCAGTCCAGGGGACTCTCAAGAGTCTTCTCCAGCACCATAATTCAAAAGAATTTATTCTTCAGCACTTGGCCTTCCTTATAGTCCATACGTTACTACTGGGAATACCATCGCTTTGACCATACGGACTTTTGTTGGCAGGGTGATGTCTCTACTTTTTATTATGCCTTCCTTTTATTATAAGTACCTTCCTTTTATTACTTAGAAAACACAAATGGAATACTTTCATATTCTCGTTTTAAAAATAAATGAACAAAAACTCTGGACTTTTTACTACTGCATTGCTGGCCACAAGGAGGCAAAATGAGAATGCAAGCTTTATTTTTGCTGATTAGCTGATTCAGAAACAAGGCAAAAACATACTGAAAGCTACCTTTGTGTTCCTCACACGTCAGAGAGCTGATACAGGCAAATTCCAACCTGCTTCTATGTTTCTTACAGGTATATACAACCTTTAGAAGAGCTGACAAGAGCTTTAACAGGCACGTAAGAATTCGATAGCTGGTGGAAGTCAGATATCCTGGTCCCTAAAGAGGACCCTCTTCTCCTCCCATACCGGGGGGGGGGAGGGGAGTCTTTCCTGCTTTTCCCAGCAGGTGCACACGGGGCAGCCGGAAAAAGCATAGTCCTACCGTTGGATACCGGTGGCTCCGTAGACAACTAAAGATAAACAAAGACGCACACATCCTTTCTTCTGGGCTATGCGCCAATCTGAATAAAGAAAGCGCAGTCCTCCTTCTCCGCTGAGCCACGCCCATCCACTCACAGCCCAATGAAAGTTCTACCTTGAACAGCACAGAGAGAAAAAACGACCTTCCTTAAAGCAATACAAAAGGGCTCCGTAGAGTACAAACTCTCCAACTGACGGAGAACGCTAGCCAATACAAAACAACCATCGGTCAGAAGCAGCCAATGGGAAGGACGACCCGGACAGCGTATAAGACTACAGAGCGAGAGTTGGGCGGGGATTGTCGGAGGAGGGGGTTGTGCCCGAGGATCTTCAATCAGGTAAGGGAGGAGCTTGAGAGACTGCTGAAGCAGCGAACGACAATAAAGATTAGGGCGAGGGGGCGGGGCGTACAGTGCCTCCTTCCCTCCCTCTCGTCAGAGCTTGCCGGTCAGTCAGGTGGCTCAGGATGCGCCGTTGGGGCTCCGTCCTCTGGTGGCGGAGGCGGTGGCGGCGGTTGAGCGCCCCGGAGCTTTGGCGGGGCTGCCGTGGAGCGTTGCTCCATGCCGCGCTGTGGCGCCCCTCCGCTCGCGGCCTCTCCCTCGTCCCGCTGGGGTCGTACCTACGGCCGGTAACTGCAGCCGTATGAACGTTAGGCGGCGGCTCCCCTTGCGGGCAGCGCCTCCCCCCTTATGGAGGAGCCGCTCCCTCCGCCTCCTCCATGGAGCCTTTCGCAGAGCGCAGCCCGCGTCGCCCTCGCCCGCCGTTGCCGGCCGAGGGCGAAGACGAAGAGGAGGGGCGGCGGCGCGGAGGGCCAGCCCTGGCTGGGAGAGGGCGGGTCCCAGTGACGGCGGCGACAGCAGCCTCTGGACCGCCGTGTTCGAGTACGAGGCGTGCGGCGAGGACGAGCTGAGCCTGCGCCCGGGCGACGTGGTGCAGGTGCTCTCGCAGGACTCGCAGGTGTCTGGCGACGAGGGCTGGTGGACCGGCCAGATCGACCAGCGCGTCGGCATTTTCCCCAGCAACTACGTGAGCCGGAGCAGCAGCTGCCGCCTCCGCCGCCCAGGGGGCGCTCCGGAGCTCCCGCCCCACTGCGCGCAGCCTCCGGCCATACAGTGTAAGAGAGGAGGGGGGCGGGGAGGCGACTCGAGGCCGTTGGGGTTGGCAGCGCTGCTCCGAGGACTTCGCACGCACCCTCCGGAGTTCTTAGTCAGGCTCCCTCGTCGTTCCGGAGGGGAATAGCCGTGCTCGTCTGGGTACAAACCCAGTAGCGTCCTAAGCAGATTTATTCGTCTTTAAGGTCCTACTGGACCCCAGAATGCTGTAGAAGCATTGTCCTAGAGGGCGCTCGGCAAGATGGTGCAGATGACCAAGCTGTCTCGTGTGGGGCGACTGTTTAGGTACCATGCTTCTTTATAGGGTTCCTAAACGACTTTCTTGACTGCGGATAATACTTGACGCACAGGTAGCTGTTCTCCCGGGTTAGTGAGGCAGCAGCAGCAAGGGACCCATCTGTCCCCTGTGTTCAGAGGGCAATCGGATGCTTCGAGAGGGAGGGGAAGAAGGGGTGTGGCTTTGGGGGTTTGGCAGTGTTGTGTTGCGTTGCTTTTTCTGTGCTTTGTAAGCTTGATCCCAACAACAACAACAGTTTGTGTCTGATGAAGGATTCTAGTGAGGGGGAAAGGGGTTGTAAGCGCGGTTTCCCATACTTTCTCTTCGGGATAAAAATCCATGCCAAGTTTCAAATCAGAGGAAAGGTATTCGAAAGGCTTTTTCATTGTATCTATCTGGTGTCAGAATACAGCCCTGAAAGATGCGCTGGCTGGGTTGTTAAGGTGACCTTCTCCTACTGTTCTTATTGTGATAATTGCGGGATTTATTGCCATTTATGGAGTCCCATGGAGCAAACTAGCAGTGTGTATGTAGCATATTGTGACTGTTGCTCCTTTGCCTTTTTGAGTTTTCCTCCTATGTCCAGTCTCAATCTGCATTCTTCATGTTCAGTTGGAAACTATTGGCAGTGTTTTGAAATTTGAGTCCCCCCATGTTTCTGTTTTTCTTACAAGCTTTTAGAAATGTTTGATCAAAAGCAGTTTATTTTGCTGGAGCTATGAAATGCCTAAATTCAATACTAGTGTTGCTCAGAGGATGGTACATTCTTATTAATGAACCTTCAGAACTGTTGATGTATCCATTGTGTTCTGGTATGCCCTTCTCTCAGAGGCTTGTAAACCTTCCTCTCACCCCCTTCCCCATGATCTTCTTTTGCCTTCTTCTGGAGACTTAAGTAAAAACTCATGCTCCTTGGAATGCATAAATAAGGGCATCTGCTGTCTACTACTTAGGTTTCTTGGTTTCAGGTTTATTCCATATTGCTGCTGCTGTTAGAGGGAAGGAGTTGGGGGCAGAATGGCACTGCGGGGAAACTTGACAGTTTTCTTTCCTGGAACTATCCAGGGCGTCATCACATATATTGATGTAAGTTTATTAAAGAGCTCATAGTTCACAGGTGTTTAATTTAACAAGCCCAGATATTCCTGGTTATATTAAAGTATATACTTATAATGTAGTCTATATAAACAGCTCAAATTTTGTCTTGAATACTCAGTAGTATATTGAAGCTGGATAGTCATGTGAGTGACTGTGAATTTTCTTGTTCTTTTTAGTATTAGTGCTTTGTACAGTTAAAAAGATGCAGTAGCTTTACGTTTGTTACCTGCTGCAGGATTGTATGAAGTGCTTTGTATCAGGAGTATTGTCGCATTTTATTGCCAAGATGTTCGCTTATGACATAGCATATAAGATACTGTCATCACTTAGTGATTTGCTGTGCAATCCTTACTTTAGTCTGAACACTTACTTTAGTCTGAACATTGACATTAATAGATTTAGACCAGTGTAGCTTTGCATAGGATGGAACTGTTAACCCTGAAAAGTTGTGATTGCTGTTCAGGAACTCTCATACTGCAATCCAGATATGGTTTTACTCTTAGAATTATACTAAGGCTGGATCCGTGGAGATCCTTGGAGATCAATCATCTGACCAGCCTCTTGTGGGTATTTTCTTGTTTCTCTGCCTATTGAAAAGGAGCACAGTAAAGTGAAGGCAGAAAGGAATAGAAAAGGCAGCTGCTATCCCATTGCTTTTTGGGTTCTGAGGTGTAACCTTTTCCAGAGGAAGCAGCAACCAAGAAAAAAAGTTGTGTTTTTTTTTTTGTCCCCTCATCATTCTCAGTGTCAGGTATGTGAATGTATTTCCCTACTAACATTCTGCCTTTGGACTAAGAAGCCCAGGGAATTAATAACAACAGTTACTTGGCTGCTAAGCTGCACATGAAGCTGTCTTTGTTCTGTCTTAAAAGGCTAGTAGCTGTTAAAGGAAGAAACCACAGAAGTGCACATATAGCCTTACATGATGGTACAAACTCCTGTTTCTTCAGTTAAACATTGAACTGGTTGAGGAAAAATCTCCATCATGAGTTTAGCACCCCCCTCCTCAGCTGACTGGGGAATAACACCATTAGCAATCTTAACAGAAGGGATACAAAAATAAAATCCATTATAGCCCCTAAGTACCATGACATGTGTTTTAAAAATTGCCAAATACAATTTTTTCATCAATGGTCAACTGAATATTAATACTTTAAAAATTAAAAATTAGTTATATCTTCATCAGTTAACATATGATAACTATAGATGACTACTTAAGACTATCCCCAACTTGAGTTCTGTCAGAGACTGATTCACAGTGACCTAATATACCAGTGCCACAGCTGTTAAAACTTTTAAGCAATAGGTATGACAATCATTACCACAAATGTACCATAGAACACCAACTCAGATCAAGGTAAAGAGCTTGCACACTTAAGGCCTATATATCCTTTCCCCCGAAAAAAAACCTTACTGAAGTTACTGATATAGGCAAGACATATCCAAAAAGATGTTGCCCATTCAGGTTCCTGAGAATAAAACAGAAATTCAAGACTTTTATACAGAACCAAAAAGACCAAGTTAATTACTCCAACACGAATGCACTTCTGCAAGTCCACGTAGGCTTTTACAAACTATAAAGGTAACATCTAAAATCATGTTTTATTACTGTAATGCATATAAAGAATCAAATCAGCGACAAATCACCAAAATAGTAAAAAGGAGAACATTAAATGGCAAGTTTTAACACTACTAACAAAAGTCCACCCAGAGCAATTTTTTTCGTAGAACAGCCAGTCATTCCAGGCTTGTAGATGCCAAAAGTTTTTAAAGGAAGAGCCAAAAGCCCTCCCATAGTCTTCCTCCTGTCTTTGATGAAGCTGAATCTCTGTGTGTCTGAAGACAAAGAAGTATTTCATGAATGGAGCCCGTGTCTTCTCTGTCCTTACTAAGCTCTTGTGCTTATAAACCTTTGACAGCTTAGCTGGCTATGCCTGTATATGCAAATTTGCACTGAAATTGCACTGCATTAATAACTCCAGTAAGAGCATGAAGTGGCAGTTGGAGGTCTGCATCAGGAAGGGCAAATTGGTGAAAATCCCCCTCCCTTCTTTCAGCAGAAATTTCTGCTGGGTCCAGCCCTATGTAATCTATGTAGAGGTCAAAATGATATCAGAAATTCGGATATTCTTTGGAGAGTGCCTTTCATTGTTTTGAAAATTTGTTGTGTAATTAGATTTAACAGTTCCTGTTTCAGTGGGAAGAGAAATGCATAAAAGTTACGCAGTTCAGGTAACTTGTATGTGAGAACTCAAGGGGTGGGGAAATAAGGCATTAATGCATAACTACTGTCAGTTTGGAAAGGTTACTTCACTACTGCCTAGATCAGGGGTGTCAAACATACAGCCTGGGGCTGGAACTCCTGCAGCCGCCGGAGTCTCCAGGAAAGCCGGCGCTGGGAGGGAAGGGGCAGGGGTTAGAACTCCCGCCCCTTCCCTGGCTTTCCTGGGGGCCCCGCAGCTGCGGAGCACCCAGGAAAGCCAGTGCTCTGCTGCCCCCCCCCCGGTCTCCAGGCCCCACTGGGAGGTTGGCATCCCCGGTGGGGTGGGTGCCCCAGGCTGTCCTGCCTAGGGCACCCAGACACCTGGGGCTGGCCCTGTACACAGAGCAGTGGTTTACCAATGAAGAGATCGGGCCAGCAGGGGAGAGAGGAGGAGGAGGGCCAGTGCATGGATTGGGAGACAACTGGACTGTGTTGTGTGTGTTACTCTGAGGGGAAAGATGTCTAGGCCTTGGAAGTGTGTGGAGGAACAAAGGGGAAAAGGGGCACCACTGTTAACACCACACATCTGAACAGCCATGGAGCCAGGAGGCGGAATGACGATCAGGGAAGGTAGAGGATGGTGATCTCCCTTCTTCCCCCCTACCTGTTTTCAGCCCATGAAGGAAAAGGGATTGCAGGAGGACAAAAAGCACCCCTTGGAGGTTTTGGAAACAGCCTCTCCATCAGGCCTTCTCCCAATGGTACTGTTTGGTGAATTTATGGAACTTCAAAGGATAAATGTCTTCATTTTCTATAAGAAAAATTGCAAGTATACCAAATACTTGAGCAAGAGTAGCAAACTGCTGCACCCTGTGCCACAATAGCATATGTATCTCATTTTTGTTATCTGAGAGATAGGGGGAAAAATAAAAAATAAAGGAAAAAAGCAAATTCTGTAGTAACCAAAATATACTGTGTCATTTGCACAGAAATGCTCATACAGTCACAATGGGTAGGACTACCAGCAGGCTTGGATATTAAACTAAACTTTATAACATTGAAAACATTGAATATGTTATTAAATATGAATATGTTATTGCATATTACAGCATATTTTTGCCAATTCTTTCAATTTTTAAAATCTAGAAAATTTTGTATTCTCTATACAGGGGAATCGTCATTGTCTAATGGAGTAGATTATCTTAAAATAATACTCATTTGAGTAAATCCTTGTCTTAGTTTCATTCATTCATCATAGCAATTTTTTTTTAGCATTTTCCAAAATTTTCACATTTTCCCTTTGGAAAATTTGTGGAAGTCCTCAGACTTTTCAGTGCTGTACCTTGTGTGTGTGTGAAGTGCAAATCAAGTCGCTTCTGACTTATAACAACCATATGAATTAATGTCCTTCACAACATCCTATCATTAACAGCCTTGCTCATGTCTTGCCAACTGAGGGCTGTGGCTTCCTTTTTTGAGCCAACCCATCTCATCCTGGGTCTTCCTCTTGCTGCCTACAACTTTTCCTAGTATTATCTTTTCCTGTGATTGTCATCTTCTCATAATGTGACCAAAGTATGATAGCCTCGGTTTAGTCACTTTAGCTTCTAGAGAGAGTTCAGGCTTGATTTGATCTAGAAGTCACTTATTTGTCTATTTGGCAGCCTACAGTATCTGTAAAACTCTCCTCCAACAGCACATTTCAAAGCAATCAACTTTCTTCCTGTCAGCTTTCCTCATCGTCCAACTTTCACACCCATACATAGTAATATGGCATGAATTGACTTGATCTTAGTTGCCAGCAACACATCCTTACACTTGAGAAACTTTTCTAGCTCCTTCATGGCTGCCCATCCTTGTCTCAATCTCTTTCTGATATTTTGGTTGCAGCCTCCTTTTTGGTTTTAGCCAAGGAACAGAAAATCTGTTTCTCCCAATTGCTCTCAGTGGAGCTTTCACTTCGCTTTCTAAAACTATACAGTTTTATGCCTTAGGAGTGAGTGAAATGTGAAGACTTTGGCATGTTATACATTTTGAGTGTGAAAAACCTTGCCTTAAGAAGCATTTAACTCATTCTAAAAGAGAAAATATTTCTAAAATTATTTGTTTAGAATTTACAGTTGGTATAGACTCAAGCAAGTTTGATTTCAGAAGTCTTGGTAAGTTATCCTTCTGTTTTTCTTCTGACTAAATTAGCACATGATTGGATTCTGCACCTTAAGATCAAGCTTGCAAAACGTTGATTTTTCAGAATAGTAAGTTTAGAATTCATATGTCTTACATCTTATAAAGGACTGGTATAGTTTGTTTCAGTGGTGCCTTGAACATGTAGAGGATTAGCTGTCTGAAAGACCAAGTGGTAGTAGGGTGTTATGGAGTATGGTGTTATGGAGATTAAGTTGTGAGCTAATAAAATGTAAATAAATTGTAGACTTGTAGAACAACCAGTGCTTATTCTTGCTATATTCATGCACTTTGCATTCATTCATTTACTGAGTCTAGACAAGTTATACACATGCTACTAAATAGCTCTTCCATAAACTGAAAGAATTAGTTCCAAAATGCTCTAAAGCTCAAATCAAGAGAACTGCTGTTTAACTGCTCTCCTGATTTTCAAAAGGAAGTTATAATTAAAGGAGCTATCCATTCAGCACCCTTTACTTCAGAACCTTCGTTTCCTAGCAGAACAAAAAAGGAGACCCTTGTGGCACCTTAAAGACGCAACATTTATTGTAGCTTAAGCAACAGTCTAATATAGCTATCTTACTGAAATTAGTTTCCCTTAATATAGAAAGAGAAATTTAAATGTATGTCATATGGCCTAATTTTCAAAGCAGTAATTATAAAATTTTTCACTTCTTGAATGAATTTGTCAAAGTAAAGTTACAGAAACTATGTAAGCTTGAGCATGTTTATGTTCTTATTGGTGGGGATTGCAGATCTATAGTGTCTACTTCTGGTTTTTAGATTGTGGAGCATTTTCAGCTTCCATTTCCCCATTACATAAGCTTTTGAGGGAATTATGGTACCATTGTCCTTAATCTACCAAGAATATTATTTCTTGATTCAGCATAGTTTCTTGGTTTTGCTTCAGTTTAAAGTTCCAGTGAGGTTCGTTTCACTTAACTTCAGTAGAATTGAGTTTTGTATGTGCTTTAAGTGAGGTTAGGGGTGGCTCTTGAGCAGATGGACTGAATGAGCTTTATGTAGGATCATTGATCACCCATCTGAAAGATATGCAGGTCAGGTGGGCTGCAGTTTTCTTATTGGTTATGCTTTCTAGTCTGATAAGGTACTAGTGTGACTTCTTAAAGAACAACTTGAATGATGTATTCATATGAGTAGTCTGGTAAAGTTTTTTAACTTGTTCATGGGCATACTTGCGAAGTAGTGTTAATCTGGGGTACTAGCCCAGTTGCTAATACTGGTTGAAATAACCACATGTTTATGCCAAGCAAAGAAGAGAGATGTAAAAGAAAATTGCAACACTAGTTTAAGTCAGATATGTAAGCTTTACATATAAAGCATCTTTTGTACCATTGCCAGTATTTCTGAATGTGCCATATAACTGTCACTATGGTTGTCATTGTTTGCAAGAAAATTGCAGTATGTCTGTGATAACAATTCAGTATATTTTTATTCTGGAGTTCTGAAAGCAAAGAGCCTGTCAGAATGAGCTACCCATATAGTTGTGCTGTATGAGGGGGAGTTAACTTCAGGAGAGGAATGATGCCATTTCCAAATAGTATAAGAAAGTTACCTTGTTATGGAATTTACATTTTTTTTTTTCATTTTTCTCTTCCTAGTGCTGGAGATTGACTTCACAGAGCTTGTTCTGGAAGAAGTTATTGGCATAGGAGGCTTTGGAAAGGTCTATCGTGCAGTTTGGCTTGGAGAGGAAGTTGCAGTTAAGGCAGCTCGCTATGATCCAGATGAAGACATCTGTGAAACTATTGAAAACGTTCGTCAGGAAGCTAAACTCTTTGCAATGCTCAAACATCCCAACATCATTGCCCTTAAAGGTGTATGTTTAAAGGAGCCTAACTTTTGCTTAATCATGGAATTTGCCCGTGGAGGGTCACTGAACAGAGCACTGTCTGGCAAAAGGATCCCACCAGACATATTGGTGAACTGGGCTGTCCAGATTGCTGGAGGCATGAAATATTTGCATGATGAAGCAGTTGTTCCTATTATCCACCGGGATCTCAAATCCAGCAACAGTAAGTGAGGGTATAAAGGGTGTTTGGTTTGGGATGGGCTGTTCAGAGAGGCTAGGCTTAAAGTAAAGCTTAGAATGTTGTATGAGAGCTACTGAATTTTCTAAAACTGCTGTTGTAGATAACAACGTTAAAATTAAAATATTAATCTATAGGAAACTTGTATCCCACCTTTCTGCTGTTTTCAAAGGATTATTATTCATGATCAGTCAAAATGCACTGATGAAATGTTAGCATTTTGCTCTAAATTCCAATAATAAACTTGAAAATAAAAATTTAGTCCTAAACCAGGTGCTTAAGCATGTATTCTCTCTAAATTGGAATAATGAGTTTTATTGGTAATTGCTTTTGATAGAAAGGAAAGACAAAACTTCTTTTAGCATGTTAATAAGCCTTGGTAGCATATAGATTATAACATCAGGTTCAGGGCAGCTCTTTTGAATAAGTTCTGTGATACTGCAGAATTTTATATCTATGATTTCTGGATATTTTTCAATATAGAAAATGGGAACAGATACATTGGGGTTTATAATACTACTTGGTAGCTAAATGTCTACTCCAGCAATGAAAATATGGAATAGCTTATAGAATAGCTGTAAGAATAAAGGCAGGGAGAGAAATATGGACAAGTACAGGACAGATTGTGAATGGCTTTGAGATTTTTGTGAGAAGTGAGCCTATCTTGAGTTTATGTGAAGAAATGGGCTATAGTCCATGAAAGCATATGCTAGAATAAAATTTTGTTTTTAAGGTGCCCCAAGGCTCCTGTTTGTTTCTGTCAAACCTTGCTTTTCTTCGTTTACCATAGATGCTGGGAGGAGGGGTGCATTCCTGCAGGGAGAGGAATGACCTTGATCCTTTCAGTTCTGCTCTGGATCATGCATATATCTCAAACATATCACTGCCAAAGAGAGTGTTGTTGAGAGTAACTTGACCAGGAGTCTGACAGTTTCCTTTTTCCCCCCTTTGTTTTTTTCCTTGTTAATCAGGTATTCTAGAGGAATACCTTGTCGATCAGGTATTCTAGAGGAAAGAAGCAACTTTAATTCAGATTTTCCTTCTTTCTTCTTATTCTATGATATGTCCAGAACAGTGAGGAATTTGTAAGTGCATTTTGGGTAGGAAGAGAACAAGAAATCAGCATGAAGTAGAAGGGGGGATTAGAAAAATTTGTATACAAAGAATTGAAATTATAAGTCTGTGTAAGTCTGTGTAATCTCATTAACTACTCAGAAAAGATGCATAGCTGTTCTAAATGTTGCCATCATGGGCAGAGTCTAAACCATGGATATGTAGCATTTATTTACGAAAGCCTGATTATTAATTGACCTGTAAACTGCTGGAGGGGCTGTGGCTCAGTGGAAGAGATCATAGTATCTCTAGTTAATTCTTCCAGGTACAGACCCTAATATCTCCAGTTACTGAAAATGTGCTAGGAAAGTCCTTTCTGCCAGAGACTTGTATAGTACTATAGTAGGCAGATTAATGGTCTGAGTTGATATTGGAAATCTTCATTTGACTGAATTATTCAAGTTACCCTTATTTTCAGCTTGTTTAAAGAAAAATTTTGCACTTACAGGAAAGCACGAGACTTCTTTGGTAAGTGCTCGGAGTCCAAACATATTGTGAAAGTACAAAAAGGATATTGCTGAAACTCCTGCAACTTGTATGACTAATTTGTCACCTTAGAGCGTTGTGGGGAATATTGATAAACTGACTGGAAATAAAACTTATCAATCTATAAGCAAATTACTTTGGGCAGTTTCAGATGTAACCAACTTTTGGTGCAGTATGAAGGAATCTGTCTCACATGCTCCTACTTCTCCCTTCCTCTGTATGCTCTGACTTCTCCAAGAAATGTGCAAGCAGTGTTAACTATGTTTTGGGGAAACTTATTTCCAAGGGCCAATTATGTGTAATGGTAAGAGTGTCAGAGTAGAACAGGGGTCCCCAACTTAGCGCTTCTGGGTACCATGGAGGTAGAAGGAGAAACTCTGGTGGAGGACAGAGAAAAAGCAGACAGGCTTAATGACTTTTTTGCCTCTGTTTTCTCCCAGAAGAACTCGAGCCCATCTAGAGATAGTATAGGACATAACAGGACACCTGAGTGTCCAGTTGACATTGACAGGGAGGTTGTGGAGAGGAACCTGGCTGCACTGGACAAATACAAATCCCCTGGGCCAGATGGTGTGCACCTAAGAGTGCTGAAAGAACTTTCTAATGAACTTGCAGAGCCTCTGTCCATCATCTTCAAGGCCTCCTGGAGGACTGGGGATGTGCCACAAGATTGGAGAAGGGCAAATGTTATCTCAAGTCTTTAAGAAAGGGAAGAAGGAT
This sequence comes from Gekko gecko, assembly GCA_029375565.1. Taxonomy (NCBI): domain Eukaryota; kingdom Metazoa; phylum Chordata; class Lepidosauria; order Squamata; family Gekkonidae; genus Gekko; species Gekko gecko. Next base: position 163,736,746 of record JAPDNY010000003.1, on the reverse strand, counting down.
GACCTGGGAAACTGCAGGCCATTCGGTCTGACTTCTGTTGCTGGGAAGATATTAGAGCAGATTTTAAAGGGATCGATCTGTAAGCATCTGAAGGACCACTTAGTGATCTGGGGAAGTCAGCATGGTTTTGTCTCCAACAGATCTTGTCAGATCAACCTGGTTTCCTTCTTTTATTGTGTGATGAGCTTACTGGATCGTGGGAACTCTGTTGATGTGATTTACCTGGATTTCAGTAAAGCTTTTGATAAGGTTCCCCATGACATTCTCATGGGCAAACTGAGAGACTGTGGACTGGACTATAGGACAGTTCAGTGGATAGGGAACTGGTTAGAAGACTGCACCCAAAGAGTGGTGGTCAGTGGCGTTTCATCAGATTGGAGGGAGGTGTCCAGTGGGGTGCTGCAGGGCTTGGTTGGGCCTGGTACTTTTCAATATTTTTATCAATGATCTAGATGAAGGGGTAGAAGGGCTACTCATTAAATCTGCTGATGATATCAAATTGGGAGGAGCAGCAAACACCCAAGAAGGTAGAGTTAAAATTCAACAAGACCTGAATACTCTGGAGAAGTGGGCAGTTATGCACAGGATACAGTTCAACAAAGATAAATGCATAGTATTACATCTGGGCTACAAAAATATCAAGCACAAATTCTGGATGGGGGATACGTTTCTGGGAAGTAGTGTATGCAAAAGAGATCTCGGGGTAAGGGTGGACTGTAAAAACTAAATATGAGCAGTCAGTGTGATGCAGTGGCAAAAAAGGCAAATTCAGTTTTGGGCCATAGCATAGAAATTGCAGGAGATCACAGCCCCTCTGTATACTGCCTTGGTCAGGCCGCACCTTGAGTACTGTTTGCAGTTCTGGAGGCCTCACTTCAAAAAGGATGTGGACAAAATTGAGAGGGTGCAGAAGAGAGCAACAAGGATGATCAGGGGTCTGGAGACTGAGCCCTTCGAGGAAAGGGCCTTGTGAATGTTTAGTTTGGAGAAGATGAGACTGAGGGGGGCATAATTGCTCTCTTTAAATATTTGAAAGGCTGTCATTTGGAGGAGGGCAAGGAGCTGTTCCAGTTGGCAGCAGAGGATAGGACCCGAAGCAGCGGGTTTAAATTACATGCAGAAAGGTATTGGCTGGATATTAGGAAAAACTTTTTCATGGTCAGAGTGGTTCGAAGGTGGAATCAGCTACCTAGTGAGGTGGTTAGTTCCCCTTCACTGACAGCTTTCAAGAAGAGGCTGGACAAATATTGGTCAGATGCTTTAGGCTGGTCCTGCATTGGGCAGTGGGTTGGACTAGATAGTCTATATGGCCCCTTCCAACTATATGATTCTGTGATTCTATGATTCTATGGCACCTTCTGGCACCTTTCTTGGTGCCCACCAAGTGATTTTAGAAGGTGGTAGGCCAGGTGTGGAACATACCCAGTTCTTTCCCATATATGACCCCACATCTCCCCTGCACTTGGGCTTCCTTTGTGTGGCTGGCTCCACCTCCACTTCTGTGGTTATGCCCACCACTCTGTGTAAGAATTCCAAAGGTGCTCACAGGCTGAAAAAGGCTAGGGACCCCTGAACTAGGATATGAGAGGCATAGGCTTGAATCCCCACTGTTCAGTGGAAGTTTGCTTGGTGACCTTGGGCCCAGTCACCCACTGTCAGCCTCATCCTATGATTATAGACACGATAAAGGGTTCTCTGTACCTCACCAGAGAGAAAGTGGAGAAGACCAAGCATCTGGTAGGGACCATAATCCAAAGTCAGTCATCACCACTCATGATGTTGGTCATGTTACTGTATCTCCTGGTACCCAAAACCGAGGCACACTGCTGGGGACGCCTCCATCTCAGACCCCTTCAGTCTTTCCTCAGACCCTATCAACAGCAGATCATGGAAAAGAAGACCCTTGCCCTCCTAGTTCCACTGATGGTCAAGAGCAGTCTGAGGTGGTGGATCACGGACAACAACCTATGTCAGGGCAGGAGGTTCATCATATCCCAGGAAATCCAGATATTCATATATGCAAGCCTCACAGATGGGTTTACCATCACAAACTTCCATGAAATTTTAAAGTAGTTCATGGATAGAGTAGAAAGCAGGGGTTTAAAGGGACTCTGACCTTTAAACCCCTATTCTCTGTTCCCCCTGAAAGCCATAAAAACAGCTGAGTGACGGGGAGCAGACTGCGCCTGCTGCTCAGCTGTTCCAGGCTGACTTGTGTAGTCCCTTTAAACTTTAAAGAGATTGCACAAGATAGCATGAAACAGCTGAATGGTGGGGAGCACTTGTTCCCCATGGCTCAGATGGTTTTTTCTTTCTTTCTGCAAACCCTGTGTGAAAGGACTGCAGGCCTAGATTGATTTGTGAACAAACTTCCTTGCTCAGTTTGTGGTTCAGCCACAAACTGACACAAACTACATTTTTCCAGGTACTGCCCATCCCTAATTCTGTAATTAATATCAAAAAGGTGAGTATTAAATGGGGGGAGCTGTCCTTTGTCAAAATCTGTTGATGGTACACAGATCACTACCTGCATACATATTTAATTAAGGTTTTATTTTATATTGATACATAACTACCCTTACCTGAGCTTTTATGTTAAATTGACAGTTACCTACTGCAAGAGAAAGTTGTTGACATGGAATGAGGTAGAATTTCTACTATGCAAGTTGCAAATTTTGTTCTGACCTTAACACAGTTGCATTATATGCCAGCCATAGGTCATAAAATATCTTAATATTCCAACAGAGTACATTTTGCACAATATTCAGTTTCAGGCCACTGCAGAAAATATGTAAGATACTGGAACTATAATAAGTGCTTGGTGGCCATAATAGATATGCAGGATATTGGAAGAATGCATGTACTTTTGTATGTGCACTCTACCCTACTGAACCTGCTTGCAGACACTGATTTTATAAATTATCTCGATAGCTATAAGAGCTAGGAATTCTTAAAACAGAAACTGAGATTCTCTGGAGTATGCATCATTGATCAGATAGCATAGATACACATTAAATTCCTGCTCAGACGATAATCAAAAACTTCTCCAAAGTTGCACAGACAGAAATGAGAGTCTGTATTGTGTACAATATTGGAATCTTTCTCTCACGGACTTCTCAGTCATGGCACAGAAAGGTATCTGATGCTTGACTGTGTTTCCTACAATTGGTGTAGCCAAGGTAAAATCAACTGGGTCATCTTTTATTTACATTATTTATAGTCTGCCTTTCATGGACTCAAGGCAGATTAGGGTTAGGGTCAGTACAATTAACAAAATGAGATATTCAGTAACTAATGCATTAGGATATTAGAAGATTGGAACCACCAGAAAGATCAGGAGCATAGCTTAAGTATGAACTTGAAACATTAAGCAGTACACTCATCAACTACTCCTTTGGGTCTAACAATGGCAGCTGAGGCAGATGCAGCCACAGATTACTTGAGTTGCATATTGTCTGCCAATTTAGGGAGCCATCATTTGGTTGAGAGATCTCCTCTCATTATCAAGAAGCAGGTTTGCTCTACCACTTTGCTGATGGAGCCTAATATGCTTAGCATGGATGATTGAGCTCATTTCCAAAAACACAATTGCTTTATTACAGTAACATTTTCCGAAGGCTGTATAAAGGACGCATCCTGTTCCATCTGCATTCTACTAGCTGCCATCTATTAAGAATGGGTGTAACATTGAATAAACTTGACAGGTGATGCACATTGCAGTGATCTATGCAACATTTGGCAACAGTGCTGAAAGCTCTTGAAGGAGGAAGGTATGCTTTCTTGAAGCTACTTCGAGTTTGTGCTACTACCTGTATCTGAATCTCTTTTATCACATGCAATATGACGTTTAGCACTAATTAATCCTTGACAATGTCTCTTATAGTTGTGTTCCACTTAATAGGATTGATACATGAGAAATGAGTAGTAGATCATCTGTGGAAGATAAGTTACTATATGCAAGGAAATGTGCCAGGGAAGCAGTGGGGCCCTTGGATGATCAAGGGGTAAAAGGATTACTGAAAGATGATAGGGAAATCGCTGAGAAGCTGAATGCATTTTTTGCCTCTGTCTTCACTGTGGAAGATGAAAAGTGCTTGCTCACTCCAGAACCGCTGATTTCGGGAGGGGTGTTGAAAGACCTGAGTCAGATTGAGGTGATGAGAGAGGAGGTCCTATGACTGATAAACAACTTAAACTGATAAATCATCAGGCCCAGATGACATACATCCAAGTGTTCTCTAGTGATCCAAGAGTGGACCAGTCCTCATGCTGGAGGATTGGCTCCTTCTCCTGGTGCAGGGTCCGTCTGATGATTGATCTAGCTGGGGGAGGGGCCTATCCCTCAGGACTGGCCCAGTTTTTCCAGCCCTGCTGTTAGGAGTAAGATGGGCTCGATGCCCCTCCAGTGAGCACCTTCACCTTGCTCACCCCCCCCTTCGTCCATAGTAAGGGGAAGGGAAGATGAAAGTGAAAACGAGCTAGGTCTGGAAGGGCGGGAAAGCTTGGCAGCCTTATGAAAGGAATTCTTTCACTTTTGCCCCAGGTTGACCAGTTCTTCAAAATGGCTGACCAGGCTGGATCATCTGCCTCTGAAATGAAAGGGAGCCCAGTTAGTGAATTTGAGCTACCCAGATGTTCGGGATCCTTGTCTTCCCAAGAATCCTTGGAGTTACAAAAATCGGATCTAATGCAATGGCTGAAGGTGGAGATGAAGAAAGAGCTAAGGGAGATGATACAGGAAGTCAGACAGGAGTCTGATTCAGCCAAGGGCTACTCAGACAGGGGCAGACAAGACAATAAATCCCATAGCCAGAAGAGGGACATTCCCTGAAGTACCTCAGGCTCCCCTTCCGGACCTAGCAAGACAAAGTGTGAACATTCCACAACCAGAGAAGGTAGTCTTTTATTGGATACCCTTTGGGGAGAGTCCGAATTCTCTGGTTCCTCATTTGAAAAAGAGGAAGGAGAGCTTTCTGGGGAAGAGGTAGAGGAAATAACCACAGTACAGACTAGGCTCTTTCCTCAAGAACTGTATTCTCGCCTATTCCCCAAGGTCTTGAGAACATTGAAAATTTCCTCCAGAGGAAACTGATCCAGGGAAAGGGAAAAAGGAAACTGATTCCAAGCAGGTGCAGATAAGCTGATGCCAGCAGGTGTCTGCATCACAAGCAGGTTTGCCACTCCTGGAAGCCTTTTTTAGCATCATGAAAGCAGAATGGGAACGTCCTGAGAAGCCTAAGACTAATCACCAAGTTTTTTCTAAATTCTATTCTATGGTTCCAGAAGCCACCAAAAGAGTTAAGTTACCGGGGGTAGATGAGCCTGACCTCCAAATCTGTTCTTCTCATGAAGGCAGACGGTCTGTCTATGGATAATTGCAGTAGACACATAGAACAAGCTGTTTGCAGAGACTTTGAGGCCTCCTCCTGTTCCCTGTGAGCGTCTATGGCTGGATCTCTTTTTTTCACAGGTAGCATACGTGTGGGCATCTAACTTGGCTTCTGCAGAAAGCAACATTCCAAAGGAAGTCAAGGATGAAGTAAAAAAGATAGCCTTGGCAACAGCATTTGCAACTGATGCTACCCTGGATGCCTTTCAACAATCTGCTAGAGCTATGGTATACAGTGTGGTGGCTAGAAGGAACAACTGGCATAGGAACTGGGATGTTGATGCCATTCCAAGGGGCTAACTTAATTGGAGATGGCTTAGATAAATACCTGATAGAGAACAAATGTTAGCCACACAAAGACAAAAAGAATGTCCTACCTTCAAAGAAAAGAGAGTTCAAATCTAGAAGGAAGTTCCAGTCCTTTTGAGACTCCAAAAAGATGTCAAGACCATCCTTCACCAGACCGTATAAAGGGAAATGGCAACATAGAGCTCAATACAACAAGCCTACCTTTCCCAATAAAGGTGACCAGGGAAAAAACATCAAGAAAGGAACCACAGCATGACTATGCTGAGAGGAAGGAATCTTTGGGGATAGGAGGTCATCTACAAGAATTTTCCCAACATTGGCAGGAAATGGGGAACAACCAGTGGGTACTAGAAACAGTGGCCAGGGGGTAAGCGATAGAATTCAATCAAGTTCCCTATTGACACACTCTAAAGATTCCAAGGAATACCTCAGCAGAGAAATGCAAGTTATTGGAGGGGGCCATCCAACATCTCCTGGAGATCAGGGCAATAGAGAAGATTCCATTCTCACAGAGGAATCAGGGAGTGTACTCTGTCTTCGTAGTGCCAAAGAAGAATGAGGATGTCAGAGCCATCCTGGTACTGAAATGGCTAAACAAATTCATAACAACAACAAAAAAATCCGGATTGAATCCTTGAAGTCTATCCTTGCAGCCATTCAAGAAAAGGAGTTTATGATATCCTTTGATCTATCAGAGGCTTATTTGCATATTCCCATCAGAGAGATGCATCACAGGTTTGTACTATTTGTATACAGTGACACCTATTACCAGTACTGGGCACTACCATTTGGCCTAAAATTATCACCAAAGATATTCACAAAGGTGTTGGTAGCACTGATTGCCCACCTCCGCCTACAGGGGGTGTCCCTTTTTCCTTACCCAGACTACATCTTGGTGAAGGAAGCATCCTTCCAACAGTGCATGGAAGCCACAAATTTGACAGTACAGACACTATGGGATTACGGGTTTGTAGTAAACATGGAAAATAACAATTTCGTTCCAGCCCAGGTTCTAACTCACCTGGGAGTACAAGTGGACGCTGTGAGCAACAGAGTATTTCTCTCCATAGAACAGCAACTGAAGATCAGGACTCTGCTTTTGCAAGTGCTAGAGAACCCCAAGGTGGATCTGATGATGCTGGCCAAACTTCTGGGTCTCATATCAGGAGGCGGTACAGCGGTCCAAGTTCCAACCTCTACAGAGGTTACTGCTATCTTTCCAGGACGTTATTGCCTGAAAAGATAATCTGCTTCTTCATCTACTGGGAACCTTGAAGCAGGAGCTACAATGGTGGCTGGATTCAGCCAAGTTCAAGCAGGGCTCCCCAATCAGAGAACCATCAAGGGTGGTAATGACCACAGATGCCAGTCTGATGGGCTGGGAGCACACTCATTGGGCAGAATGACACAAGGCCTGTGATCGGCAGAAGAGATGAAGAGGAGTATAAACTTCCTGGAACTCAGGGCCATCGTAAAGAATGAATGCAGAGCCGTGAGCTGAAAGCTATGTACAGATTTATTTACAGAGCTGGAGCTTACTTACAATTATTTCATAGAAGGACAAAGTGCTACGCTGCAACCAGTCTCTCTGGGAGAGAGTGAGCTGCTGGACACTAAACACATATATACACAGTGCCAGCCAATCACTAGACACTTTGTCTAATTAACAAAACATGCTGAGTCAGGCTGCCTGGCTGATGCAACAGTATCACCTGACTAGCTACATCTGTCAAGGTAGATGGAACTGATCTATTCTGACTGCTGACAATCTTGCCAGCTATATATGTACATTATGCTGACACAGGTTGGGTCTCCTGGAGTTCAGGGACCTTCTGTCAGATTGACATGTATTGGTGCAAATGGACAACACGACTGCAAAAGCATATGTAAACAAACAAGAAGGGACTAGGTTCCAGAGGCTTCATGATAAAGCAAGTAACCTAGTACCTAAAAATCCTAAAATACCTAAAAATCTATCTAAGGTCAGTAAAAGCAGTACATGTGCCAGGCAAGGACAATGTTCTGACAGACTGTCTGAGAAGAGGACACCTGGACCAGTCAGAATGGAAACTGTGCCCAGTGGTCTTTGATCAGTTATGAGACAGGTTTGGGGAAATAGAACTGGATCTGTGTGCCACTACCCAGAACAGGCAGGTACAGAAGTTCATGGCCAGAACAAGAGACTTGCAAGCGCAGGGAGTCAATGTTCTCAACTGTGACTGGCTGAGGGGTGTCCTGTACACCTTCCCGCCAATACAACTAATGCATAGAGTGATTCAGAAGTTGCGGGAACAAAGAATCACTGTAGGCCCAGAGAAGCCCGTTCCGCCCCACACACACACCATCCTCTGGGCCTTCTCAGGGTGCAGTAGACCCAGAGAAGCCCATTCTGCTCCTCCATACCGTCCTCTGGGCCGTCTCAGGGCGCAGTAGGCCCAGAGAAGCCCATTCCGTCCCCCCCAATCCTCTAGGCCTTCTCAGGGCCCAGTAGGCCCAGAGAAGTCCATTCCGCCCCTTCGCAAACTGTCCTCTGGGCCTTCTATGGGCCCAATAGGCCCAGAGAAGCCCATTCTGCCACCCCACACCATCCTCTGGGTCTTCTATGGGCCCAGTAGGCCCAGAGAAGCCCATTCCGCCCCTCTTCCCTTCCTTTCGCCCCTTTCCTTTCTTCCTCTCTCCTTCTTTCTTTCATTCTCCCCCCCCCTTTCCTTCCTTCCTTCCTTCCTTCCACCCACCCTCCCTCCCTCCCTCCCTTTCTAGGGCCCGTTGTCTTCCTCCACAACGGGCTTTGCTCCCTAATAGGTTAATAAACCTAATATTGTATAACTGATATATTTTCACCTAAGTGCAGAGACTGGGAAGAAAGCTGGTTATACAACTTATTTGTTGTATAGTTCTCCTTTCTCATGACTCTTAAGTCAATAGCATTCCATATGAAAAGAGATCTAATGAGCATAGTCTAATTTAATACCATCAGTATGAGGAGACATCTAGTGAGCAATATACTAGCCTCTAGCATTATTGAAATCTGAATGTGCATGGTATATTAGGCATGTGGGTATAATAAAGAAAAGTGGTATGTTATCAGTAGAAAACAATGTAATGACAACAGGGTAACGTGCAGCAAACTGCTAATATGTCCTATACACAGTGGGATAATCTACAGTCTCTTTCCCTTTATGAAGTGTCTTCTGGAAGTATTCTGTTGTAGTATAGACCTGTTACCTTTATAGAAAAGTTCTCTTGAACAATTCAATTTTATGTAGTTTGCACAATGACAGTGGCATGGGAGCCCTTCTGGCCGCCTCAGGTAGGCCATTTCACAAGTTGGGAGCTACAGCAGAAAAAGTATGTGTACCTGCAGTTGTTGACGCTGCCCATTGCTTTGTTTAAACAACTTTTGATTGTAGTAAGTCATACTGGAGATGATGCAGGATACTCTAATAAGAAAACAAATGCTGTGGGGAATTAAAAACAAGGACATTTAAATAAATTTTAATTCCAGTGAAAAGGTTAACCTTAGCATTTCATGGCTATGCTCACTTTCATACAATACAATGGGCAATTATGGTGACACGCAGTGCTTAAGAGCTTTACAATTAAAATGAGTGCAACAAGATTGTTAGCAATTCCTACAACCTTTATTAGGGAATTCTAATCCTTTAGTATTTTAAAAATGAAAATTTTTAAAACAAGTGCTTTATAAACATAAACCTGGATTTTCAGTGTCAACAGCTATAACTGTGATTAAAAATTAAGCATTCTCTTCATATATGTACTTAATGGGCTTGTCATTCATGCCTTTGGTAAAGGTTGAGGCTGGGGTACTGCAATGTGTATAAGGTTGCCTATGATGATTCTTCTCAAGTTGCATCTGGTGCATAGCTCAGCATTCTGCCTTCTGACAAAGTGTGTTGCCAGGAACACATTACATCAGTACTGCAGTGGATTCATATAGCTTTTTGGGTACAACTCAAGACACCATGTTTCAGTACAAAAAGCTCTAATTGGCCTGGGCCCTATGTACTTCAGATGCTCATTGCAGTTGCCAGAATTGATTGGCTGGAGAACATTTCTTTGAGTAGGTAGACAGAAAAAAGTATGTTATTCCAAAAACAAAACAGAATAATAGACACAGTTTTCTGTATTATTTATTGACTAGTGATAAGGCCCATTGCAGAGAGACAGGCAAGGGACACTAGGAAGAGGGCAGGGGGGAGCGCGGTGGTCTGCGGCATGTGTCTGGGCCATTGCTGGTCAGCGCCCCACTGGCGGAGAGGCCCAGCGGCACTCACCTCTTCCGGAGGTCTCCAAGCGGCCTTAGGAGGGGGGGCGAAACAGTCCAGCAGCTGTGAGCACACCGCTGGTGGAGAGCCCCCACGGCACCTTCCCCTCCTGGAGGCCTCCCAGTGGCCTCGGAAGCCAGGTGGTGGGGAATTTGGGCGAAGATGGGCCGGCAGCAGTGAGTGCACCACCGGCAGAGGCTCCACACCACCCTCCCTTCCCAGAGGCCTCCAAGCGGCCTTAGAAGGTGGGGGGTGTTGAGCAAAGATGGGCCAGCAGCAGCCAGTGCGCTGGCGGCGGAGAGGCCCCATGGCACCCACCCCTCCTAGAGGCCTCCCAGCGGCCTCAGAAGCCAGGTGGGGGGCATCGGGCGAAGATGCTCCACATCACCCTCCCCTCCCAGAGGCCTCCCAGCAGCCTCAGGCTGCGTGGAGGCCAGGCAGGCCCGTCCTCCTGGCTCCCCACCGGAGTGGCTGCCAGAGCGTCCATCCCGGCCAATGGCTCCATGCAGAGTGAGGGCGTGATGCTGGCCGGCAGTTCTGTGGGTGGGACCAACACAGTGGTGGAAGGCAAGGCAGCCAATCGATAGGATCTGGGGTGAGTGGCAGATGAGTGGGCTGACTGATTTAGCTGCACATCGAATCTTGCCCACCCCAACTGGCTCTTATATATAAGGACAGGATGATGATGATGATGATGATGATGATGATGGTTACAGTCAGATATTTTTTTGAAATAACTCTCCTAAAAAGGAGAGAATTTTATTTTTTATAAGAAAAGGGTAAGGTAGACAGATGGGAAGAGAAAAAAGAGCGGAGTGAGTTTTTTTTTCTATTAGTAAAGGTTAGTATTATTTCTTCCAGTTGTCGGCATCCATCACGGTTGAAAGATCTTCTTTTCAGCTTTACAAAGTCCAAATCAATTCTGTTAGTAAAGTTAGTAAAGTCCACTGGGGTTAGGTCAAATCTTTTCAGATGTTACACGAACAAATTCCTTTTTAAGTCTCTCCAATTATCATTAAGTCCTTTGAACTTTAGTGCCTCCCGTTCCGTCACTTCCTTCCCCCGGGCCGCCGTCTTCTTCAAAAATCCAAATTTTGAGTGCTGCTTCCTCCTCTGTGCTGGCATGTCTCTTCAGAAATTTTTTAATCCATCTTCTTTCGCTTCTTTTTTCTTGTTGTTTCTGGCAGTCATTTCTCGTTGGCTCCATTAACACTCAAGTTGAAATTAGATCTCCATTACTTGCTAAGCTCAACACCCCTTTCTACTGGCAGAGTATATCCTTTTTTTCAAGGCAGAATAGGCTTTGGGAGCCTTATCCGCCTCTTCTTTTTATTTATTCGCTCCACTGCCAGATAGAGGTGTCAAGACTTTCGTCAAAATAAATCTGAGATCTTCTTTCCCTTCTTCATCCATAGCTTGGAACTTTATCATCAAATTAATTTTCTATACATTTTCTGCCATCAACCTTGTTGATTCCAACATTTGTTTTTGTAGTCTGATGAGAACAATTTCCATTTTAAAAGCGTTTCCTTGATATTTTACATTTACTCCAGCAGGTGGCGCAGTATCTCAGTCTCTTGTTGATTGACAGCTAGTTCTGGGGGGGTTGACTGGAGCGGAAGTCCCTCCTCTCTTCTCTTCCGTTCTAAGCAGGATTTTCCCCAGCATCGACATTTTATTTTTTATTTACTTTTTCAAAGTTCGTGCCACATCCCCAGAAAGCAACTAAAGTCGCAATCTTCTGTAAAACCCCAACGGTACTTTCACCAACATTTTTTCTTGTTACCCCCCTTCGCATTTCCTTTAAAAATTCGCTTCTTCGAAGAGGGTGGAAACTCCTCCCTCCTCCCATACGCTTATCCGCTTGCGGGGGGGTTTTAATTTTCGCTTCAAAATAGATCTTCAACTCACGATTAGATGCCATTTCTTCTTTTCATAGTAATTCATCCGCTTTTCCTCACTCCTGGAAGTCGGCAGGGCTGCTAAGTCCCATTCGGGACGCACTATGCGGCGGGGCCGATTGGGGCGAGGAGAAAGCCTCAATTTCCCGGCAGTTTGCCGGCAAAGAGGCTACTCCCCTATGCGCCCCCGGTTCGGAGCCTTTGACTAAGGCTCACTAGGGTCTTTCGCAAACGCGAAGACCCCCCCATTCCGCGTGTGGGCTAACCGCCTCCGGGAGCGTCCCGAGAAGCGGCCGCCATTCGCAGCACCGAAACTGAAAGCCACTTACAGTCAGATATTTGACTGGTAGATAGTGTTCTGTAATTCGAGATCTAGCTAAGTTCTTGGGAATTGCAGAAGTATCTTTGCAGGATTCTTGCTGTTCCAAGCAACACTGTTGTCTGGACCTGAGCTGATGTTATTTGCTCAGTGCCCACAATGTCCAGGTGTTTCTTGAGACTTTGAGGCACTGCTCCAGGGGCTCCAGTGACAACTGGCACAATGGTAACCTTTTTCTCCCAGAGGTGCTCTAACTCTATTCGTACGTCTTGGTATTTCATGATCTTCTGTTCTTTCTTTTCCATTCTGCTGTCTCCTGGGATTGCACTGTCAATGATCCAAACCCAATTACTCATTTTTTCCACAATTGTGATATCAGAGGTGTTATGCTCCAGGTGTTTATCTATTTGAAGTTAGAAGTCCCAAGGAATCTTTGTTTCATCATTCTCCATAAATCTTGTCTGGTTTGTGCTCCCATAAATTTCTGGCTGATGGTAAGCCATACTTCTTGCAAAGATTCCAGTGCAACATAGCCACAACTCTATTGTGAGGTTCTTTATAGTCAGTTTGAGCAATTTTACTGCAGGTACTGAATATGTGGTCAACTATTTCATCCTTTGTCCTGCAAAGTCAACATTTGCTGTTATCACTTGTCTTCTGAATTTCATATTATTCATTTCAAGTGTCCTCTTGAATACTAGCTTGTGATAACAAATCTGTAATTTACTTTAATTTTACTTTAAACTTTCAATTTAATTATTTTTATTTTTAAATTATAGAAACTTTACTTTAGAGTTATGAAAGTTGCCAGTAAACTTTTTAATATACAGTGCCAGTATTTTGTTCTCAGATGAGAGCATCTGTTTCTGTGCCCTGAGGATTACTATGAATAATATTGGCTGCTTTGCCACTCAGCCTGGTATGTAGTTTGTTAGGGATGCTGGTAGGGATCCAGGTAGCTCAATTGGTAATCCAGAGAGCATCTTTATACTCATATGCATGCATGGCTAGATTTGACTCTTCTCAAGATTTTAAAAGATGGATAAAATATTTTTCCTTAGGCATAAATTTATATTTTTGCTATACATACATTTAATTCTTTCTCTGTGCTCTAGTATTGATACTTGAGAAGGTGGAAAATGGAGACCTAAGCAACAAGAACCTGAAGATCACAGATTTCGGTTTGGCGAGGGAATGGCATAAGACAACCAAAATGAGTGCAGCTGGGACATATGCCTGGATGGCTCCTGAAGTCATCCGCTCGTCCATGTTCTCTAAAGGCAGTGATGTATGGAGGTACTATGTCAGCACTAAAAGCTTTGACCTACTAAATTATAAATACTGAGGGACTGTGAATAAGCCTAGGAGATCCTCAGGCTCAAATACTCCCTCCATCTCTCCATTCCCTACACATAGAGACTTTCACAGCAACCTCTGGTGCACAAACGGTGTTCTTTTGCTTCCCCAAACCAAGATTCCAAACTAATTTAATGCCAGTTTGAAGAGAAGAGAACAAACTGAAACTTGGGATTCAGATGGAAAAGACAAACAATGGCTGGCTATGAGAGAGGAAGTCTTGAACTACTGAGCCATGTTCAAGAGAAAAATGTGAGCCAGAGGATCCTGCCAGGCTTATTCACTTAGTGATAAACTATGATATGTTGCATCTTAATAGGGGCTTTCTTCTAGAGGTGCCAAATATGTTTGAGCAAATAAAATGTGGCAGGCATCTGAAGCATCAGTGCTGGATTTCAAGGTTGGTATATGTGTCCTTGTAGGGATGAAGGGAGGTGGGAAGCAGGAATCTCACCCCACTGCAAAAAAATGTACCCTCTTAACTTAGTTTCTGCCTGCAAATGGTCTTTGCTTCTGTTGAAGTCTCCAGACAGCTGCCTTACAAACTTTTTGTCCCTGTCCTGTTTTAATATTATAGTGCTTGGAATTATAGAGTCATCATATGTGGCTCTGCTCTGCTTGTTTTATCCCAAAGTCTTATTCACAGATTTGGGTGTGTCTCAGTGTTTATGTTTTTTGTAATTGCTGTTTTTGTCAAAGATGAGTCTAAATTACAACTAAAACTTTTAAAATACTACATAAAGCTCTTAAGAATACAATCAGTGTCCTAGTTATATTTCAAGTGTATTTAGTCATACTGATTTAGCTATGACTCAATTTATATTGACATTTAGTCGTAACAGCCACGTACCTGGTTAACTGCTGGGCTTGTGCCTTTCTTCCATCCTCTTGCTCAGCATGCTGAGACTGAAGGTTCCATTTAGTTATGACATCCAAAATCAGGTGCCTTAATAAACTTAGATTAGTTTATTTCAAGCACAGCTACAAAAAAATTTCATTTACCAAAGCACCCATGTAGAGATGCCACAACTAATTGGAGCTAGTTGGGAGAGTAAAGGGGAATCCATGTACTCATTAATTTATCATATGTGTGCCCTTCATAACAATCTCCATTTTGAGTTTAATTTCTGAATTAGTGATTACATTCATGCATGCTACTGTTAATAGGCCTTTTTGAAAGATTATGAATGACCCTCAGGAACTTCTGCAGGTATCTCCGACCAAAATTGTTCTCTAGAGTAATTCTAGAAGTTATTCTATGGATTTCTAGGAGCCAGTATTACCAGTCCCTATGCCACAGTCATGTTACATATAAACAGAATGCTTTGTTAGATTAATTGTTTTTCTCCGTGTTGTAGTGTAATCTGCAGTTGCTGATGTTTCTAGGTGAGGGGCGGGACAAAGCCAGTCTTTAGCAGAGAATGGTAGACTTTGTGGCAAGCCATTTATTTTGAACATTCATTAGGGTTAATTTTAAGAAATACAGTGTCACTTCCCAGTTATGGTAAGACTTTCCCAAGTAGAGCTATAAGAGGATGGTTAGGATAAATGTAGCTGTGATTGCTTAGCCATACATAGATTCATTTGTTTGTGTGTTGAACAGGGCACACGTGATTGGTGCAGAATATCTTGCATTGTGTTTTCAGACCTGGTAATTCTGTGTAGTTTGTCCATGACATCAGCAGCAAATGGCAGGGAATAGGGACTTGGGCACCGGGAAAAAACAGAACAGCCAGCCCAAGGGAGCTTCCAGGCTGGCTCCAAGCTCTTGCACCCTGCCCCCCCTGAGGCACCTTCCCTTCCCTTAGCCTCCAGCCTGGGAGCCTGGCCACCTTAGTTCACCTCCCCATCGCTCAGCTCCAACTCCTCCTCACTAGACATGTAACTCCAAGTTATATCAACATAGGAGTCAGGTCCCTGTTCTGATTTGGAGGCCTCACAGGATTGCTCTGTAAATCACTTGGCATACATCCATACTGTACCAATACTGTACCTTACTGTAGAGTACAGCTCCTGAAATTCAGCTCCTGGGGAAGAAGGAATTCTGCCCCATAAGCAGAATTTCAGAGGCTATTGGGAGGGAGAGTCAAGGCTCTGAGGTGGAAGTCATTGAGCCTGTGGGAATGTGATGTTGATACCCCATGAACTGCCCTTAGAAAAATCCAAACACATGGAAGACGGTTGACATGCTAAGCAGGGCTCTTTTTGTAGCAGGAACTCCTTTGCATATTAGGTGACACACCCCTAATGTAGCCAATCCTCTAAGAGCTTATAGAGCTCTTCTTATAGGGGCTACTGTAAGCTCTTGGAGGATTGGCTACATTAGGGGTGTGTCGCCTAAAATGCAAAGGAGTTTCTGCTACAAAAAGAGCCCTGATGCTAAGTTTATGATGAGGTAGGAGGGCAGAAAGAGAGTGATGGGTTAGGGGACAGAGAGTATAACAGGCATGGGGGAAATAGTAAGAGACAGGGTGGCAGGATGGAGGAAGAGTGAGAGGCATAGAAGCAGGGGGAGATGCAAGGAAACAAAGGTGGAGGCCTTTCTTGTGGGGCCTTGCTTGTCCATATTGTAGTGTTGAAAGTAGAACCATTGGTGCTCTCACTGGTAAGCATAACACTCTTAACTCTTCTGTGAAGGAGATTATGCCACTATTTACTTTTTGTGTAATACATTAAAGACATTCTGCACCCAAGAAATAAATAAGCAGTGTTTCAGTCGAAGTATATATATGTGACCACTTTTCCTGCTGATGTTCCTTTACATGTTTGGGTTGCATAATGCAAAAATGCTGATCATTCCGGGGCAGAGATAAATGATAACTTCGACTTCTAAAAGTGTTGCCTTTAGCCTGCATTTGTGCATTTAGGAAATAGTTGGTATTAAGAGGTGGCTTGTAGAATTTACTAAAGCTAAAGGCAGTTTTGCTTTTTTTAATAGCTATGGTGTGTTACTATGGGAATTGCTAACCGGAGAAGTACCATTTCGAGGAATTGATGGTCTAGCAGTCGCATATGGTGTTGCCATGAATAAACTTGCCCTTCCCATTCCTTCAACATGCCCAGAACCTTTTGCCAGGCTGATGGAAGGTAAGAGTTAACCAAACTTAATGAAGTTGCTCATGCTTTTCTTGCTTGGAAGCCAATGTGGTGCAGTGGTTAAGAGTGATGGACTCTAATCTGGTGAACTGGGTTTGATTCCCTGCTCTTCCACATGAAGCCTTCTGGGTGGCTTTGGGCCAGCCACAGTTCTCTCAAAACTCTCTAAGCCCCACCTGCCTCACAAGGTAACTGTTGTGGACAGAGGAGGGGAAGGTTATTGTAAGCTGCTTTGAAACTCCTTAGGGTAGAGAAAAGCAGGGTATAAAACCCAACTCTTCTACTCTGTGTTTGCTTTGAGAATGTAGTTTTGGCAGTGCAGACTCTACAAATAAACCACTTTCGTTCCCCAGTCCACAACTAGGCCAGGAACTATGTCTGCTGTTTTGCCCACTTTTAGAGGCATATGAATTATGGTTTGACCTCTGATAGCTATGTTGGATGTGCTTATCAGCCATTATATGGCAATTCCTAGGAAAATATGGTTCCTTATGAGATGTGCTCATGTTAGCTGCTTCTGATCTCCCAAAGGCTACACAGAAATGCAGACCAAATTTCTCAGACTTCATGAGAACTGTCTATATTACTCACTGCTTGTAACTGGTCAGCAACAGAAGAGAAATGGGGGGGGGGGATACTGCAGAACAAATCTTTGCCCTGTGCTGCTACCTTTTTTTAGTGGAAGAGGGTATCAAAGAGAGTCTCCCTGCTGCCTGGGCTGGGCTGAAGATTCTCTTCACCAAGAGGCTGGCTATTCACAATTGCAAAGGGGGATTAAAGACACCTGTATACCTTTAACCAGGTAGTGCTACCACCAGTGCTTTTGTGTCCCTCCAGTCAAGAGCCAAAGGACAAGCCATTTTAAGAAATACAGTGTCACTGTATTTAAGAAATACAGTGTACAGTTGATAGGCCTCTGCACCAATTAGGGTTCAAGCAATGTCTTCCAGATACAAGAAGGCCAATCAGTGACAGGTTGATTTCATTGGTCTCTGGTCATGTCAGAAGAGCAAGTGACGTGGTCTGCAGTCTCACACCACCATCCTCTTCCCACAGGACTTAATTGCTTTGGAATGTTAATGAGCCAAGGCCAGAGAGGAGCTGTTACCTTGCAGGTGCAGAGATATTCACTCTTCCCCCACCATGTCTGTGTGAAGCTAAGGAGACTTAAGACAATAATTTTTAACAAGGCAGGCTACAGCCAGACTGAACCAGACTTTTAAAGCAAACTCCATTTTAAGTGAACCAAAGTTCTTTACAAGGGGTGCATTTAGATTGTTGTCTTGCTTAATTAAGCAGATGAGAAGCTGCAGGGCTGTAAGTAGGAGGGAAAGGAAAGCAGAGATAGTGTTGGGGAGTACGAGGTTACCCCCCCATACACACACGCACACACAAGTCCTTGTGGATACTTCGTAAGTTCATACCAGAATTACCAAACTAAGGTCCTTTACACCATTTCAAAACCTGAGAAAACTGGAGTAGCAAAACATAAACTGAGCAAAAGAAAACCAAAAAGAAATGGGTATTTTGGCTTATGGCACTTGCTAGTTTCTATGAGTTTTAAATTAACAATGTTTATATGGGCCATTGGTAGTTCTGGTTTGAATTGCTTGCGTTTCAGTGATGATCGAACTGTGTTCCACTCTCAAAGGGTCATGAACCAAAGAACCTAATATATGGTTTCAGCCATTCAGTAACCTCTGCATATTGTAATTTATAAATGTGCGTATTTGCCAGCCTGTTGTATAAACATATTCATTTTGCAAAATTTTGCTCAACTTAGAATATTAACAAAAGTGAACAAATAGTTGTATGGTATCAGAGGTTCATAAGCGATACTTATACTTGTCTCTGAAATACAAAGTTTTTATCACTTTTCTAGTGCCGCAAATCATGGGGCAAACTATAAAAGTTCCTAGTGCAAAGATAGCTGTCATTGGTGCTTGCGAAATGTAGAAAGGTGAACATATGCTAGTTTGGTGTTGGAAAGCTGTGAAAGTATGATAACCATACAAGAAAGTCCTAGAGGTGGGTGTGTATCTTAACAGTACAAATCTGCCTAATCATAATAAAGTATGTGTGTATGTGTTTGGACTTAATACTTAATTGACACTGAGTTTAGAAACAAATCATGGGTGGAAGTGCATTAGACAATTCGAAATCCAGCTCATGGCCTTAAGCTGAAGCAATTATTGTGGTTTGGTGGAAGAAGGTGGGAGGGAGCCAAAAGACTCTAAGCAATTGTGCCCAGCATTGGCTCTCCCAAGCAGCTAACATGCTGCTTTCTGCAACCAGTCCCCCATTTGGCCAGCTATATGATGTGTGTGGGGGAGCTAGCCAATCCAGTGGTCAGGCTCCATTTGGTCCACACTGTGTTTAGGAGACTGGAGGCCTCTACACAAGAAATAAACTTCCTGGACACCACAGTATGGATACACAAGGGACACATAAGTACCACATTATACTGGAAACCAACAGATTGGCAAACACGTCTACATGCCTCCGGCTACCACCCCAACTACCTGAGACAATCCATTGTGTATAGCCAAGTCCTACGCTATAGTTGCATCTACGTGAACCCCTCAGATAGATACTCACTTGAAGGATCTGCAACA
The DNA here is from genome assembly GCA_029375565.1 of Gekko gecko. NCBI lineage: Eukaryota > Metazoa > Chordata > Lepidosauria > Squamata > Gekkonidae > Gekko > Gekko gecko. The sequence continues at coordinate 163,717,475 of JAPDNY010000003.1, read as the reverse complement.
GGCATTTGTGCAACTACGATATGCTCCTGATATGGTGAGAAAGATGAATGAAAAAGCTGGCAAATAAACCAAAATGATAGCCAAGGACAGCTTGCTACAAGACAAGCCTAAGGAGAATAACAGAATACCACTGGTGGTCACCTACAACGTACAACTCAAGCTAGTTCAACATATTATTAATGACCTACAGCCCATGTTGGATAGTGACATTTCCCTTACACAGGCACTGGGGGGTAACCTTTTCTTGCTTACAGATAGTCTGCTAACCTAAATCAACTTCTCAAGCCCAATGATAAACTACTTAATAGTAACATGAACTCTGGTACCAAGGCCTGCAATGAACCAAGATGCCAACTTTGCTCTCATAGATCCTAGCAACACCATCAGTGGACCCAGGTTCATATTCCTGCTCATCCTCTAATGTGATTTATACCATCATGTGTCAACAATGCTCTTCCACTCTCTATGTTGGACAAACAGGCCAGTCCCTTCAACAAAGAATTAATGGACATAAGTCTGACATTAGAAACTACAACATTCAAAAACCAGTGGGGGAGCATTTTAACCTTCCAGGACATTCAGTTGTTGACCTAATAGTAGCAGTTCTCTTACAAAGGAATTTCAAAGGGAGATTAGAGAGACTGCTGAATTGCAACTGATAATGAAGCTCAAGACAATGCATCCACCTGGATTAAACTGAGACCTAAATTCCCTGTCTCATTACCAATTCTGATTTCTCCATGCCTATTACCCCTCTGCAAATCTCACCTAATCCAATCACACCTGCTGTTGTCATTCACCTGCTATTGTCATTTGCCTGCTAATGTCATTCGGCATCTGAAATATTTCCACTTTCTAATAAATAGGACAAATCGACTCCCATTCTAGCTGTACCCGAAGAAGTGAGCAGTGACTCAAGAAAGTCTTTAAGGAGCTACTGGACTCCTTCTGTGCTTCTTTGCAGACTCTAAGAAGCTGCATCTTCTTCCATGCAACATTTACAACTTTAGGAAAGGATCCAAAGGGCGACATTTGAGATTCTATATGTATACAAGTACTGAAGTCCTTCCCTTTCAATTACAGATCCTAGTCTTGTGGGCATTGTAAAACCTCTTTCAAAGATTGGAAAGAGTCCATGACAGCACAAGGGACTGCAGCTAGAAGTGACTATGTGTGTACCAAAGAAATCCTGTATTTTTATTCTAATACCAATGTGTGGCCCCCATCTGTGGATAGCTAAATCTGCGGATAGCCACATGGACGCTAAAAAGATTTTTTAACAAATTCGGGGCACTCTTCAGGTTTGTGGGAAAATATGAATTTTTTAAAAAAATTAAAAAGTAAAACAGTTAAAGTTAACCCCTCCCCCCAAAAAAGTAAAAAACCTACCTCAGCAGTTGGAGGAGGCTGGAAGCTGCGCTGTGCCTAGCAGAAGCAGTAGCACACCCCAGGACTTCATGCTGGGCCTGATGGTGGTGGTAGTGCTGCCTGGGAACTACAGTGGGCTGGCAGCAGCAGCACAGCCAGGGAGAGCATGGGAGCTGTGCTGGACTTAGCAGGAGAGTGAGGGGAGATGGAATCCCCTCCACAAGTCCTGCAGGCCTCAACTTGTTTAATCTAAATGCCAAACTTTGTTCTTTCTAGTAAGATTTTCAGTTAGCATTTACCTTGAGCATATTATTTAAACATATAAATGTACTAGTCCTAGAAATCAGATAACTTGGGATTCTGTTGTATAGAAATATATAACTTTATCGGAAAATGTTAGCTCTCTGTGTTGCTCCTTGTAAACCAAAAGAAAAGGCTGCTAAGTGATGTGCTCCATATACATTAAGAGGTAGATGGAGGGTTATATAAAATAGTGGTAGTTGGGAGACTGCATATGTTTTTGTGGTTTCTGATCTAGAATGCTTGCCTCTCTTGATCCTGTTCAGATTGTTGGAATGCTGATCCTCACTCCAGGCCATCTTTTGCCAACATTTTGAACCATCTTACTAACATAGAAGAGTCTGGGTTTTTTGAAATGCCAAAGGACTCCTTCCATTCCCTCCAAGAAGACTGGAAACTTGAAATCCAGGAGATGTTTGACCAACTCCGGGCCAAAGAAAAGGTAAGCAGGGCTGGATTTTTACTACATGTACTTAAGAAGAAGAGATTGGATCTATACCCCACCATTCACTCGGAGTCTCAAAGCGGCTTTCAATCTCCTTCCCTTCCTCTCCCCATAACAGACAGCCTGTGAGGTGGGTGGGGCTGAGAGAGCTGTCTGAGAACTGCTCTTGAGAAAACAGCTCTGAGAGAACGGTGGCTTGCTCAAGGTCACCCAGCAGCTGCATGTGGAGGAGTGGGGAATCAAATCCGGTTCTCCTAGATTATAGTCTGTGCTCCTAACCACTGTACGAAACTGGCTCAATATAATACAATATAATCCCATAGTTCATCTTCTAGTTGTAGAAACACAGTGACAGTTTGCATAGACATACACGAAGAACGTATTTTACTGATATTTTAATAAATAATATGCTGTCTCAAGTGGAATGAAGAACAAAACTGATTTTCTAAACTTCATCTACCGTAGTAATAATAGCAGTTTATAAGAAGTTCTTTACCTTTCCCTCCAGTCTTGTCTACTGATTTTTCATTAAAAGATACAGACTTGAAGCTCTGATAGTTTAGTGTGCATGTGTGCATTAAGTGCCATCAATTCTCTTCCAATCCATGGTGACCCTGTCAATTAATATCCTCTATAGCGTCCTATTGTCAACAGACTTGCTAAGGTCTTGCCAACTGGGGGCTGTGGCATCCTTGATTGAGTCAGTCCTGTTCATATTGGATCTTTCTCTTTTCCTGCCGCTTTCAACATTTCCTAGCATTATGTTTTCCAGTGACTCTTGTCTTTTCATATTACGACCAAAGTACAATAGCCTCAGTTTAGTCATTCATGCTTGATTTGATCTAGAACCCACTTTTCTTTTAGGCGATCCACAGTATCCATAAAATTCTCCTCCAATGCCACATTGCAGATGAATCAACTTTCTTCCTGTTAATTTTCTTCATTGTCCAGCTTTCATACCCGTACCATAGTAATGGGGGATACTATGGCATAAATTAACTTGATCTTGGCCACCAACGACACATTCTTACACTTAAGAAAATCTTGAACAATTTAAGAACATAAGAGAAGCCAATGTTGGATCAAGCCAATGGCCCATCCAGTCCAACACTCTGTCACACAGTGGCCAAAAATATCAGGTGCCATCAGGAGATCCACCATTGGGGCCAAGACATTGGAAGTCTTCCACTGTTCCCCCCCCCCCAGGACCAAGAATACAGAGCGTCACTTGCTCCAGACCAAGAATTCGTATCTTACCTTGTGGCTAGTAGCCACTGATGGACCTCTGCTTTATATGTTTATCCAGTTCCCTCTTGAAGCTGTCCATGCTTGTAGCTGCCACCACCTCATGTGGCAGTGAATTCCATGTGTTAATCACTCTTTGGGTTATTGAGTTATTTCCATTTCTTCATTGTCAACCTTAAAGTTGTTTAATTCCCCAGTAGTCATTACTTTTGTCTTCTTTATGTTCAGCTCTAATCCTGCTTTTGGCACTTTTTGCTTTAACTTTCAGCAGTAGTCATTTCAAGTCTTCACTATTTTCTGCCAGTAATGTGGTATCATCTGAATATTTCAAACTGTTAATGTTGTTTCCACCAATTTTCACTCTACCTTCATCTAGATCTAATCTATCTTTCCTTATGATATGTTCTGCAAAAAAATTGAACAGATAGAGATAAAATACATCCTTGACTGACTCTTTTACCAATTCTGTTTCTCCATATTCTGTCCTAACAGTAGCCTCTTGTCCAGAGAACAGGTTGTGCATCAAAACAATCAGATACTCTGGCTCACCCATTTCTTTTTAAATTAATCATAGCTTTTTGTGATCCATATAGTCAAAAGCTTTGCTGTAATCTATGAAACATAAGATGATTTTCTTCTGAAATTATTTCATATGCTCTATAACCAACATAAGTTTGCAATTCCTGTTCCTCTTCTTGTTCTGAATCCATCTTACCATCTGGCATTTTTCTTTCCATATATGGTAACAGCCTTTTCTGTAAGGTTTTGAGCATTACTTTATTCATGTGATAAATTAATGGGATGGTCTGATGGTTGCTATAGTCTTTGATGCCTCCTTTTTTGGGAAGTGGAATGTAAATTGAGCATTTCCAGTCTGTGGGCTATTGTTTTATTTTTCATGTTTGTTAGCACAATCTTGGTAAGATTTTGATGGACTATATTTCTGTGGCTTGCAATAACTCTATTGATATCCCATGTACGCCTCATGATTTATTTCTCCCAGTTACTCTCAGTCTGGCTTTCACTTCACTTTCTAAAACTGTAGGCGCTTTTTCAAAAGATTCTTCTTGGAAGGAATCTGTTATCTTTTCATCTCTTTTGCATAGTTCTTCAGTGTATTGTTCCCATCTTTTCTTTTGTTTTTGTACTGTTCAGTTAATATATTACCTTTGTTGATCTTTCAGCATGCCTGTGTTTTAAATTTCCCTTTGATTTCTTGGATCTTGTGGAACAGGTACCTTGTTCTTCCTTTTTTGTTGTTCTCTTCTATTTATTTACACTCGCTTTTGTAATAGTTCTCTTTGTTGCTACATGTGAGTCACTGGAATGCTCTATTTAGGCTTTTTATTCTACTTCTGTCACCTTTTACTCTTGTTCCTTATCTATTTTCAGCAATGTCAAGAGTTTTATCAGTCATCTGTCAAGGCTTTTTATTTCTTATAGTTACAGGAATAGTTTTTGTGCATTTTTCCTTGATAATCTCTGGTTTCAAACCAAAGTTCTTCTGGTTCATATTCACTTGAACTTAGTAATGCAATTTAGCAGCCTTCTTTTATTTATTTTGTAAATTAAATCTTGCCAGTTTGGAGACCTTGTAGCCCATTGCTTCCCTTTCTTATAAGGCTTATGCAGTAGGTAGCTCCTGTGATGCGTTTGCACCTCAGGTCATTTTGTGGTCTTTGCCACTTAGTGGTCGTCACCATGATATCAGTGTGGGAGATATTAGTATGTACAAAAGCCATGTGCCTCAAAATACGATCTAGTCTGGTTCTGTTTTTTTTATTCCACTGGATTCAGCATCCTGTTTCACACAGTAGCCAACAAGTTGCCCTGGAGTGCCAACCAACAGGGCATAGAAGCTGAGGCCTTCCTCCAGTCTTTCCTTCTGGCACTGGTATGCAGAGATCTACTGGCTTTGAATGTGGAGGTTCCCTTTAGTCACCATGGCTGCTAGGCATTGATGGATGGAGCTCCCGTCCAGGAACGTAAGAAACATAAGTATTATCCAGCAGGGATACATTTACAATGCAATCCTAAATTTGTATACTCAGAAGTAAATCCCATTGAGTTTAGTGCTTACTCTCTAGTATGAGTACATAGGATTGAACTTGGTATCCCAGAGAAACCATATCCTTTTCTCACTTTTTACTTTTTAGAAAACATTTTACTGCTAAGAACTAAAGCATATGTGCTAATAAAGTTATACCTTTTTATTGTAAAAAAATAACAAAATCTAATTCTACGACCGCAAACCCTTCTAATAGCACAATGATATGATGATAAATTATATATCATGGCTTCAGTACTTGTCAGCCCATTTTGAAGGATGAAAATGAAAGTACACAGAACAGGAAAAATTGCCAGGCTGTCTGAGGATGAGACCAAAAAGAGTTGATCACATTAGAAAGGAGTGGATTGGGGTGTAAGATGCCATGCCTAAGGTATTAATGTGAAAGGGTGTTCTTTTTACATAGTGTGAATTAACCCATGAAACTACTTATATACAGTTTGTGATAATTAATATTGTCACTGGATCTCTGCAACTAAAAGATAAATACAATAGCGGTCTGATTCCTGCTCAGTAAACCTAAAGTAGTATATAAGCTATAAGGAAATAATTGCTTCACATTTTCCATCTGGCTGTGTTTCCTTTGATGATTAAAATACTGCCTGCTACTAGAAGTAGAATAAATTAACAATGTCAGGGTGTCAGACATATGACCCAGGGGCCAGAATTGGCCCATTCAGGGCTCTTACCTGGCCTGCTAGCAACTGGTGCAAGGAAGGGAAGGCAGGAAACTGCTCAGTGGTGGTGAGCAGGCAAGCAGGCGCATGCTGTGAGGTGTGCGTGTGGTCAAAGCTGTCAAGAAATAGAAAGGAAATGACTGGGGGTGAGGCTAAGAGGCTGAGGTAAAACAGCATGGGGGGAATGGAAGCAAAGGGCGGAGAAAGAGAAGGCTTTTTTCCCTTCTGCCTCCTCTGACCGTAGTTCAGCAAGGATTGGCGAAGCCACTATATGGGCCAGCACTGCCACCACCACACCAACCGGCTTCACATTTTGAAAAATGGTGACCGTGAGGGGGTTGGTGAGAGTACGCATGCAGAGCGGTGGTTTGCCAATGAAAGAATGAGGCCTGTGGGGAAGAGAGGAGGAGGAAGGCCAGCGCATGGATTGGGAAGCAACTGGGCTGTCTTGTGCATGCTGCTCTGAGGGCAGAGACCTTCCAGCCTCCAAAGTGAGTGGGGGTGCAAAGGGAAAAAGGGGCGCCGATGTTGCCGTCACATGTCTAGGAGGCAGAGTGAGTGATAGGGTGGGGGGGATGGCAATCTCCCTTCTCTCCCCCACCTGTTCTTAACCCCTGAGGGGAAGGGTGTCATGGGAGAACAAAAAGCACCCCCGGAGGTTTTGGAAACAGACTCTCTGTCAGGCCTTCCCCTCAGCCCCACTGCTTCTGCGGGAAATGCAGGAGGAATGAGAACTAGGGGTAGGAGATTGAGAACCCCCCTTCTCCTGAACCAGGACCCAATTGTCAGGATCACCCAAAGGCTGGTCACTCAGCCTGCCCCACCTCACAGGGTTATTGTTGTTGGTGGGGTGAGTCTGGTGTGCCTCCTCGAGATCCTCAGAGGTAGGATGGGGGAAGAGAGGTAACAAAGAGCGAGAGACAGATTGTAGCCATGCTTGGCTGCTGAGGCTGGGTGGACAGGGGCGTGTGCTGAAAAATTACCTTATTTACTTGCAAGGACAATGACTCATCTCTTAAAACTACTATATATGCAAAAAGTAACTAATTTATTAGTTGTTGTAGATTTTCCAGGCTGTATGGCCATGGTCTTGGCATTTTAGTATCTGACATTTCACCAGCAGCTGTGACTGGCATCCTCAGAGGTATAACACAGAAAGATAGTGTACTCTCTGTGTTGATGTGAGAAAAAATGGTAGGCAGGTAATTTATATCTACTCAGGAAGGTGACGTAGGGCTGAGTCATTATCTTGCAGGAGTTCCCAGGTGTGACACACTAATGGAGGAGCTTTCCTGAGGAATTTCTTTTGCATATGGATTGGCTGTTGATATTCTAAACTCTCTTCTTTCCTGTTGAAATTGTGTTTATGTTTATGAATTTCAATGGCTTCCCTGTGTAATCTGGCATGGTAATTGGATGTGTTGTCCAGCATTTCAGTGTCTTGGAATAAGATACTGTGTCCTTCTTTGAATTAGGCTATGTTCAGCCACTGCTGATTTTTCAAGCTGGCCAAGTCTGTTTGGAAATGTAAGGTATTCCACCTTTTATGGTAGCCCTTGGGGAAAAAAAACTAGTCTTGTGTATGCTTAAATACATTTATTGGGGCTTATGTGAGTTCCCCAGTAATAAATAGCTTTAACTCCTAGGAATCAATTGCTTTTGTTGTGCTCGCTTCGGCAGCACATATACTAAAATTGAAACGATACAGAGATTAGCATGGCCCCTACGCAAAAAAAAATAATTGCTTTTGTTTGTATTTTGAGTAAAAAATAATATCGTTAATAGGGTTTGCCTGTGTCCTTTATGACACACATGGCTCGGCCCGACAAAGTGACATGTATGTCAGATCCAGCCCCCATAACGAATGAGTTTGACATCTCTGCTCTATAGTATATCTAGGAAAAAACATGTCTACTCTAATTCAGTGTTTCTCGTTTTATGTTGAGATAATATTTGCTGATCTCCACAAAGTACTTTGGTGGAAGACGGTGCTCATTTCTGTGCTTTTATTATAGATCCTTAAAATGAAAGAGGAGGAGCAGCTGTTAACAATTTAGATACTGGATGTTACCTATCTTCCTTCTAGGAGCTGCAAACATGGGAGGAGGAGTTAACAAGAGCAGCAGTCCAGCAAAAGAACCATGAGCAGCTGCTACGGCAGCGGGAGCAGGAGCTAGCAGAGCGGGAGATTAACATCTTGGAAAGGGAGCTCAACATAATCATCCACCAACTGTGCCAGGATAAACCCCTTGTGAAAAAACGTATGGGCAAGTTCAGGAAGAACCGTCTCAAGTTGAAGGATGGCAATCGTATCAGTCTCCCTTCTGGTGGGTGCAGTTCTAGCAGCGCAAAGGGGAACTGTCTGTTCCTCCTCAGAGTTGTACATATAAAACATGCTGTATGAAATCCTGATTGCCTTTGGCGCTAAGAAATTAAGATTATTGTTTACCATCTCAACCCAGCTGTTTCTTATAGGAATAAAGTCTGTGGAGTATGCTTCACAGAAAACTAGCAGTCACATAGTGAAGCTAGGAAGCTGAAATATTTAGAGCAGAGGTCCCCTACCCAGTGCCCATGGTTGCTTGCCAACACTTTTCCTGGTGCCCACCAAGTATTTTTAGAAAGTGGGTGGGGCTCTTGCCTTGCAGTTCTTCTGATTGGCCACTGGAGATCTGATTGGCTGGATAGATAAAACAATGCTGTTTCATCTGCAGCTGCCACTACAATGTTGGCTTCATTCTTTCACTCCTCTTTCCCAATGTATTTTTATAAATTACCCCTCATCTTCCCTACATTTGGTTTTCCTCATGTATGTGGCTCCGCATCCTATGGCAGCCATTTCCTAGCTGGCACCACCTCCTATGACAGTAATTTTGAAGTTGTGACCTCCACCCTGTATCAGAATTCCCAAAGTGTCCAAAAGTGCAAAAAGGTTCAGAACCACTGAGTTAGAGTATTGCTTAGCCATTGCAACATGGTATTCTGTTAGATTAGCAGATGGGGCCTTAGGTCTTTGTATTATTTCACTAATGTGTGTACTGATCAAGATTTCTTTTGACAGATTTCCAGCACAAATTTACTGTACAGGCATCTCCAACCATGGATAAAAGGAAGAGTTTGATCAGCAGCTGCTCCAGCCCTCCTGCCAGTCCTACCATCATTCCCAGGCTCAGAGCCATCCAGTGTAAGCAGTTTAACACTTCAGTAAAGATGTATGAAACAGAACCCATTGGTTTTAAGTAGGTGGGCTTCTTTATTAAGGGTTTGTTTAGGCCAAGATTCCACAATACATGTTATATGAACAGAACACAATTATTTTGGGGTAGCTATACTACTTATTCTGGGAGGCTTGCATTTCCTGTTACTACTAGTGTGTATCTTTTAATCCATTCTTCTTTGAGAAGAACAAACTTTTTCTACAAATTCACCCCCCCAAAAAAGCTGTCACCTCATTTGTTTGTATTTTGCACTATGGATCTCTTCAGATGAGATTTTTTTTCACAATAGGTGTGCAGTTGCTGTTCACTATCTTCAGGGAGTCCAGACATTTCTTTTTTTTTTTTTTTGTAAAAACTCTCTTAAAAAAGAGAGAATTTTATTCTTTTTATAAGAAACGGGAAGGGTAGACAGATGGAGAAAGAAAAAGATGGAGTGAAATTTTTTCCTGTTAGTGAGGGTTAGTTTAGGTTAATAACCAATACCAATTTTGGCATCTATCATGGTTAGAAGATCTTCTTTTTAACTATTGCAAAGTCCAAAGTCACTCTGTTAATGCAGTTAGTAAAGTCCATTGGGGTTAGTAATTAAACAGCTCCTTCCAGATGTTACACGAACAGTCCTCAAAGTATCTTCTTTTTAAATCTCTTCCAGTTATGGATTGAGTCCAATTTAACTTTGAAGTCTTCCGTTCCATCACCACTTTCCCCTGGGCTGCTGTCTTCTTCACTTGTCCCAGTTTTGAATACTGCATCTTCCTCCCTGCTGGCGTGTCTCTTCAGAAGTTTCTGTATTTTGAAGATGAAATCCGTCTTCTTTCTTTTCTCTTTTTCCTTAAACTTCTGGCCTTCAAGCTTCCAGGGCTCCATAAACTCTTCAGATGAAATTAGATCTCCAGTTTGTCGCTTGCTATGCTCAACATCCCCTTCTACTGGCAGAATATTTTCTTTTATAAAAGCGGAATAGGCTTTGGGAGCCTTATCCACCTCTTCTTTTAACTTTATCGCTTCACTGCCAGTTAGGGGTGCCAAGACATTTGTCAAGGTAAATCCGAGATCTTCTTTCTCTTCTTCTTTAACGCCCTGGAAACCTAGAATCAGATTCGATTTCTGTTCGATCTCCATCATCTTTCTAGTTGTTTCCGATATCTGTTTCTGTCGACTGATGAGAACACTATCCATTTTGAACAAAGTTTCGTTGATTTTCTGCAATTGTTCCAGCAGGGGGCACAGCATCTCCTTTTCCTGTTGATTGACAGCAAGCTCTTGGGGGGGGCTGTCTGGACCGGAAGTCCCTCCTCTCTTCTCTTCCGGTGTCTGCAGGACTTTTTCCATTATCGACATTTTATTTTTTTGTTTACTTTTAAAAAGTTCGTGCCGCATCCCCCAGGAAGCTAAGATGATCGCAGTCTTCCATGCAACCCCAACGGTACTTTCACCAACACTTTTTTTCTCTCAGCCCCCTTCGCGCTCCCTTTGTAGATCTTGCTTCTCAACGGGGGTGGGAACTCCTCCCTCCTCCCAACGCTTATACGCATGCAGGGGGCTCCGATTTACGCTTCAAAATAGATCTTCAACTCACGATTCGATGCTACTTCTTCTTTTTATGTTAAACCATAGCGCTGTCTTCACTCCTGGAAATCGGTGGCGCCGCTAAGTCCCATTACGGGCACGCCGCAGCGGGGCCGATTGGGGCGGGGAGAAAGCCTCAATTTCCCGGCTGTCTGCCGGCAAAGAGGCTACTCCCCAAGCGCCCCCGGTTCGGAGCCTTTGCCTAAGGCTCACTAGGGTCTTTCGCACATGCGAAGACCCCCCTTAACTGCGTGTGGGCTAACCGCCTCCAGGAGCGTCCCGAGAAGCGGCCGCCATTCGCGACGCCGAAACCGAAACCCCAGGGAGTCCAGACATTTCTACCCAAGAAAGCTCCAGAAGAGAAGAGTTACATTTTGCTAACATGCACCCAGCAATATTGTGTTGCTAGAAGAAGCAGTGCATCAATTGCAATAGTGGGTACCGTGTAATGTATTGATTGGGTAAATGATAGAGGGATCTGTCGCCTCACTAGCAGTGCAACTCTTCTCTTCAGTTACAGAATAGCTTTGCCGGAACAGGACGACGTAATTGCTATTGCTGTGTGAAAACCTTTCTATTCTGTCCAAGCTGGTTAAGGGAATGGAGTCTGGCAGTGGGATTTGTGTTTGCTCCCTTTTGGTACATGAATTTCAGATACTGCATTTAACAATGGTTGGTTATCATATTTGCTCCAAATTAAAATAGTTAATACTAACTAGTGTTGTCTCAACCCAGAATTTGAAACCAGGGCTTGAAATTTAATGGTTATACCACTCTCAAGTGTGAACACAATAAAGACTATTCTTTCCTGCAGTGCTACCTCATATCACTGCTTTATTTTTAAACATTGAATGCTGTTTAGCAGTCTTCTTTCCTTTCTCTGTTCTTTTTTTTGATGTCAGATTATCATTCCTTCCACAGAAAGGTTCCTCCCTCCCCTGCAGCAAGGGATTATGTGAGGGCGAAATATAGTGCTTTGGATCCGAGCTAGTGAAAATGTACTGCGAAGAATACAACCAGAGTTAATAATTTTGACAAGAGGCCTGTGCTAATAAGAACATAAGACAACCCTGGTGAATCATATCAGTATACTGTTTCCCAGTATACTGTTTCACACACTAAACAATCAGATGACACCAGGAAGACTGTAGAAGGCACAGTCATGCTCCACTGTTCTCTCCCTACCACCTGCAACTGATGTTTAGAGGTTTTTTGTCTACAAGCATGGAGACTCCATTTAGCCATCTTACTTAATAGTCACAGATAAACCAAAATCCATGAATTTGCCTAGCTGACATTTAAATCCATCTTCGTTAGGGGCCATCAATGCTAGGGGCATGCATAATAAAATTCCCAAACTGAAGATACACACAGAAATCATCACTGTGATTTTCTGTGGTGATAACACAAATGCAATATGCTTAGGTGTTTCACACACACACAAACCCTGGAACAGTCTTTGACAATCCTTGTTCTTTTTCGTTTTTCAGTGCTGCTAGCTAGCTAGTCTGATTTCCCAAGCAATGGCATTTCTCCATCCCAATCAGATTCTTGCAAAGGAGTAGCACAGAACTCTTCCAGCCAGGCACTTTGGAGACAAGACACAGAGAGCCACAATTCTCTTTCCCCTCTCCCCTTTGTGGGGTTGGACTTTGCAAGTCCTGTGGCTGGGAAAATAGAGAGCTGGGAGCACCTTGTTCAGGGGCTCATAGATCTTTTCCACGTGGCCCAATTTGCTTGAAATTTTCAGATTCTTTAGAGGACAAACAGCACTCATTCAGCTGCAATTTTGGTGTCATTTGGCTGGAAAACAGCCGCTCCACCCCTCCCCCAAAAGTCCTTCATAGGAAATAAGGGCAGACCAACAGAAAAAGGTGGGGAGGAATCTGAAAAGGAAGCCATTTTCACTTTCTGAAATAAAACAGACTACAACGAGGAAGGATGGCAAATGCAGAGTTTTCAGTAAAAAGACTTTTAAAAAGTCACTGTAAAAGTAGGAAAATGCAGACAGGTGTTTTTTCTAATACTGTGGCCAGCTGGAGCTCTCCTGCTAGGCTGCCACTTGACTGCGATTTTAGGAATCAATAGAAGTGCGGCTGCATAGAGAATCACCTACTTTGGGGGTATGTTAAATCAAACCCCTTTCTTCAATCTGCTTGAAAATTAGGGGACCTTTAGACTGAATGTGGCGAGGACAATGTTCTGTGCACATTTGGTGCCATTATCTTTATCAGCCACTACCACAGACCCTCATATAGAGTCGCCATTGAAAAGAATGGTTGCAAACTCCAGAACCACACAGATTTGAACCCCGAACTGGTAAAGTTCTACCCTAAAATAAGCGATCGTGGTAAAAATACCCTCCCCAGCCCAGATCCAAATTATAATGATTTTATTTTTTGGCACACAACCCCAATCAGCACAACTTATGGCAGTAAGTTCTATAAATGATTACACTGCAAACAAAATGTTTTTATTCATCTAACAAAAAAAAGCCTGCTACAAAACTGCTGGATAAAAAGCATTTTAACATCTCTGATTCTTCTCCCTTCCTAGTGACACCCAGTGAGAGCAACAAAACATGGGGACGCAACTCAGTATTCCAGAAGGAAGAGGAAGGAGAAGAAGAAAGGAGAGGCCCGAAGAAGAAAGGTCGCACATGGGGGCCAAGTTCACTTTGTCAGAAGGACTTAGCAACAGGCGAGGATGGGTATGAGGCACGCTGTGGATAGATATTTTATCAGTAGTACTGATGTTTGTTTTAAAACTCCTTGGTAGGCTTAGTGGTTATCTTGCTCTTGTCACCACAATTAACAATAAATTAAAGAGTTCATGCAAGTTGCATTCTAATTTGGATGCCACCATTAAAAGACATGCTACATAAGGTTCCTCGGAGCCAGTTTGGTATAGTGGTTATTTGCGCAGATTCTAATCTGGGAGAACCGGGTTTGATTCCCTACTCCACTTGCACCTGCTGGATGACCTTGGGCAAGCCATAGTTCTGGCACAGCTGTTCTTGAAAAAGAGCAGTTTCTGACAGAACTCTCTCAGCCCCACCTACCTCACAGGGTATCTGTTGTGGGGTGGGGAAGGGAAAGGGGTTTGTAAGCTGCTCCTTTGGGTAGTGAAGGGCGGGGTATAAATCCAATCTCTTCTTCGTTTTCTCTTTGTACTGAGGAATTATTAAGTAAAGAGCAACCTGGTTCCCTAATAAATACAGTTAAAAGAACCTGCTCTCAGTCATTTCAAAAACATCCATATTGCTAATACAGGCATGGTTTACTGGATTTGTGCAAGGTTTTTACTCTTCTGGGAGAGAACTGAGTACATAACATTTCATCTTAGTTCTGTGTATTAAACTTTATTGCTAAAAAGAGTTCAGGTGCATTTGTATACATGGGTCAAATACCTGAAAATTTCTGCTGTCATGTTAAAGGAAGAATCGTTTGAAGAACCTGAAATTTTAGAAAGTGAATTGATAGCTGCACTCAAAGCAGTTGGCAGAATCAAATCACCAGGAGTAGATGGAATATCAATAGAGCAATTTCAAGCCACGGAAATTGAGTCCATCTAAATCTTTGCAAGAATGCACCGGCAAATCCAGAAAACAAAACAATGACTTGACCTACAGACTGGAAACACTTGATCTACACCCAGTTCCAAAAAAGTAGACATCAAAGACTGCAGCAACTATTGGTCCATCACATTAATTTCTCATAAGAGTAAAGTGATGCTCAAAATCTTACAAGAAAGACTGTTAGCATATATGAAATGAGAAAATGGATTCAGAAAAGGAAACGGTACTAGAGATCATATTGCATATAAGCGAATTTCAGAAGACAATCAGCTTGTGTTTTCATAAATTACAGCAAAGTTTTTGACTTTGTGGATCATGAAAAGCTTTGACTGATTTTAAAAGAAATGGATGTGCCGCAGCACCTGATTGTTTTAATGTGCAACCTATTATCTGGATGTTAGTGTTAGGACAGACTGTGGAGAAACAGGATGGTTTCCAATTGGCAAAGGTGTCAGACAAGGATGTATTTTATCTCCTGCATCTGTTCAGTCTATATGCAGAACATATCATAAGGAAAAATTTATCAATGTATCATAAGGAAAAGATAATTTGTACTGTAGTATTCCTCATTATTGTGAATGATTGTGAAAGTTGGACAGTAAAGAAAACGGACAGGAAGAAAGTTGATTAATTTGAAATGTGGTGTTAGAGGAGAGTTCTGTGGATACCATGGATGACCAAAAAGACAACTAAATGGGTTCTAGATCAAATCAAGCTTGAATGCTCCGTAATAGCTAAAATGACCAAGCTGAAGCTATCATCGTTGTGAAAAAATAAGTGAATGAAAAAAGCTGGGATCAGATAAACTGATGACTATTGAATTAATATAAAAATTAAATAAAGTGGGGGCTAGAATGCAGCCCTGTTTAACTCCATTAAAAGTATGTATAGGGGAGCAGAATATGCAAGTGAGACTAATGATGCAGACAGGGACTCTATTATTCAAAACATAATCCTTTATGCAAGTTAATCGACCCTTGTTCATTCTAACTCTTAATTTGGGTCATGGTCTTATTTGTGCACAGTTTCCCCTTGCTCCCTCAAAATATTCTTTACTTCCTCTCACATTTAAACACAGAGTGGTGATTTGTCACAAGAGCTGTTTAGGTGGGAGACTTGGGAATATGGCTGGGGATAGGTTTGTGAGGAGAAAATGGGCATAGGGAGATAAGAAGATAGCTCATACACTGTTGTCTGTTTTAGGCAACAATCCATCACTTGATATAATATTGCAGTCTAATGCTAGCAAGTAAGGTGTAAGGTGGGCTTTTTTTAACCTTTTTTCCTTCTGGTATCCTTTTGTGTGTGTGTGTGTGTGTGTTTTGTTTGTTTTCTTGTTAGTACCTTCAAGTTAAACAAATGGTACCTTGCCACGTGAACAGAATCTCTCCACAGAGTCCCATCAGGTATTCTGCAAGGGAATTTTAGCCAGGGTGCTTTTTTTAGTAGTATGGAAGTTGATATGCTTGCTGTGGAGGCTGCAGCAGCACAGCTATAACTTTAATGTGTACACAGTAAAAAAAAAATAAAACTTTTAAACTGCAAGCAACAGGCTGGCAACAAACCACAAACTAAAAGGACCCCCCCAAAAAAACCTAGGAAGAGACCTGAGAGGCCCTAGGGCTCAGAGGCCTACCCACCACCACCACCCCCAGGCCACAAACCCACCAGCCCACAAAAAATTAGAAATGTTTTTGAAAAGTGCCCCTAATAATTCAAACCAGTGATGTCTTCAGCCTTCTGTTGCCCACCAGGCAGGATGGATCTTGATCCGAAGTAGTCCAGTAGTCAGCAGCAGGAAAGCAGGCTCAGAGGAGTGGCTGAAGCAGAAGCCAGGCTCTCTCAGCTGTGGGAATGAAGTTAGCCAGCCAGAGACCCCTGCTTTTATATTCTCTGGCCATGCACAGAAGAATTTCAAAAAAGAATAAACCTCTGTGATTAGCCAAAGAGCAGACTGCTACCCTTACCTGTAATCCTATTGGCCGGGGCTCCTTCCCCTGGGAAAGTAGCAAGCTAGTAGTTGTGCTTCAACAAGTGAAGCCAGCAGCATCAACAGCCTTGCAAGCTGCAAGTGTCCCTCTTCCCCATCCTTCCTGGAAAGCAAAGCAAAGGGCAGGAAAGAGACAAAAATGGCGGGAAAAAGAAGGTAAGTGGAGCCCTTTAAAGTTTAAATCCCTGCCACAGCTGTATTCGGTAATGCTGAAAAAAGCCAAATATTTTCGAGTTTTTTTCGGCATTCTATATTCAGCAGCTGAATCAGATCAGTAATTTCATTCTGTATGCCAAATACCTGAAAAATGCTGAAAATGCATTTTTTGGGTTTTTTTGGTTTGGCTTTACCAGATGCACACCCCTAGTGGCCAGTAAACCGTGCATCTTTATTTTATATACTTACCCTGCTCTATGGCTCAAGCAGATCATTTATATTTACCTGTCTGTGAACAGGGCGTATTCCCAAGTAACTACAGGATGAAGGTTTGAATGGGCTCACTTTAACTAAATGAGTGCTTGAAGCCTTGAAAATGCAAGTAGAGAAAAAGAGGTTGAATAGCACCCCCTTGTGGTCTCTCTGGCTTCATTCACTTATTTTTAGATATTGAGGAATTTGTTAAGATTGGGAAGTTCTAGAATATTTTGCTGGCTCCCAATCCTCAGTCGTAAATTGAGACTTCCTTGCCTGGCCCAATGGACTTTCACTCTCTTTTCTTTTATGAAGGAAACTACTTGAAAAAAGGGATCCCGAGGGCAATGAGGAAATTATAGGCCAGTCAGCCTAATGTCTGTCCCAGGCAAATTAACAGAAACTGTAATAAAAGATAGGATTGTTAGGCACATAGAGGGACAAAGCCCGCTTAGGGAAATCAGCATGGCTTCTGTAAAGGGAAGTTCTGCCTCACCAGCCTTTTTGGATTTCTTTGAGAATGTGAACAAGCATGTAGACAACAGTGACTCAGTAGATACTATATACCTGTGCATTCCTTGAACAGCAAAGATGACAAGCAAGTATTGCAGCGCATAAAACTAGACATGCCATTGGAAGAAAAAAATCACAAAACACTGACTGACTGATTTTGGACATGTTATGCGGAAGAACTCACTAGAAAAAGCAATTATGCTTGGATTGGTTAGCAGCAAAAGGAAACCCGACCACCAAAGAACACGGTAACTAGACACCATAAAAGTCGACACCAGCCTGAATATGGAACAACTTAAAGAAACAGTACAAGATTGGGAAACATGGAGGGAGCTGGCCCATAGAATCGTCAAGACAATCACAGTGGCTGGACAAACACTTGTCAGGGATGCTCTAAGCTGATCCTGCATTGAGCAAGGGGTTGAACTAGATGGCCTGTATGGCCTCTTCCAACTCTGTGATTCTATGATTGTATGAGTTGAACACAACTGAATGGCTAACAACAACAACCTGGAATTTCAAAAGACTTTTGACAAGGTACTTTACCAAAGACTCCTGAGTAAACTTAGCAGTCATGGGATAAGAGAACAAGTTCTCTTATGGATTAAAAACTGCTTAAATGGCAGGAAGCAAATTGGAGGAATCAATGGACAGTTCTCCCAATGGAGGGAAGTAAGTAGTGGGCGCCCACAAGGATCAGTATTGGGGCCAGTACTATTTAATTTATTCATAAATGATCTGGAGCTAGGGATAAATAGTGTAATGGCCAAGTTTGCAGATGACACAAAATTTTCCAGGATGGCGAAAGCCAAGGCTGACTGTGAAGAGATCCAAAAGAAACTCCACAAAGTGGGTGATGATATGGCAAATAGAGTTCAGTGTTGGTAAGTGTAAGGTGATACACATAAGGGTGTGCAAACCCCCCCCCCGATTCAGGTCTATAGGACCCCAAATATATCAGCATTCCCGAATACTCCCGAATACCAGTATCAGTATTGTATTGGTATTTGAGTAAATATTCAGGAAGTCTGAATTTATTTGGCCTGCCCCTATAGGGTGTAATGGAAAATTTCACTCACCAAGTCATGACATGGCAGCAGTGCAACTTGGCAACTTCAGAAGTAATTTAAACTTTAAATGCCTTCTGAGTTCACTCGTCAAATTGTGCTGCCCCCGTGGCACAACTCGGCGACTTCAGAAGGCATTTAAAGTTTATTTTATTTTTTGGGACAAAAAAATCCCAACTTGAAGTGTAGATTAATGGGGTCTCAACTTGCTGAGACTGACAGAGAAAAAGATCTTGGGGTTGTAGGAGATAGCTCGATGAAAGAGTCAACCCACTTTGTGCTGCAGTGGTGACAAAAGCAAACTCTGTGTTAGGGATTGTTAGGAAAGGGATTGAGAATAAAACAGCCAGTATGTTAATGCCGCTGTATAAATCTGTGGTGCAGTCTCGTTTGGAATACTCTGTACAGTTCTTGTCAGCTTATCTCCAAAAGGACACTGCAGAGCTGGAAAAAGTACAGAGGAGAACAACCAAGATGATTAGCGGGTTGGAGCACTTTCTCTATGAAGAAAGACTGAAGAGTCTGGAAAGAGACAACTCAGGGGGGACATGATACAGGTTTATAAAATCACTTATGGGGTGGTGAGAGTTGACAAAGGGAACTTTTTCTCTCTCTCCCAAAATACTAGAACTCGAGGGCATCACATAAAGCTGATGGGCAGTAGTTTCAGGATGGACAAAAGGAAATACTGCTTTACATAGAGAGTGATTAAAATGTGGAATTCACTGCCAGAGAATGTAGTGATGGCCACAGGAATAAACAGCTTTAAAAGGGGATTAGATAAATTGGTGTAGGATAAGTCTATCAATGGCTACTAGACATGGTGACTGAGGGGAACCGCCACATTCAGAGGAACTAAACCTCTGAATCCCAGAGCCAGGAGGCAACATCAGTGGAATGCCTTGGCCTCTATGCCTTGTTGCTGGCCATCCAGAGGAACTGGTTGGCCACATTTGAGACAGGATGCTGGATTAGATGAATGCTAGGTCTGATCCACTCTTACCTCATCTCTTAGCTTTCTGTAATTTCCGTTGTTGCTAGTAATGACAGAGTCAACTACGTGCCTGTAGCCATTAATAAGGTGTGTTTTAAAAGGCAGCAGGACAAAAGATCTTGCAAAAACACGCTTTTTATTGTCTTGCCAAACACACAGCACAAATTCTCTACACCATGGCGGCTTCTTCACTCCCTGGTACCATGCTGCATATTGTTGCTTCCCCAGCGAATTGGCCATTTGATCCTATTTCCTGAGGTCCAAAGGGCACAGGTATATTCTATGGTAACCTGTATACAACCTCTACTCAGTTTACTCAGACTGTCAGCAGCTCTCCAGGGTTTCAGGTAGAGTTCTTTCACATCATCTACTACCTCATATTTTAAACTGGAGATGCCAGGGATTGAACCTGTGACCTTCTGCATGCCAAGCAGATGCTGTACCACTGGGCCATGGCCACTCCCTAGATGATAAGGAGGGGGCATAACATGCTTCTTCTGGGAGACCTGGATCCATGTTGGCTGCAGAAGACTCTGAACTGAAGTTCCTCAAACCAAATATGCCATGAACTAAGCACAGCATAATCATAACTCCATGTACTTTTTAATTCTTCACTCCCAAGGACCTTGGTAGAATCCACACAAGTTCTCCTTTTCTTTTGTTCATAGTATTCCACTGCTGTTTTTTTCAGTGAACTTTTAAAATTTCAGTTATACATCTGTTTGTCTCATTGCAAGATAGGAACAAAGGGGGAAGGGTGAGATAATTGAGCAGAGAATGGGATCCTGGGATTTTAACATGGGTATATGAGATGGTATGACTTGGCAGCCTGGGAACCAACTCATGAGCAGGGAGCCTTTGTGGGAGATAATACATTTGGAGGGGAGGGGTCATCTAAGTGCTGGTACCAGGATCAAGCTACTGGGTGGGAGGAATGGTTTGGCAGTGTGGGCATGAGCTTGGGAGGCACTCGAGTGCCTGTACTGAGAGCTTTCAGATGGAAGGCAGATGTGGTAGCTTGGAAATAAGCAGGGGTGTTAGTCTGGCAGGAGCTGGATAGTGAGTAAAAACTAGCACCCAACACAAACTTCAAATCCCCCCACCCAATTCGATCGCCTTTTCTACAACTTCGCCATTATCATGAACAGATGTTGTTTGTGCACATGGGCCCCCCCACCCCCCAACTGGGAGAATGAACGGGTAAGATTGTTTTGATGCATTTATTTTAATTCTGTGAGAAAACAGTTTGGGGGCTGTGTTTTGATGTTTATTCTGGGAAGCAGAGAGCAAGAGGGTGCCTAAGTATCCATTTAGCTGATAGCAACCCAAAGATTTCTGAGGAACTTTGTGCTTGGCTGCCCCTTTCCCATCTCTTGCTTACCCATTAAATGCATGACAGACAGCAAGCAATTGCAGGCTTTTAGGCAATGCTACTGGAAAAAGGGTGAGCTAGCTGAAAAATGATTGACAGCTCACAGAGCTCATTTTGATTGGATGAAGGCAGTTTCCTGTGGAATGGAACGTTGAACTGTTTTTAAAAAATCAAGTGGGAAGAAGCCAGTTGGAGTGGAACAGTGAGGAGTTGGAGCAAGGGGCAGAGCTGACAGGAAAAAATGCTTAGTGAGACCTGTGAAAAAAAGTGTCTGATAAGCCCCGTCTGTAGCAGAGTGTGTTGTGGTCTCTGCAATTAACAGTCTTGGGGTGGAGACAGTGATTCTGTAAAGAAGCATCAGAACCTCCCCTGTTCAAGGAGTGGAAGGAATCTCCTTGTGTGAAGACCAAAAGAAAGAAGAAAAACATTACTTGAATGGAGAATTAGTCACTCTCGATATGGAAGTTTGTTAACGACTGTTCTTTTCTGACAGATAGGGTGTTGACAAAAGGTTTGAAGAGGTATGGAAGTCCCTCAAGCAAGTCAAAAGAGGTTATTGCTCTTTAAGAGAACAGAATAACATTCTGGCCAGAGGAATAGGGGGCAGATAGGAAAACTCCTAGTCTATACATTTAGGGTTAAATCATAATAAAATCTCAAATCTGTGTGACCATCCAGTTACAAGTTTGAAAGTAGACACTAGAAATATCTGTAACCCCGTTAAAGCAGTGAAACATCTCTAACAACATCAAACCAAAGAAAACCAGGGAAAATATTCACTGAATATCTCTAGTATCATATAAAAGCAGTTTTCTGTATATATATATTTTTTAACCTCTCTCTACCAATCCTAACCAAAACTCCCTTGTAAATATAATTTCCATCCCCTGCCTGTTCTTTCAAATAAATTTGATTTCTGTTTCAACTTTTAAGTGTGCCTAGTTGCCCATTTCTGAAGGAAAATACCTAGAAGAACAAACCCTTCTCAAGCACAGTTCCTTAGTTGGGGTAGGAACCGACAAAGTATCCAACAGCAGGGCTTTTTTTTTTAAGAGATACCAGAACTCTCGAGGAAAATGAGGTTTTCAATCTATATACTGAAAAATCATGAACTTTAAACATTTTAAAAAGAATTTTGTCGAAGAGGTTCCGGAACTCGATTCCGGTGCGTTCCAACAGTAATAAGATGGGACATGGTATGAAATTTACCACATAAGAGTGACACGCTACCTAAAGACTACCCAGTTAACATACGGGGAACTGAAATTCATATTGGTTGCAGAGGGAAAAACAGAGGCAATACAAGGGTGATTGATGGGAGTGCCTGTTTGGTACAACGTCCAACCAGTGTGCATTTCCGTATGGTCAAAGTGATGGTATTCCCAGTAGTAATGTATGGCTGTGAGAGCTGGACTATAAGGAAGGCCGAGCGCCAAAGAATAGATTCTTTTGAATTATGGTGCTGGAGAAGACTCTTGAGAGTCCCTTGGAATTCAATGAGATAAAAATCAGTCAATTCTAAAAGAAATCAACCCCGACTGTTCCCTGGAAGGCCAGATACTGAAGATGAAGCTCAAACACTTTGGCCACCAAATGAGAAGGCAGCATTCACTAGAGAAGACACTGATGCTGGGAAAGATTGAAGGTCAAATAAGAAGGGGATGGCAAAGGATGAGATGGTTAGACAGTGTTATTGCTGCAATGAACATGAAATTAAGCCAACTCTGGAGCATGACAAAAGACAGGAGAGCCTGGCGTGATGTGGTCCATGGGGTCGCAAAGAGTCGGACTCAAGTGTGCGACTGAATAACAACAAAGTGATGTTTTACTAGAAGAATGATATTGCAAGGCCATTCAGAATAGCATCCAGGAATTCTGCTTGGCAGCAGGAAAGGACGCAAGCTGCAGACAAACTATATTTCCAAACACTTTGGTTTGTTTTGATCATCTGCTGTGCTAATTACAGTATGTGATGATTTTTATAGCCTGATAAATGGACTGTATTTAAGTGGAAAGTCCTTACCAGTGGCTTTGGCCTTCTGTCTGAAATGAGCATGAGTCTCACTTCTGTCTCTCTATGTAGATATAGGTAGATAAAAAATCTCATCCCGCTGTCTCCTCCTGTGTGGCATATTATCTGGGTATATTTAATTGGAGTCATCTCTATAAGGCCCAGAAAATGTTCTGATAAAGTTCTGTTTCTGGAACTAACCACTAACCAGTGGCTGGGTAGAGAGACTGTTTGGAAACCATATGTAAACTGCTTGTTAGTAGAATTATAGTATAAGCAAACTAAATACAATGCTACCTGGCCACTTCTGCTATAATCCTGATAAGTAATGGAATGAGTCCTGCCTATATTTAAGAATGTGCTAATTTCATAGGAGAATTTTGTATCTAATATGTGCATATAATACTGATCCTTGGTTGTTAGCATGAAAGGGCTTTTCACAGGATTGTAGTGAGGCTACAATAAATTTGGGAGGTAGTATAAGCCGCTGTGCCTATGTTCATGTATTCAGTGCCTTTGGGGTGTGATGGGGTGAGAAACTGGGAAGAGTAAAAGCAATTTCTTGAAGTTCTAATTGAAACATAAAAACTGGGCAGAAGAAAGTTCATGCATTCAAGTATATTTCTTTTTCTTTATGCTAGTCTGAAGGTTCTGGTAGATGGATACAGACAGTGGTCATCTAGTGTTCCAAACCTAGGAAAGGTCCAGAGAATGGCAGCCACATTGCCTGGATTTGCAAGCCTAACGGAGATGGGTAAAGTAGCCTGTTAACTGAACTGTTATATCTCATCCAGTAGCAGTTTTAAGAAATTCTCAGTCTGCTTTTGTCCTCTAATTTCAATCCTTTTATAAGTTTATAATAATGATAAACATCTATAAATCATTTTGTTGGAGTACACATCAATGTAATGTTTGTGTATGAATGCACTGTAGAAGTGCTCTTGCTGCACTTTCCTCTGATATGTGAAGCAGCCCATAATTTATTCATCTTGTGTCCAGGCTCTGTCCTCTTTGTTTTGCCCTTGATCATTCATAGGCTTTTTTCCTGGGTTTGTGTATTGCTCCTTGACCTTTTGCTGATATTAGAAGTGGTGGATTGTTCAGAGAAATAAGTTTGCTGAGGATGGGTCTCTGTCACTTTTTAGTTGGGCTCCTTTTTCTTGCACTCAACCAGTGCTGCTTTAGTTGTTTGGCACACTTTTTATTATGTGTTATTTTAAGTCTTTATTTATAAAACAAATGTAACAACTTCCTGTTGTGTTTGTCTTGGAAATGGAGAGCCTATAAGCATGGCTCTCTGACAGAAAAATGGCTTTCTTATAATTTTATCTGTCATCTTTTTTGAAAAAAAAATGTAGCCCTCTCTAGACATGGCAGCAGGAGACTTGTAATGAAACTGTGTTTGCAGTGATATGGGTGGGTTGGGATTTAGCTTCTCCCCCCCCCCATCACTGTAACATTTTACTTCTGGGAACTGCTGTTAGTGAGCAGGGAAAACATACAACATGCTTGTGATAGACTCAGTCACACACATCTGCTGTCATATCTGGTTTGGACTTGTTACCTAGAAAAGACTGAGTGTGGTAAGTGCTGTCAATTATACAGCTTTCAATTTTTAAAGTGCTGCCATAAAAAGCTGTATTTATGGGGGTATTTTTACCTGGGAATGTATAAAACATAGGCAGCAGATATTTATATAGTGGGAATGTAAAAGGCTCACTGTTCATTTTTGCAGACAATGAAGACAGTGATTCTTTGAAAAATGGAGAGAGGAAGTTGCAGGAATCACCTGGACCTAACCAATCATACCTCTGTATCCCCTTTCAGAAGAATGAGGACTGGGATGGCCAATCCAGTGATGCCAATGAGTCCACCCCTGTGAACTCTGCCACAAGTACCCCTCAACTCACCCCCACTAACAGCCTCAAACGTGGTGGTTCCCACCACAAACGATGTGAGCTTGCCTTTCTTGGTTGTGCAGCAGTGCTAGCTGCTGCTGGCCTAGGCTTTGATCTCTTGGAAGCTGGGAAGTGCCAACTGCTAACCCAGGATGAACTGGAAGCCCCGAAGGAAGAGAAGAAGAAACGTGACAGTATCTTTCAGCGAGCTGGGCGCTCCCGTCGGAGTACTAGCCCTCCTTCACGGAAGCTCTTCAAGAAAGAGGAGCTGGGTGAACCCTCCAGTTCCCTGACCCTCCTCTCCTTGTCTTCCATTTCTGAATGTAACTCAACTCGATCCCTGCTACGTTCAGACAGCGATGAGATTGTAGTATATGAGATGCCTGTCAGCCCTGTGACAGTGAAGGCTCCCTTGCCAGTAGTTAGTAATCCACTGGTTAATATACGTGTTGAGAAGTTCAAGCGGGATCCCAACCAGTCCTTGACTCCCACACATGTGACTCTTTCTTCAGAAGCTCACCAAGGAGAGCACCGGCGCACCCCCTCTGATGGTGCCATAAAAGTTGCTGGTCTCTTTACCAATGGATATCTTTCCAGTAATTCCCCTACAGGAACAGTGGGAGCAGGTAGGTTATCCTTTTCCTTCATATCCCATAGAATAAAAACTAACATTCATTTTCTTGCCACTGGATTCTGTATTTATGTTCCTTATTCCCCACTGTCATTCAGAATTGCCTGTTTGGCTGTTGTGGAGGCCTTCTCTATGGCTATGGGGGAAACCATCTTTCAAAGCATCCTTAATCCTTCCACTCTTCTTTCTTTCTCTTTTATATTTGCACTGTGAGATGACTGCAGTTGAAACCACGAACTCCCCAAATAACACTTCCCAAGAATATTCTCCTGTAATTTGAAATTTCTCCTTATTCTCTTAATTTCGTCCATAAGCTGTGGAGGCATACAAAGAGACTTGCATAAAATCAATTCATAAAATTAATTTGCAGACTTTTCTCCAGTTACCATCAGTGCTTTATACAAATTTGGTTCTTTTACTATTGGGAACTTCCAAACCCAGCTCAAGTATATTGCTAGCCAGGCCCCACAATAGGTGTTTCTGGGGATGGGAAATGGAGGGGAAGAGAAGAGGGCTGGGAAGGAGGGGCCTGTGGGCAGCTCAGCCCTTGTATTTAAAATTCCTGCCAATCCCTCATGACATGAGGCATCTTGCTGAACAGTGTAGTGTATGGGGAGGCAGAGGCTGACATCACTGAATGTTGAGGGTCATACTCTGAGGTACTTTTTCTAACAACCCTAGTGTTTGAAAGCAAATTCTTCTGTTTAGCACTGGTGAGTCTTGGCACAAACTCAGTAATTGGCATCAGAGATACTCCATGGCTAATACAATTAAGTCTGTTGTTGAATTTTAATTCAGCAACCATTTAGGCTACAGTAAATTTGCTAGGTACCACAAAACTCTTTTGTTTATCAGGAAGGAGAGTAATACTCTGGGCAGGGGAAATAAAAATATATCTTGCTTGGGATGACAAAGTGAGCCCTGGCAGTGGCTGAAGTAGTATGATGATATTATTCCTACTTTGCACTTCTGTGCTTTGAGGGGTGGAGCTATAGTTTAGGATCCACTATATTCCTTGTAGGTGTTTATAGGAGCAACAGATAAGAATCTCTGTCCAGTACATTTTTATTCTGCCCTTTTTCTGAGGAGATCAAGACAGTGTACCTGGTGCTCCTTCATTTTTTCCTTGCAACAGCCCTGTGAGGTAAGTTAGGCCAAGAGAGAGTGGCTGGCCCAAGATCACTCAACAGTCTTACATGGCAGAATGGGGACTGGAATCCTGGTGTTTTAGATCCTGATTTGACTCTCAGCCTACTGCACCCTGGTGGCTCTAATGCAGTGACAACTTTTGTCAAATCACATTTTTTCACACCTCCAGCCTTCTTTTCTCTTATTGGTAGCTGCCAGTTGTAGTTTTCTTTATTCCCATATTCCCCCAATTCCATTTTTCCTCAGGCACATTATTGCATAAAACTTTAATATATCATGCTTCCCTAGCTGCCTACTGCAGGTTGTCTTCAAATATCCATAATGTTTCTCTTCCCTCAATTACTGCCACCCAAATCAGAGCTTCCTTCTGTTCCTTTAACCCAGTTCGTGCCAAAAGTCATAATGAAAAGGTATGAACCATGTCTGTCAATTATTCATATTTGTCAAGAGAAATACTGGAAAAGTTCTCTTCATAATTTGCTGAATGTCCATAAATATTATTTCAGTTCTTTTCCACAAAGAAAAAGTCTATTTCTCAATCCTCCTTATGAAAAATGGATTGCTTTTCCAAATTGCAAAGTTCTGTCCGAAATGGGAGCCCCTGAACACAAGCCCCACTTTCTAATTATAAAACTTATATCTTCTCCTGAAGTATTACTGTCTCAGTGTTTTACATACATGACAGCAGAAAATAGCTCCAGAGTCTCCAAGGTTCTTCAGTTCTCTTTGAATATGTTGGCCAATTATTCTGTCTTAGCAGAATAGTCTGTAATTTCGAACTGGAGTTTCAGCCAGTTCTATGCCATAACACTGAGGCATTCAGAATCCTTATTTGCTCTGAACAGCCTTATAGTATTGAGGTATTATCACCCTTACACAATTCGTTCTGTATCTTTTTTTTGTTTGTTTTTAATGGAATTGACTATGTTCCAGTTCTCCCTGTCTCTGGTTGTATCCAAATGTCAAGTTCCCATACGGCAGTTTGTAGAGTATAACTCTCAACTATGAGTATGGGAATAATTCTCAAGGAAGAAGCGGATTCAGTTTTGCAGCAGGCTTAAACATTCTCCTGTTGGGGATGTGCCCACTGTTCTGGCTTTAGCTATCCTTCCATACTGTCATTCAGTGTCAGCATGAAGATGGGTGTAGATGCAATGTAGTGTGCATGTCCTTAATCAAGAAAACCCTGTGTCTGACATCACCTTGTGTTTATTAAATGAACCCAGTGTCCCCCTTCATCAGTGTTGTCTAACTGGTTGGTTTCTCTCTTCTCCCCTCTCCCTTTCATTTCTTTTCCCTGGTGGGGGAAATAGGTGTGTTTAAAACACCCAGTCCAAGTCAGGGTGCAAATGAAGTCCCTCGACTGCCAGACCCCAACCTCATCTTTCCTCCAACCCCCAGGCGCTATAATGCTCAGCAAGACTCTACTCTGGAGAGACCGAAGACCTTGGAATTCCTGCCTAGGCCTCGCCCTTCTGCTAACAGGCAGCGGCTTGACCCCTGGTGGTTTGTCTCACCCAGTAATGCAAGGGGTGAATCCTCTGCTAATAGCTCCAGTGCTGAAACCCCCAGTAACCTGGACTCCTGCTTTGCCAGCAGCAATAGTACTGTTGAAGAGAGGCCTGCACTGCTTCCGTTCCATGTCAGGCTGCCAGAAGAAGAGCGGACACTATTGGATGTGGATGCTGAAGGTCAGAGTCAAGACAACACTGTTCCACTATGCAGAACTGAACTTGAAACACACAAAACTACATCATATGAATTCAAACAAGAGTTCTGGTCCTAGCATGAAATCTATCGGGGGCTGGCAAACCTCTTTCCATTCAGATCTACTTCTTGCACTAAGAATGCACTTTGAACATGGGTGAAGTAGAGAGATGCTGCTGAGGTCATGTCACTTGTGCAATGTCTGTCACAAACATGGTATTAGGTTACCTGAGTCGGATTTTTATGAGTTTTTTGTATGATTATTATTATTATTGTAGCTGCATGTACTTCAGGTACACAGAACTGCTGATTCCTGTTCTGGGATTTTTTGCAGTCTTTTCATTAGTTTCAGAACTGCAGGAGGCAATGTGGCTATATTTATACCTCAGTCCAGAGATACCATATATCACTCTAGGTTTTACAGTTACCTCAGTCCCAATATTTAGAATGCTATGTTGGGCACCAGTGTTTGTTTTCAAAGGTTATTAAACTTCAAGAATGATGCTTTGAGGTGTAAATGTACCTGCACCAGTGCTCTTGTCACGTTTCATTTTTCTTTCTCACAGTTTCAACCTTTGATCATTTTGAGTACTCAAATGATTCCTGTTCCTCAAATTGGATATTGTGTGTGTGTGTGTGGGGTTTCTTCATAAATACCAAACTTGCCAACTTCACCCATCATCATGCCCCCCCCAAATATGAGAACTGTATTGATAAAATGGGGAGGGCAGTGAAGCATTAAGGTGCCTGTCTTTAGCTCCCAGTAGCAGATGCAGTTAGAAGGTGTCTAGCTAAACTGATGCAAAAGCACCAGGGAGGGAAGGTATGATAGTGAGGGGAGGATGGATGGGACAGTGTGACATATGGCCCAGATCATATGCTTATATACTTGCTGCTGTCCCTGTCCCCCCTGCCCAACACCATACATGTAGGTAGGCTAAAGTATATGGTTGCTGAAATTCATCTAGAGAAACTGGCAGTGGCAAACAAATCAAATAGCATCCCTTAACCCTTATTCCAACTGGCAGGAATTCTCACCCTTCTCAAACCCTGAGCCTTGGGGATGTTCTGAAAGTCATGAACCACCTTGATGTTTTCCAAGTTTCTCTGAAGACTCCTGCAATCACACTGGGCTTGTAGCACTTTTGACACTTGTAAACAGAAAAGAGCTTCATTTGCACCACTCAGAGGGAGAAAAGACAGTCCCCATAAAAGCTTCAGAATATCTCCAAAGTACAGTGTGATGGCAGAAGATCCCACCATTCACCTGAGGGGAGGGATGGAATCTTTTGCGAGTGGGAATTCTATGTGGCTTTTAAAGTTGGATAAGAATTTCAAACTCCTGCTTTTATGAAATGGTTTTAGGGTTAGATATTTTTCTCTCTTCTGGTTTCCAGTTCTTGCCATATTTAAAATAGTAAGCACCAGTATTGTTTTAACTTTTAAAACAATGTTTGAAAGCTCTGTGTTCTGTTTTTAGATTCATGGATGTAATTCCTATTGATTTTTATTCCCAACATCCTTTTATCTTTATTGTATTTACTACCATCTGATTTCTTTCCATCTCTTTTTGTTAAAAAGGGGCACTGTTCACTCATCCGAAGTGTAGTTGATCATACTTAAAGGGTTACGTTTAAACCTGTAGCCATGTTACCTAGGGAAAATGGAAATTGTAACAGTTGAGGTTTTGCTTTGGTTCTTCCAGCATCTTGCTTTATAAACTTAGACAAATCACTTTATCATATGTGCCGCAGTTTTTTCCATCTATATTTATAGCTACCTCATGCAGCATGTAGGCTTATCTTAGTTGTGCAAGCTGGAATGTGGCACTGTGGCCTCTGTAAAAGCAGAACTGTACTTCCTTGACGTGTTGAAAGCCCTTCTTGATGCTAAAGGGGGGGAAAGTATGTTAAAATGATTTTCTGAGGTCTTGTATAAGCAGAGGAAGCAGTGCATCCATGGCAGTTTTCCAAGGTTTTATCACTTAGCCAGACAGGTGAGCAAATCTGATCAGTCTCTAGAATATATACTTGCTATTTGATTTTTAAGGTTGAAACATGCTGTTCAGAATTGTTATCATTTAACTTTAAATTATAAAGGGTTGCTTCTACAAGTCTAGGCTAGATAATTCTTAACCTGAATATGCTGGGGAAGAAATTACAGGTGGGACCAGTTGTTGTCATGACCCTGATTAGGCAAGTTCCTCAGAACACTTTGAAAACTTATGTACAGAACCTAATTATTTTATGTAGGGGCATAGATTAAACTATAAGGCCCAATTATTTATTTATTTATTGTATGTGCATCCCTCCCTCCCTCCCTCCCTCCCTCCCTCCCTCCCTCCCTCACAGAACTGAGGGTGGGAGAGGCCTCAGCAGGAGATTCCACCCTCCAAAACAGCCATTTTCTTAAGGGGAATGGATCTCTGTAGTCTCAAGAACAGCTGTAATTCTGGGAGATCTTCAGGTCCACCTGGAAATTGGCAAACCTAGTTTCTACAGATGGAGGGAGTTTCTACCAGTGAGAGAGTTTCTTGCTGCCCTGGCCTGCCCCTGAAGTGTTTCAGAGGGCATTTTGGGCTGCAGGGAGAAGGCAAGAAAGTTGCATTCCATGAGTGGGAATCCTTATATCAGTAGAAATGCTCCAGCTATTACATGATTGATAGTCTGCCTTTCTCACTGTTTTGCATAGTTTGTGGAAAGCCAGGAGAGTGGGAGCCATCCTGACCTCCTCAGGCAGCCCATTGCACAAGGTGGGGGCCACAACAGAGAAATCACATGTATGGACAGTTGTTGAGTTTGCCCATTTGTAGGTTGGCACCTGCAGAAGGCCTTTCTGGGATGAGCGAAGCTGTTGTGGCAGAGCATAGGGGGAGAGATGGTCTTGCAGATATGAGTGAGGGTCCAAGGCCATGAAGGGCTTTGTATGTGGTAGCGAGTACTTTAAATTGATCCAAGTATTTGGAGAGTAATGTTTCAGAATCTGATTTAACCTCCCTGATTGCCTATGAAATGTCGATGTTTCGCACCATTTTCTGTTGAAATTAAATTGAGCGTTGACTTCAGGGCTGAGAGAGTTATAAACCAAATCCTGGCATCCCATGATGAGCATTAGAAGAAAACTTAGTTCAGGGGTGTCAAACATGTGGCCTACAGGCTGGATCAGGCCCTCAGAGGGCCCCAATCTGACCCACAAGGCTCTGGCTGTTTCCTGCTTCCTTTTCAGGTTCTGCTGCTGCTACGTCACAGCTAACTGTACCAGTCTTTCTCAGTTGCACAGGAGAAATAGATAGGCAAGCCTCTCCTGTTTAACTGAGAGAGTCTGATAAAAAACTGGCTGAGGTTCCTCCTGCTTCTTCTCTTAGGGGGAGGGAGAGAACAGACAGAGCTTGCTTCCTGGCCAGGCTTCAAGAGACAAAGGGAAGCCTTTCTTCCCTTCTACTGGCTGAGGCTCCTCCCGGGGGGGGGGGGACAAGGGCGAGCTTACTTTGCTGGACTTTTCAATCACATGGGAGAAATACCAAACCTCTTTAAGACCAGCAAAGTTTTGTTCAAGTTATTAGCTTTTGTGTGCCTTGCTACAGTGTGTGTGTGTTTTCTTGGACTCTTTATGCCAGGGCTGTCCTGGGTGCAACTGGGTTCCCTCCCCCTTTTCACTGTATTCATGCCCTCATGGTCCAGTCTTTCTCAGTAAGAAAGCAATGTGAACTATTTAGAGGAGGAATAACAACAAGCCAGTGGGTTGGGTTAGGCTGAGAGTGTGTATCTAGACCAAGTTCACCAGCACATTTCCTTTGTAGGAAACTGTAGTTATTTCTCTGGGGAAGACTATAGTTTTGTAGACAAACACATGGCCCTCAGTCTGTGTCAGGATGCCTTCTCATGTTCCTGACCAGCGCATGAAGCAACTTTTGTACAAAAGGTTACAATGCCCAGATATTTCATGTTTTTCCCTAGGTCCTAGGCTCAGAATACTGAGTATGAGATTTCTACAATGAATGTCAGTAAATCAAAAGTAGGTTTGCAGCTTACAGGTACACACCTGGACAGTGTACTCAAGATTGCTACGGGACAGAAATTTTGAAGCAGTAATTCAGAGCAAGAGGTGTTAGTTATCAGAGACTGTTAAATAGACAAAGTATTGTAAGAGTGCTAGTGTTTTAAGCATGTTTTATTTAAAGTTTAAAAAACCTTTAATT
Source organism: Gekko gecko (assembly GCA_029375565.1). NCBI lineage: Eukaryota > Metazoa > Chordata > Lepidosauria > Squamata > Gekkonidae > Gekko > Gekko gecko. The sequence continues at coordinate 163,685,067 of JAPDNY010000003.1, read as the reverse complement.
GTGTTTTTCTACGTCCTTTATAAAGTTTATATCTCTGCTTCCTGGCAGTACATTTTATGGCACACATGGCCAACAAGATCTCATTTATGTCAGATCCAGCCCTCATAACAAATGAGTTTGACACCCTTGGCTTAGTAGTGTTTGCCAAGAAAGGCTGCTTGTAGTTTACATAACCTCAGAAAACAGTCTAGTGGCTTTACTCCATTTAAACAGCTTTATTCTTAGTTCAACAAAAGTTTGAAGTGTATTAGAATTCAGTTCTGATTATTCAGGTGCATACCAGAAAGTGGAAGATTCCTCCTGTGAGCAAAAAGAATTTGATGCTTTTGTGGTATAGGCAGGCAAAAGAACAATTAGTTCTTAAATGACAATTCCTCTTCCCCCTTCCTCAGTGTTTCTACCTGTGCCATCGAAAAAGTGACTGCTGATTTGAAGACGTTTACATGCATACAGATCTAGATGCATCCATTGTTTCACATTCAGGCTAGATTTAGAATCCATTTGTGTGGATGGATATATAATAACAGATAAAAATCTACTGTGTTGGCTTTCTACTCATAGTGACATAAGGAAGTGCTTCCATTCCCAGTAGTAGATTTCTTGCATATCACCACAAACCATCCTGCGTGTTCAGTGGCACAGTGAAAGCCTGACTGTGGGTCGAAGAACACTGATGCCCTTCAAATTCAGAGCTCCTACAGGGAACCAAACTATCCTCACCTCAGGATGGCTTGCTTGTCTCTATCATCCTGCCAAGTGGTTAGGAGAACTTGTTTTGCGTCAGGCACCAATGCATGACAGAGTAGTTATAAGGACCATCTGTGAGCATCTGATTTGGCCCTTAATCCTCTGCATATTTACCTTCAACAAAGATGTTTTTTAAAAACAACAACTTATTGATGAACTATCTAGGTTATTTTTTATGGCCTTCTCATCTTTGCACCATTGTATTTTTGGCTTGTTGCTTTGTTAAGATTTCCTTTGGAAATGAGCTTTGCCACTGGAGAGCTTATATATTACATGTAGTATAATATACAGGTGTCCCCCGCCTTTATAGCGCCACATAGTAGCAAATATATTGTTGCTCAAGCCTCATATCTATCTGTTCTGGAGTCTAATAAACTTAGGAGGGCATATACTTTGGCTAGATGCTCCGCTCTACCGTCTGCAGTTCTTGAGGGTAAATTCAAGAAAATCCCCCGAAATGAGAGGCTATGCATGTGTGCGTCTGGGGAGATCGAATCTCAGGAACATGTGTTCCTGAGGTGTCCATTATATACTGAGGCTCGCACAAAGCTCATTGACCCTCTCTTGGTTGGCCTCTCAGATCAGGATAAGATAGAGAAACTGTTATCTAACTTTGACCATACAGCGCTGCATCAGATAGCGAAATTTTGTCTCCTGGTTGTAAAAGCCCATCAGCGTCCAGGCAGCCATTTGGGTTAGGATTACCCGATCCTAATTTTACTGGTTTTATTTTTTTATCATCGTTATTTTATCCTTTTTAAGATCTAATTTTGTCCCACACTTTATCGAACCTTTGGTTTTACTGATCAAAAGGCTTGTGCAATTTTATTCTTATTAACCTTGTCTTATCTTAACAGTAAAAGCTCATCAGCGTCCAGGCAGCCATTTGGGTTCGACTACCCGATCCTAATTTTATTGGTTTTATTTTTTTATCATCGCTATTTTATCCTTTTTAAGATCTAATTTTGTCCCATACTTCACCGAACCTTGGTTTTACTGATCAAAATGTTTGTACAATTTTATTCTTATTAACCTTGTCCTATCTTAATAGTTTTATCATCTGGGTACTATTTGTTTTTGTAATTTATTGACATGGTAATTACTTGTAAGTAGGGTTGTATACCGCTGGCTGTATGCTGTGACAATAAAATTCATTCTGTAGTATAATAGGCTGTAATAATAGCATGCTGAGAAAAAGGAGGGTGGGGGTAGTCTTGGTAGGTAGCAGGCATAGCACTAGAATAGACTTAATCAGGGTCTGGCCAGTAAACTCACTCCAATTTACTATAAAAACAAATAAAACTTTATTTACAAAGACCAAAAAACACACAATACTTAAATATGGAACAGAATGTGTACAGTTCTGCAAGGAATGCAAACCCAAAACCAAAAAAACCTAGCTGGCTAATCTGCTCACTACTGTTTTTATCAGGTGCATAGCCCTGGCATTTCAGCTGGCATTCCTGATGAGCAGCAGCATAACAGTAGGATGAAAGTTGAAGAGAGTTTCTTATCAGTTCTCTTACTCTATAATTCTTCCTGTGTTCTATACTAAGCATTCTACATAGGTATTCTCATGCTAAGAATCGTCCTCAGCCCATTAATCATCTAACCAATTAGAAAGCTCTTACCATGATAGATCCGCAGATTGCAAACTATTAACCACTTTAGATGACAGTTCACAGTTGCTGCTAGTTAATCACTTCTACCAACCTGAGCAACAATCCTGATAGCAAACTGGCCTGAGGGTTAATGACTTCTATAGCCAAGAAAGTTAACACTTAGGCTGAAAAACTCTCTTAAAGGAGACCAGTTTCATGATTTAGGCCTAAAGCATTTTCATAACTGGTCTTTTTCAAAGCCAGAAAAATTTGGAGAACATTCAGCTCCTAGTGGGGAGAGAACCAAGCTGAGACATTTAAGATTACATAGAAGACTTAAGAATACAGGATTTTTTAAGTATAATATTCTCAAGATGCACTTAACATATAACTTATACATCAAGACTACAGAAATATAGTCCATAATAGTCTACATTTAATTCTGAGAATTCTTCAGTTGCTAAACTAGAATATCCTCACCTCTTTGTTTATAGATTATTTCCTTCGGCGGTAGATGCTTGATCTCACAGCCATCTTTTTCCTCTTTAACAAATTTGCCTGGAGCTTTTGGAACAGGGCTACTTTTCTAAGCTATTTGTTTAACACGAACGGTTTGTTTAACACTAAGGTTTTTACACAATTTTTAATAACTTTGGGAGAGTAATCTCTTAAATCAGTCCAATTTGTTTATGCATTCAAGTAGATTGTCATCTGACGTTCATTTAAATGAAAGGAGGAAGAACCCTGGTGAAATCTTTTCAACCTGGTCTAAGTGAGCATATAAATAATAATAGTATTAACTTTTAAAAATGGAAAATGCAGTTTTGTAAAACAGAGCAACCTTCTTAGGCTGTTGTACCAACATGCGTTTTCTTTTCAGTTTATTGTTTCTCTATGTAGTCCAGCATTATTTATTTATTTTTGCAGAGCAAAATTTTTAATTCAACTAACATTCCAGTGTTGTTCCAGTATCTTCAAGAGGCCATGTTCCTGGTAGGTGGAATCAGTCTGTTGTACTGATACGCTGTTTGTGTTACCTGAAATATCTACTACAGTACACTTTAGTTCCCTTGTAAGCTGGCACTATTTCTTCATCCTCTGCTTCTGTTGTATCCCGCTCAGGAGAAAACACAGTGTCCTTTTCCTGGGGGTAGTAGTCATGGTAAGCCATAGGATTCAGGAGAAATTCTGGCTTTCGTTCCTTTGGAAGTTGATCAAGCATATCACATCTCGTAAGATGTTCATATATTCTCAAGTGGTACTTATTCATCTGCTGCCTTTTCCACGGCAAGATTGTAGTCCTCGGTTTTTACTGCAGTGTTCTTTTTAAGCTCACAGTGGCCAAGTCTGTTGCTAATCTCTTGGAGGTCTGTAATAATTTTCTTAATTTTTTGGGGCAGTCTTGTAATTCCCACATTGTACAGCTCATTTTTTCTTTCTTCTAGATTCTTGATTATTGGCATTACTACTGGATCTCCCTGGATCTCAGAGGCTAAATCTTTCAAAGATGAACTAGAGTTCCTTAAAAAGTGCCTCTTCCATAGCTTTCTCTAGAAGCTGTCCTTTTGTGGTGTCCTGTCCTCTTTAAGTTTTGCTATACTCCATTTCTACTTCTGTTTTCCTTCTCTATTTAAATTATTTATTTATTTATTTATTTTGACTTTTATCCTGCCCTCCCCTGCTAGCAGGCTCAGAGCGGGTCACAACATTCTTAAAATTTAAACAGAATACAAAATTTAAGCAGAACACAGAAGAAGAAGAAGAGATTCATTTATACCCCGCCCTTCACTACCCAAAGATGTCTCAGAACAGCTTACAAATTCCTTCCCCTTCCCCTCCCCACAACAGACACCTTGTGAGATAGGTGGGGCTGAGAGAGCTCTTTACAGAAACTGCTCTTTTTTCAAGAAGAGCTCTTATCAGAACTATGGCTTGCCCAAGGTCATCCAGCCAGGTGCAAGTGGAGGAGTGGGGAAACACAATCATAAAACAGTTAAAAACAATTTGTACACATAAAAACTTAAGAAGCACTGATTAACAATTTACTGAATAGGATGTGATTCCAATTACTGTGCAGCTGCAGATCTAAACAGAGCAGGAAAGTGAGTGGGTAAGTAAGCAGCTAAAATGGATTATAGTGCTGCTGGGCATAGCTAAGCTAGGCACAGCAGTGCAAGGCAGGGGAGGCCAGTATGGTGGAATTGTCACCACCTCGGCCATAGGCCTGGTGGAACATCTCCATTTTACAGGCCCTGCAGAACTGCATTATATCCCATAGGGCCCAGATCGCACTAGGGAGAATGTTCCACCAGGCTGGTGCCAGGGCTGAGAAGGCTCTGGCTCTGGTTGAGGCTAGGCAGCCATCTCTGAGGCCAAGGATGACCAGTAGATGTTGAGCAGAAGAGCGAAAGGCCCTTTGGGGGCTGTACAGAGTGACGGTCCTGTAGATACATTGGTCCCAGTCCACACAGGGCTTTAAATGTAAGAACCAAGACCTTGAACTTGATCTGAAATTCAACTAGGAGTCAATGCAGCTGACAAAGTACTGGATGTGTATGTACTCTCAGAGGTGTCTCTGTAAGGAAATGCGCTGCTGCATTTTGGACAAGCTGCAGTTTCTGGAGCAGTCTCAAGGGTAGCTCTGCACAGAGCAAGTTACAGTAATCCAAACTTGAGGTGACAGTCACATGGATCACTGTAGCTAGGTTGTGGGGAGAAAGGTAAGGGACCACCGCAGATGAAAAAATGCAGATATTATGACTGCTGTGAGCCGGGTCTCCATAGAAAGTGGGGCATTCAGGACTACACCCAAGCTCTTCACTACTGGTGCAGGTACTAACGGCACCCGGTCCAGTGTTCAGAGCTGGCTCCCCAGCCCAATCGTCCCACAACCCAAGAACAGGGCCTCTGTCTTCATTGGATTCAGTTTCAGTCAGCTCTGCTTTAACCACAAAGCCATGGGATTCAAACCCTTGGCCAAAATGTGCAAGTTGGTTATCTGGATGGCCATCCATCATCAGATACAACTGGGGGTCATCGGCATACTGGTGACAACCCAGCCCAAACCTTCAGTCTGTCTGGGTAAGGAGGCACATATAAATACTAAATAACATAGATGAGAGGATCACCTCCAGAGGACACCACATACCAAAGGGTAATGTGGTGATGTCCTCTCCCCAAGTGCCACCCTTTGTCCCAGACAATGAATGAAACCAGCCACTGTAAAGCTGTCCCATGTATCCCCACAATGGCAAGGTGGTAGGTCAGCAGGTTGTAACTGACCGTGTCGAACGCTGCCCGTTAGATCTAATAACAGCAGTGACAACTTGCCTCGATCCAGATGATGCCAAAGATCATCTGTGAAGGTGACCAGTGCCATCTCCGTTCCATAGCTGGAGCAAAAGCTGGATTGAAATGGGTCCAGGATAGAAGAATCAGGAAACCCTGGAGCTCTACTTCTGGTTCTTCTATGCTCTTTAATACTAGTGCATGCTGGTTATTGTAGTTCTAGACCAACATTTTAGACCCGCATCTGCATAAAGAAGTCTCTGGAGTTTTCTAGACATTAGTACAGGGAGCAGTTAATTTTCCCCTCCTCTGGAGGAGATGTTTACCTATCTGCACATACCCTGGGGAAAGGGGCTTCTACTACTCAGATCTGTTCTGAACATCTTAACATTGGTTTATAGGGCAAAGACTTCAGGGAAGACCATTCTTTTAGCTTTATAATTAGGGTTGCTGCTCATATTCCCCAGTTGGCCTTTTCTACCATTAGCCAACCTGTAACAGTGCGTAAAGAACCAGTTCTGGTTGGAGGGATGGGGATGCTCTTGGAAGCATGACAGCTGTCTCTGTTTTCTCCTCAGGGATATTTCACTTCCTGCCCTGTGAAAAGCTGTGACATAATTTATTCATTCCTCCTTTTGTAAGCATTGTGCATTCATATATGCTGGATTAGATGCAGCTTTCAGAGCAACCTTCAAGTCTTTCCCTTTTGGCACATACCAGCACCTTTTGCCATTTATGTCAACTTGTCAATCACCCATTTGTGGGGCTGCCCGGAGACTGCAGAGGAGAAAAACTGGTTGTTTATTGTATCTAGGATTCAACTGGTCATCTGTGCAGTCCTAAGAACATGACATAAGAAGACCCCTGCTGGATCATCTAGTGCAACAGCCTGCATCACACCCTGAGCAACCAGTTACCATGAAGGTTAACAGAGTATAGAAGCCAAGGACTTCCTGCAATGCTGCCTCTTTAGTAATGGTATTTAGAGATTTACTGCCTCTGAATATACATGTTCCCTTTAGTCATTGTGGCTACTAGCCATTGAGGAAAGGTTCATCAATGAATCTGTCTCACCCTCTTTTAAAGCCTTCTGTCCTTGTGGCCATCACTACCTCCACTGGCAGTGAATCACAGTATAATTACTCACTAGCTCTGCAGTGTCCTTTTTGAGATACAGGGACCAGAAATGCACACAGTATGCCAGATGAGACCTCACCATAGATCAATACAAGAGCATTACAATTTTATTTTCAGTTAATTTCCTAATCTCAGCATGGAATTTGCCTTTGCAACTGCTGCTGCAAATTTATTCAACATTTTCAATTGAATTGTCCACTACAATCCCAAGATCTTTCTCATTCACAGCCACACAGTCCACTCTTCCTGTGGGCTGTACATCTGTATTGGGGAGATTATGATTTTGGCAGTTGTGTGTGTACATCTGGTAAATATTATACAGAATGGTTAGACAAAATGAGTTTTTTAACATGGGAAATGGTTCTGGAACCATATATGCCATTATATATGCAAGACCTCAGTTTTTCTGTATTCAGAAACATATCCATCAACATATTCCATATGTTGTAGAAGTCCTGCTTCATCTCTGTATTTTGTGAAACAGTGGCAAATTCCACCTGTCATCCCACTTGTTCAAACTCTGACAGGATGGCAGCCAAATAGTGTTAATGAGTCATTTTAAGGAGTGGGTGTGCCTCAGGATAGGTTCATGTATGGCAATAAGGATAATTGCACTTTTCATGATCACCTATGCTTGCTTCTCTCTCTCCTCACAAGGGGCGCTTTCACGCATGCTAAATAATGCCGTTTCAGTCCACTTCAGTGACCATCTGCAAGTGGATTTTGTCATTTTGCGCAGTAAAAATCCCAAAGTGCATTGAAAGTGGGTTGAAAGTGTGTTATTTAGTATGTATGAAAGTGCACTATCTCTCCGGTCTAGTTGTGTCCCACCTTTCCCATCACCTCAGCATTGTCACCTGAGATCTGTGCCAGCCAAGCCATTCCCACTGTAGTTCTGGTTTAGGGAGGCAGAGCAGAAGGAAATCGCTTCTAATTGACCTTGTATGATATGCAGAAATAATGAGCAAAGGGTCTTGAAACAGCACACAGTGCCTTTCCTTCAGGGCAGGCTTTAAAAACAGATAAAGTCATCAGAAGGTCGCAGTTCCATGTGAACACAAGAGAAAGCTGGAATACTTCTCTGAGCAGCCTTGAATATAGGTTTTGCATCACAATTTGGGTGTAGTTGTGTTCAGTATTGTTGAGGTAAAAGGGCCTTCTGTTTCTGTTAGAATAGTTAAGGTTTCTTTTCCCTGAGTGGATTCACTTGCTGATGAAGAGACCCTGTGAAGTCCAGTCTGTATGTTTTATTTGTGGCATTTTGCTGAGGAAATTAAACAGATTGGATATATTGTGCTGTGGTGCTAAGTTTCTTCCTTGCTGTCATGGGGTGGGGGGTGGGGGGCGGTTCATTTGTAACGTTGAGAAGAATAGCTAGTATGCCGAAGTCAAGATCTTTTCCTTGACTCCAAAAGTTTTGGATATGGTTGTGGGTTATTCTTTGGTGAAGGAAATACAGTTTGTGCATATTAAAAGGCCTTCACTTTAGTACTGAATAGTTGGTAGGACTGAGCTCTCTAATACTGAACAGGCTAGACCCAGACACAAATTAAGCCCTAAACTGTTGATCTGCTGGCCCCTTCCACCTACATTTCTTGCCCTGGCCCACTTCTCCCCTAATGCTGAAACTCAGGTCTCTTGAAAGTCATACCCTTTAACACTGAAGACCGAAAAGAGGTAGGCTGGGATTAGCTCGTGAATGAACAAAATATGTATTGCACACGCTGAAGAGTATCCTACCTTTGATTGAGGTTTTATAGGTGTCAGGCTCAGCCCAATACTGAGCTCAAAGGTCCAGGGATTGTCATGGCACATGCAACATAATTTCTTGAAGGCCAAAGCTTGATAATGTTAGCTCCAGTCCCTGGGCACATCCAAAACGTTTGCCTCTGTCTCTCAATTTTGTGTGGGAGGGTGCATAATATGTATAATGTATTATGTGTTTGTACATGCAGCTGTGCAGATGGACCACTCAAATAACTTTAATTACTGATATTATATGCTCTAGGTTAGGATTGGGGGGAGCTGTAATCAGTTTAAGAACCTAGTTCTACCAGCTCTGAGATCCTGCTGCTGTAATTTAGTATCTGGTTCATTGCATAATTTATTCTTCTGAAACTCTTCCCACTTCCACCTTGCTGGCTTTGGTTTTATTTTATTGTAAGCAGGGCTTTTTTTGTAGCATAGCAAGCCACACCAAACAGCAGAAACTAATTAGCATATTAGGCCACACTCCTGACAGTACAGCTCATTAGCATATTAGGCCACACCTCATGTTACCAGAAGTGTGGTCATCTAGCCACACCCACCTTTTGCTTCGTATTCTGTTTACCTTGTTTCTTGTCAAAACCCAGGGCTTTTTTTGTAGCAGGAACTCCTTTACATGTTAGGCCACACACCCCTAATGTAGCCAATCCTAATGAGTTTCTGCTGTTGGGTGTGGCCTACTATGCTAATGAGTTCCTGCTGGGCATGGCCAACTTGGGAGCCAGCCGGAACTCCGTTCCTGTGCGTTCCTGCCCCAAAATAGCCCTGATTGTAAGAATGTATATACATGAAATAATTCCACAAAGTGGATGACTCAGACAGGCTTGGCCCTGTGGTATAAGTTTAGGTCTTGCATGCCCAGGTGTAGAATGCTGTCGCTTCTGGTTGATGTTAGTTTAGATACAGACTTGGGGGGAAAGGCATCTTGGAGAGCCAGTTTTTATTCTTAATGCCTTCTAATATAAGAGTCATTTTCCCAACCTGAAAATTCTGAAATTTTGGGCCCAAGTATTATGTTCTCTAACACAGTACCATAAGGTACTGGAAATTCAGTAATTTTTTGTACTAAATTCATATTACAATTATCTCAAGGTTGTTAGTTCAGCTGCATTTTCTTCATTTAGGACACTAAGGTTATTTGATGGTGGAGACTGTCTTTCACTTCTGCTTAAAGGTAAATGTGGAGGGAGCTGGAACTCAGACTGAAGTTATTTTCTCAGAAAAGCTTTATTTGTGAGATAGCCATTGCCTCTGATCTTTCTGGGGCTTAAATCAGTTTTTAAATTATTTCAGTGACTGATTTGTTTCTCTGTAACTAACACATCAACACGTTATACTTTTTCATAATCTACTGTACCTCTGTTCTTAATGTGTTTTGTGTGTGTGTGTGTGTGTGTATATATATATATATATATATATATATATATATATGTATGTATATATATATATATATATATATATATATTTGGCTTTTTAAAAATTATGTTAGAAACCAATATTTAAAACAGAGCTAATTGAAGCTGGTAAGATTATCTCTTTGGTTGTTGTTGGGTTGGGGATTTTTTTTGGTGTACTGTAAAGTAAACCAAGGATGCCAAGCAGGCTTGGTACAGTGGCTAAAATTATATTGTATTACAGTGTAATGTTATTCTAGGCCTTGTCTCAACATTAGAGTACACAGACTTGAATAAAACTGTTATAAATACTCATTGTATCTGTTCCTTCTCCATCACGAATTGCAAAATGTTCCTAGAAACATTGAAAATGGCTAACTATTGTATGTTTTGCAGTCACATGATGCATTTTCTATTGTATACTATGTAGTGTTCTCACTACAGATAATTTCTGATACAGAGCCTCCCTTCAGTGTTCTGTAAATTCATGTTGTCCTGTTTGTATGCTTTCTGGATCTTAATTCTGAGGTTATGGATCACGTTTCTTGTAATGTAGTTTGGTGAATGCAGATGACAATAGTATTAGAGTAACAGGAACCTCATTACATTGTACTTCTGGCTTAGGGAACTAATTAACCCAATAATTTATAATATAGATGCTTGGGCAACATTCAGGCCCTCTCAGCATTGGTTATGTGGGGAAATTCTCAGCAGAGTTGGCTCAGACATTGCACAAAAGCAGAAACTGAAATGTTTTCCATTGCTAAAACAAAAAAGTTGTAGCCAGCTGCATTGTTTTGTGTAATTTTGGTTGGCTCCAATAAATAGGCATTACATGGTTTTGGTTATTGCTAAAAGGGCCTAGGTTGTGGATCTCTTACATACCTCTTCTTCTGTTAAAAAAGAGGCCCTATGGCATTCCATCATCTGTGGGATTGAGCTCATGAATGTGAGGAGCAGGGCCTTTTCTGAAGAAACCACAGAGACAGTATACTTTTCCTAAAAAGATCTGTCAGGTTGCTAGGCAACAACTTCTTACTGATCTAGATAACAAACCACAGAACACTTCTGCTAGCTTTTAAAATTTCCTGGTGTGGTAAGCTATTTTCTTCTTCTTCTTGTTAGTGATATTTAAATATTTTCTGGATGTTATGTTAGCAGTTTATAGAGCAATATAGAAGTGTTTAAGAATTAAATAAAAATATGAGCCAAATTCAGATGTTTCATTTAAAGTAACATGAACACAAGACAGTGCCTTCAATCTACCACTATGTGGTCATAGTATTCTTCATGCACTTTTTCTTCCCATTGGCTCACTCTCTTTTGCTAAACCTGTGGCTGTAATCCTCTGGGATTGCCATAGAACTCATAGACATTATTTAAATATTAACTTTGCTGTTTCCCTCTTTCCATAGCAAGAAGTCTTTGACCCCTCATCTCAGATTTGCAATGTTGCTGTTTCCTCCCACCCTGTCCCCAGTGACTTCCATAAATACTCATTTCCTTTATTCACTCCCCATTTGCTACTGTAGTCATTGCTCCCTCTAAGCTGTGGAGTCTTGTGAGCGAAAATTCTACTTTGTGAGCTTCTGGCATTAAAGTTGTTAGCGAACAATTTGGCTACTGCATACATTAGTTTGCTCTGGAGCCATCCTTCCTGAGCTAAGACAAAATTGTGTGAGCCAGAGGCTAAAAAACTGTGAGCTAGCTCACATTAACTCAGCTTAGAGGGAACACTGTAGTATTCCAACTCTCGGATCCATTCAGAAAGTTGAGTTCTGGGACTTCTGGTGCATGACGCAGCAATGGCGGTCACTCTCCCCAAAGCTCGATGGTGCAATTCGCACACCAGCAATGAGGAGGGAAGCCGCTGATGCGGTTTCCCCACGGAACCCTAGGGTAGGGTTCCAAGCCATAGGGCTCTCGAGGGGTAGCTTCTTTGACAGCGTAATGCCAGAGAATTGAGGTGCTCCTCCACACTGATGGTCCCACTGCTGTGTGGCTGAACGGCACTAGCTGGGTTGACCGGATCAAGCGCTGGAGATTGAGCGAATGACGAAGAGACAAGCGTGGTCGAAAGTGACTGACAATGAAAGTGAGTTTGATGTAACTGGATTTTGAAATAACTGAAGAACTCCCTATCCCCCCCCCTATACTAGTAAACGGAGAGAGGCGGGACCTCCCCCGTGAGCGCATTAGAGAAGTGAAAACAGAGAGGGGGGAAGGGAGCAATTAAGCGTTTGAACTGTTTTGAGAGACTTACCAGAGCGGACTTAGATCAGAAGCGATTTTCAGAGGTTGTGAATAAGCGGTTGGCTTCTGTAAACAATTGGCAAAGACGGAGGGCGCAGGAAGGAAAGGAGCGAAACCAAAACTTACAGGCGGTCAAAGTCCAAGGCCAGAAGAAGAGAGAATGGACGTCATGAGACTCCTAGCAGATACGCTCAAGCCGGTGATGGATCAACCCTATTAACCAGCAGTTAACCGCTCTCAATCAAAACTTCGCAGCGCAACAGCGTCAGCTGGCGGAAATGGTTAAAAAGACAGAGCAAACGGTGGAAGTAGTGAAAGAGATGCATGCTGATAACAAGGTTTTGAAGAAACAGATGGATGAATTAGCGAACAAGCAAAAATACCAGGAAAATAGACTATTGTTTCTACAAATGGAAAAAGCAAATATGATCCTCAGATTCCAGGGAGTGCCTGAATCACCGAATGAGGATTTGAAGAAGCTACTCAGTGATCTTATTGCACCAGTAACAGGCTTGAAAGCGGAAGAAATTATGAATGATATGGAAGCAGTGTATAGGGTGTATCCCAATTACACCAAAACAAATAGCCTGCCTGGAGAGATCTCAGTCAGATTCTCAAGGAGACAAACAAGGGATGCAATACTAAAAGCAGCATCAGTAACTCCACTGAAACTGGGGAATACAACTGTCAAGACTTTAAAGGACATTCCATTTGAAATTCGTCAAAAAAGAAAGAGCTACAAGGACTTAATCTTTTTCTTCAAACTAATCAAATCGCATACAAATGGGTGGTACTGGAAGGGGTCATCTTTAAACTCCACGAAAAAAGAGAGAAGATTGACTCTGTGTATAAAGCCAAATAGTTTTTGAAATGCCAACTGGGAGCCAAAGAAGATGGTGAAACTGGTTCAAGTGGCTCCACACCCTCAGAGACAGACAAAGACTTGGCTGCGGAAGAAGGTGCTGCAGCCTGCAAGAAAACTTACAGTCTTAGTCTAAGTAAAGGCAGAAGGACTCTGTAAATTGCCTTTATGAAACGAGCTACGAGAGATGCTCTGGAACTCTCTCATAACAAGTAACCAATTAATGATTTAGCAGAGATAGACAGGAACTCACTGTTTGCATTGTTTATTAACAGTATTCTACTAACAGATTTTAACTGGGGTATGATCTCCTACTCTTGGGTTTTTAGTTTAGTGTGGGTTTGCTTTTCTTTCTCCTTAGTTGTTGCTCCCCTCCTCCTTTTTTTTCTTTGTAGTTTTAGTTGTATATCCAAAAAAGCAATAAAAAATCCCCTTCGGGGGGCAAAAAAAAAAGAAGGTTGAGTTCTAATGTTTCTGGCTTTCTTTGCTTCCTTTTAAAGTCTGTTCAAAGCACAACAGCCAGCAGATGGTGCTCGCTGGAGTATAGACCCTACTGGTTCTCTAAAACAGTTTAGTTCATTTACTTGAGATGCTCCTAGCAGCCTTACAAATCCAATCAGATTAAAGTGGGGCTGGCGAGATAACACTTCTCCATCTCCACCTAATAAAACAACATTGATTTCCATTGAGTCTTTAATGAAATTTTGACAGATTTAAGCCTATTTAACAATTGGAGAAAGGGAAAGGGACTATCTCAAGGCACTCACTGTACAGTGCAGAAACCTAATTGAGTTTACCAAGATAATGCTGTCAAGGAAGTGTCTAGTGGTAGTTCTAAGTATTTCAGCCATGTTACTGTTGCTACAAAACAGTAAAAAGCCAAGTAGCACCTTTAAGGCTAACAAACTATATTGTAGCATAATCTTTGGAGAAATGCAGCTCTCTTCCTAATATGCATGGAGAGTATGAAGAAACTGACCAGAGATGTATAGGTGGTAAGGGGGGGTAGAGAAGACACAGAAAGTGCCATGTAAATGCAAAGCAGTTGCAAAAGTCATGAAAAAGTTAGAATGCACAATCCAGGCCAGGTGTGACGCCATCCTTCTATCACTGAATCTGAATGGAATAGCTGAAAGGCAGTTACTTCTGGTAATTTCTAAGGGCTGTTTCTCAAGAGTAGCTGCTTATCACTCCCCACCTCCCTTTTTGGTTGTCAAGTCACAGCCTACTTGTGGCAACCCCGTGGGATTTTCAAGACAAGATATGTTCAGAGGTAGTTTGCCATTGTCCGTCTCTGCGTAGCGATTCCTGAGTTTCTTGGTGGTCTCCCAATCAAATACTAGCCAGGGCTGACCCTATTTAGCTTCCAAGACGGGACAAGATAGTTTATTTAGTAATTTAGTAATGTATTTTAATAGTGTGGGTCACATATGCATAATACAGTAGTTATATGGAACTGCTAGAAGAAGTTTATTTACACTGAGTCAGTTTTTGTTGCCGCCCCTTAGCTGTTCTTAGCTTAGGGCAGTGGCATCAGGATCGGCAGCAGTTGTAGGGAGCCGATGCCACTGTAGGCTGCAAGAGCCTGTGGTGTGAGGAATCATGGATATGCTTCACATTGTACAACTGTTTAAAAAATCTGTTGGAATAGGAGACGGAAGTGTGGTTGAGTGAATTGTTATAACTTGATTTTAAAAAGAGCCATTTCTTAAGAGCAGGAAATAAATCAGTCATATGTTGACTTTAAAAGAGCATGGGGGCAGGGAATGAAATAAAGTCCAATTAATTTTCAGGAGATACATTCCAAGTATAATGCATCAGGCTTAGTCTGTTCTTCCTACTCCCCACAATTAATCTATTTTAACTCCCATGACTTGATACAAGGTAGGATCCTTTACATATAGGAAAAAAATACCTTTCAAGTAAATAAGGATCTGCAACAGAGGGTGTAAATGTGGGGTTTTTAGCAGTTTATATTCATGGTTCATTGTAATAAAAGCCAGTGATGGACAGGAAGTCAAAAGTGGGAGAGGGGAGGCAGCACTCTTGCTACTGCATGGCCTGGCTCTTCAACTTAAATAAACATCCTTTGGGCATATTCCCTGAACTGAAATAACCTAATACACCCCTGTCCAATGGAGAGGAAAAAGAGCTGCCACTGCTACTCAACAGCTCATGGGTATAAGCAGAACAGATTCATCAGTGTTGGAAGAACCCCCTTGACGAATGCCTTGATGAATGTTCATACAAGTGAACAGTGGCTGTTTGGGCAGCAGGGAAGATGAGTACATCAATGCTAGTTTATTTGAAGTGAAGGAATAGGAAAGGGTGGATCATTCTCTCCCCATATGCATTAAACTTGACTGGGGCAAGGGTTATGCCCTACCTCCATATTTTGTGAAATGACACAGTTGTGTTAATGTATTACTCTAAGAATTCAAGCTGGGTTAAAAAAAACCCTTACCCTTGTTACATTTTAGTTTATTCAGTTCATTTATTCCTTGCCTTTCCTCTCAGTGAAGACCCAAAGCACCTTATATTCTTCTCATAACAGCCCTGTGAAGTAGGTTAGGCTGCGAGTATGTGACTGGCTTTAAGTCACACAGAAAGCTGCTGTGGCCAAGTGGAGATTAAGGCCTGGATCTCCCAGCTCCTAGTTTGACAGGGGGCATGCCATATTGGATGTTATTGTGTATAGTAGCAATTCACCATATGCATATCCTAGGAAGAAAATATGCAACAAGAATCTGAAGGAAAGCTTTCCTCTTCTTGGACCATAAGGTGATGATGGATTGATCCTAATTCTAAACTAACAAAGCTTCTAACATTGCTACCTTCAGGCTAATTAGCAAGGGTGGCTTTGTATTGTAGGGCACACCCAGCATGAAATGTTATGCACTATCAAGTTGCTTCTGACTTCTAATGAACCTATTAAGTAATGACCTCCAAAATGTCTTGTTAATAACAGCCTTGATCAGGTCTTACAGACTGAGGGCTGTGGCTTCCTTTTTTGAGCCAACCCATCTCATGTTGGGTCTTCCTCTTTTCCTGCAGCCTTCAACTTTCCCTAGCACTACTGTCTTTTCCAGAGACTTTTGTCTTCTCATGATGTGACCAAAGTACAATAGTTTAGTCATTTTAGCTTCTAGGGAGAATTCAGGCTTGATTTGATCTAGAACCCACTTGTCTTTTTGGTGGTCCATGGTCTCCATAAAACTCTCCTCCAACACCACATTTCAAATTAATCAACTTTCTTCCCGTTAGTTTTCTTCATTGTCCAGCTTTCACTTCCATACACAGTAATGGGGAATACCATTGTATGAATTAACTTGGTTGCCAGCACACATCCTTACACTTAAGTATCTTTTCTAGTTCCTTCATGGCTGCTCTGCCCTGTCTCAATCACCTTCTGATATCTTGGTTGCAGTCTCCCTTTTGGTTGATGATTGAGCCAAAGAATAGAAAATCTTGAACAATTTCAATGTCTTCAGTGTCAGCTTAAAATTGTGACTGTGAGGTGTGTTTTAAGAACATCTGAAGCTTTTTCCTGTGGAGTTGGACATCTTGGTCTGTCATTCCGAGGAGGGCTACTCTGCATGGCTGAGGCTCTCCAAGCTCCTTCCCTGCCCTGCAACTTGAGGTCATTTAAGGAGATGTGGCAGGAAGTGATCCTAGGGTCTGCATGCAAAGTTGGTTCTTTTGTCACTAAGCTGTGACCTAATTGACTGTATTTGATCCTGTATACTATAGTTGCTCTTAGATAAGCGGTCTAGGAGCATACTTTTCTAGTGACCATTCAAAGCTGAATGTTGTTTAATGGTTTGTCGAGAACCTGAAAAATCCTGATATTTATTTCACTCCATGGACGTGTGTATTTGTCACTATAGTAACTACACAGAGAGAGAGATCAAATATTGCATTATCTTGACGTTCTAGATTTATTTCCCTTTTAGAAAATTACTATGGCTGACTGCAAAAAGAATGTGCATCTCTTCTGCAAAAGAAGCTGTGTCTCATGCAGTACTTTTAAATCTTCATAGGATCTAATCATAGCAGTTTGCAAAGTAAATGATGGGAGACTTCTGGAGGTCTGATTAAGGATGCAGTTTCCTTAAAATGAAAGGGGAATCAATACCATTACCAAACCCATTAAGCGGTCTTTAGTATTTTGGCTGTGTGCCATAATATAAAGTATTTACAATGAGAAGAGGACTACTTCAGTTGGCTCTCACTTTATACACTTACAGTTGCAGGCATGTATTTTAATTTGGCAGGTAGAGGGCAGCACTTCAGAGCTCTGCTGTCTTTTCCTTTGGCAGAACAAATTTAGAGTCCAGAGGCACCTTTAAGACCAGCAAAGGTTTATTCAAGGTGCATATACCTTTGTGTGCATACACACTTTTTCAAATACACTTTGGTGGTTGGCAAAAGCATGGAAGTCATCCACTGGTAAAATATCTGCCCTTTTTTCCTGAAATTCACTGGCCCTTTTTTCCTGGATCTGACTTTCTTTCCCTCTTAGAAAAAAAGAGATAAAATGGGGGGGGGGTGTTTTTTAAATAGGCTGTTGTTATTTTGACTAGCACTGCATTGTTATTATTTTCACTAGTATAGAAAATCCATCCACAACTATATCTGGACAACACAGAAAACATGTAGATGCTGAAGTAAAAACTCATGTTTGCAAACAGAGAGGACTGAGGAAGAAGGCTCCTTTCTCTCATCTTGACCTCTAATTCTAGCTAGCAGTCTTCATGGACAGCTTCCAAGTGGTCCAGTAGTTGTGCACATTCAGATTAAGATTTGACTCTGAGCCAGAGATTTAATGGAATATTTAAAATGCATTTAGTGAGATGTCACTGACTTTTGTATTGTAATCATTTGGGAGTGGAGACCTTAGGTGGAGGGTACCTTTCTGGGCTTGCCTGAGGTGACAGGTGGCTCTGTCTTGCCTTTCTCTGAGTCAAGTACCAATCGCCTGTCACTGAGTGTTGAGTATGCAGAGCCATAGCAACATCCAATCAGGAGGAAGAGAATGTTAGAATGCTATATGGGAGAGGTGGGGGGGGAGAGACTCGACTGAAGACTCCAGCGTCTGGTTCTAGAGAGAAAGGGATCTGAATAGTGAAGAGATCAATGGGCTAGAAGTCTGACTCAGGTAGAGCAGACTGGTTACATGATTAAGGTTACTGAGGAAAAACAGATCTTAATCCAGAATGTGCCTTTCTTCTAAAGGAAATAGACTGGGTATACGTATCCTGCTGTGCCTGAATTATCTAGCTGATTCAGAGATGTCCTAAAGTTGAAGATGTCATATATTGGCTGATTGAAACAGTATCAGTCTGGGGTAAAAGTACATTTAAGCACTGAAGAGTTTGGGTTAACTCATATTTAACGCCCCCCCGTAACAGTAATAATCTGAATAACAAAAGCGTTGCCTCAGCAGAAAGCTTTGACGCTACATAGTGGCTGTTAACATCCAAACTGCAGCTACTGTTAAACCAGTGGTTCTTAACATTTTTTGGGGGCGGGGGGCATGGACCCCTTTGAGAATGTGATGAAAGTTATGGAACCTCCCAGAAAAAATGTACATAAATATACACAAAGCAGTAACTAATGCACAAAAATGAAGTTAACAAGGTTAGACGAAATATATCTGAGGCATGGTTTTCATTAAATATGCAGCTCTGCTGGATCAGCTACTGGTCACACACCAGCTTAGATTTTTCTAGATCAAGATGGGGAGCCGTGTTAGTCAGTAACAGGAGAAAAGAGCAAGAATCCAGTTCGTCTTTAAGGTGCTACTGGACTCTTGCTATTTTCTTGTCTGCCTAAGATTGATAATCCACAAGTACTGAAGAATATTACAATATGTCTGGAATGAAAAAATTACAATGAATGCTTGAAAAGACTAAATTCTTACCTTTACCTTGCTTACTGTGGCCAGATGTAAACAAATACAGAGGTCCATAATCATAATAATGGTACATTTTCATGAATTCCTATCAACGGGACACTGAGACATCATAACATGGCAACAATGACAATTGTACTATACCTCATTATGTACAGTAGCATCCCGTACCACCCTACACTTGTTTGGAGTGAAACAATATCAAAACAACATAATTTGACAATTTAACACAATTTTCAAAGTCACAAAAAGGGAATAAAAGGAAAAATCATGAACTCCCTCATGAACACAGCTAAGAACATGTTGTTAAACCCTGATTAAGGGAGTAAATAAATCTATTTGTTCTTTTGTAATCCTGCTTTTGGATTATATCACCATTCCCCACAATAATGACCTCTCATTAATATAGCAATTGAAATAGAGACTGGTTCATGTTTGTTTAAAACTCATTGAGTGGAATTTCTTTCGCAAGTAATCCTGAAGATAAAGAGTTTGTTATTCCTGGTTAGTGTACAAAAGCAATATTCTTCCTGCCTTCAGAGCACTCTTCTCTACGTTCATATTTAACCTTATCACAGAGTATGCCACTCCTCTACTTCAACACATGCAATGTAGCTACTGCCTGGGATCCTATACATGAGGCATCTTCATAGGAACAATTTATGACATATTTGGGGCAAAGTGAAAACAGCCTTTCCACTATAAATCAGGAGGATCTGAAGTTCCTGAACAGATTACTCCAGACGCTGGAAGAGGTCTTCCTTACATCATGTTGTACGTACAGGAACAACTAGCTGATGGAAGGGGCTGGAGTATTCTGTAATCTGAGCTTTCTACAAATTTCTACCAATGGCTGTACTTGCACAGTTACTGCACAAAAAATCAGCAATTCCAGGTAAGCAGTGTTGTGTTCTGAAAATGTGAGGCTGGTCTCCCTTGGGCAGTGTTGATGCTCTTCTGTGTGTGCACTTGCGTGCGCTTGATTGACAAAAAGAAATGCAGTGGGTTGAGTATTCGACCTTTTGTGTTGCCAGTTTGGAAGGCCAGTGGATTAACTACTGTGTTTTGCTTCTTTAGTGTCCTTTCCTGTGCACACATGAAGTTGTACTCACACTCCTCCTCATGTTTGCCCTGAGCCCCAAATCTAGTCAGCATCTCTACAGCTCACTGAGATTTGGTTTGTGTCGTTATTACGCAGGTGTCTGAACAAAATTTCCCCTTTAATCCATAATGGCTACTGAGTCTTTATGCCTAGCCCATGATGTCATAAATCTTTGTGAGCAATGAGAGTACTCAGGCTTAATTTGACACTTCTGATCCCTGAGCAGCTGTGTTAGCTCTTCAGCTTCCACATAATGGCAGGATCCCACAACTTGGATGAATCATAAACATTGGGAAATTACTCATTTTTCTTCCTCGGTAAAATGTGGTATTACTTGGGCATTTTAGTAGGAATGCAGTGAAGTGTAATCAAGGGCTGAAAGTGGCTTCAACAAGTATCATCTGAAGGGTGGGGGGAAGCACCATTATTAAAAATGAAAACAGAAGAGCATGCTCATCTGGCACTACCACCTAGGGTATGATGTCGTAATAATCAGTGGATCTGAGAGCTCCATCTGTGTTCCATTTATACAGCCACTTCATAATTATGTTGTATTGTATAGTGCTTTTGTTCATTGACACGGCTGTTGCTTGCTTTAAATTAATTATTCAGCAGCTGAGCTTGTACTATATTTCTACAACTCCACCTGCAGCATGTCTCAAATTCGTAGTGTGTTTACTCGGTTATTGTTATATGTGATGATAAAAGCATGTAATCGGTAAGGCTGTGTTCTCTAGCTGAGAGAGAAGAAAATAACCATAATGGTCAAGCCTGGAGTTACCATTTGTTACAGTAAGGCCAAGCCTAGCTGCAAGTCTGATCAAATATTATCCAGCAAAATTTGTTACAAGGTGTCTTGGGAATCTACCTCCCACCATAATAGGAGGATAGAAGGAACCCAATGGCCACCACTTAGAATTAATCAAGGCCTCATCAGAGGAACCTAAACTGGCTTTAAGATCTCTGGCCAATGGAAAGGGGTATCAGGTTATAACATTTCCATCCCTTGCCCAGATAGCCCAGAGGTATGGGCTGGGGTGTCATCAGTATGCTGATGACACGCAGCTCTATCTGATGTTGGGTGGCTGGTTGGACTCCAGACTGGAAGATCTGGACTGGGCCTTGCACTCTGTGGCTGGTTGGCTCAGACTGAGCTGGCTGAAGCTAAATCCAGCAAAGATGGAGGCCCTGTGCCTGAGTTGGGGCAGTTTGGGGTTGGGGGTCCCACTTCCGACCTTCGATGGTGCACCATTGGTGCCTGCGTCGGTGATTAGGAGTTCGGGAGTGCTCCTGGATCCCTCCTTAGCAATGGAGGCCCAGGTAGCAGCCGCTGCTAAGTCAGCCTTCTATCTTTGGCTGGTACAGCAGCTGGCTCCCTTCCTTGACCATGACGACCTGGCTACAGTGATCCATGCGATGGTCACCTCGAGATTAGACTACTGTAACACTCTCTACATGGGGCTGCCCTTGTTGCAAATCTGGAGGCTGCAGCTAGTGTAGAACGCTGCAGCCTGGCTGTTGATGTGTCTCCCTAGACGGGAGCACATCTGGCCTTTGCTGAAGGCACTGCACTGGCTGCCAATAGCATATCGAGTTCGCTTCAAGGTGCTGTGCTTACCTTTAAAGCCCTATATGGCCAGGGTCTGGGGGACCGCCTTTCCCCATACATACCCCAGAGAGCACTACGGTCAGGGTCACAACATTGACTAGTTATCCCAGGCCCCAGGGATGCCAGGCTTGCTGTGACCAGGGCTAGGGCCTTTTCAGTGGTGGCTCCTTACTGGTGGAATGAACTCCCAGAGAAGATCAGGACCCTGCGGGATCTTGCGCAATTAGGCCTTCAATTAGGAGCTGCCACCACTACCATCAATGCCCACAGCCAATACCTGTGGTGTAAGGCAAGCCTATCCGACATTGCATTATACCACCTTGTGAAGTCCAGAGACATTGGGTGCTGTATTATATGGCATACCACCGTGACTTAATACTGTGAGCACTTTAACTGTAAATTGTTTAACTGTTTTAAAATGGTTTTAAATGTTTTAATGAATTTGGTGCACTATGCCAAATATTGTTAGCTGCCCCTGAGCCTGCTTGCGGGGAGGGCGGGATATAAATGTAATTAATTAGAAAAATAAACTGTGTACAAAGATATTCAAGACCTGTTCAAAGAGTGAAAATTTACTTGTCCAAGGATTGAGATGACTAAACGTTTACCTGTATAAGACTCATAGAGCTAGATTTTGTCAAAACAGATAGTGATTGGGGACACCAAAATAAGCACCAAGCTTTGTACATTCAATGAATGTGAGATAATGCAGTTAAGGCCTGACCCTGGCTTACCCTTTTGTTTGAATGCAGGGATGGAAAGTGATGTAACCAGGAATATTAACTGGTTTGAGTATATCAGGTTTCCTGGAGAAAAATAGCATGAGAACTTAATTTATGGTTGAGATCTGGATTTGCATTATCCCCAGCCTGCAATATTCCAGGCCATGATTTTTAAGAAATTGATATATGATTATTTTTGTGTGAGTCATTTGACTACCTCCTCTGTCTGATTAATGGTATCTCCTGGAATACATACATTAGAGTATAGAATTTGGGGATTCAAAAGTGCAGTTATGGAATGTTTGAATACGTCTATATGCATTTGACTGACTTCTACATTGTCCAAAAATGTCATTATATAAAAATCTCATTTATGATGTTTTGCCATTATACTCTTTAGGAGATGATCTTAGAGTGCAGCAAAAACTTTGTGTTTCTGGGCTTTGAGACTATTTTAAGCAAGAAGAGGTGATATAATTTTGATGGTGTTACATGCTGTGCATATGTATAGGACAGCACCATCTTTTTGTCCCCATGCTGTCAGTGCCACCACATCTAACTTTTAGTGACAGAATTAAGGAGTCCATTCTTTTCACACTAAAAAAAAGTTGCCTGTAATAGCAGGAAGAGCAATGGCAGGTATAAAGATGGTATTAGTCTATAATGTATTAGTTGATAATGCAGAGATCCTACAACAACCATCTACAGTGAATGTACACAGTGCATGTGGCCCATTCAAAGAAGCACCATTTCCCCCTCCTCCTCTGCTATAGCTGTAGTGGAGACATCATTAGAAAACCCGGTATGAGGTCAGGATATGGTTGCAGCTTTGGCTCAGATAGCAGGAAGCATTACAGGCGTTGTGTCGAGGTGAGCGGGGAGGCTGTAGCTGCCAGGAAAGTGATGGCTGAGTGAAATGGAGGGAGGAAAGAATTCCCCAACTTGAATTAAAATCTGAGCCAGAGAAGTGTCAGATCACAGTGTTTGCATTGGAGTCAAGCATTATGAGTTGCTAAGATTTGTTGGGGAAATTACTCAAGTCTGTAATGATCTTCTTTGTGGTCATCTGTGCAGTCACACCTATGGGATCTAGTGCGCCTGCGCTGATCTGATCGGTGTTGTACAAAGCTCACAAAGGGATTTTCGCACCTCCACCCTGAGCCGGTGTGGGAACCCCTACTGCGCATTCCCAAGGTGGTGGGATGCGGCCATCCAGTTCTCTTCTGACCGCCACGCTGTTAACAGCTCCTTCATTGGTTGGTGATTGTTACTTTTTTCCTCCGATCGGGACTCTTCCTATTTTTACAAGTTTTTGCTGTTGGATTCTTTTCCATTTTTTCTTGGACTTTTACCTCACGGAACAATCAGGGAGTCTTCGGGGTGAGAACTTTCCGTGGTCTTCAGACCTTCACCCCCCCCTCACCCCGCCTTTCCCTCCCTCAAGTTCTGGATCCTTTTTATGGATAAAACGTGGGGGTGCTTCAAGAGGTGTGCTTCGTGTGGAAGTAAACTAGCTCCATGAGACGGGCATGCTGTCTGCATAATTTGCTTGGGTGAAAGTCATCGACTGGAGGGTTGCGCTCTCTGTGCCAAATTCTCGAACCAAACACACAAAAGTAGACTTGCGAGACTCAAATTCGCCTTCTGGGAATCATCTGTTGCCCCTCCTGCATCTATGATGTCAACAGAGCCTCTTTCTAAGTCCTCTGCTTTGGCATCATCATCTCGACTATCCATGTTGATACTGAGACTAGAGGCTGCACCAACGATGCTGAAGCCACCTCAGCCAGGCAAATCAGCCTCCGATACGGGGCCTGCCCAGCCGAAAAAACATCCTTCAAAATCGGGCTCTTCCATTTCCACGCCGGTTAAGAAACCTAAAAAGAAACCTCATGAGTTGAGCAGCGTGGCACTTCCCAAAGGCTCTGCACTGCCAGTCGATCCATAGTTGCATTCCCTATCGGCACGCCAGTCAACACCGGAGCTGCCTAAGATACAGTCGAAACCCCTAATTGAGATACTTCTTTTTGGTAAAGAAATGTTATTAACAGGATATTTTAACATGATCCATAATTAAAGACAATTCTTAAGATATCCTTTTCCACAACTTTTCCCCCTTCCCCCCCGGCTTCCAACGATGTTCCGCCCCATTATCATTTCAGTCAACATTCTCTTACATTAAACACTTATTCAATAATCAAATCCTCTATTAAAACATTTTCCTTTTCTGTTTCTCTCTCTTAGGTAACATTTTAAATACAATCCATTTCTTACTATACTTCTAATCTTAATAGTTATCAAAGCAAGGTAACTTATTTTTAACATCCCAGTTCAGTTCTAAGTAGTTTTTAAAGTCTTTCCAATCTGCTAAAAATTCTTGATCTTCTTTTCCATTGTTTTTTTGTCAATTTGTCCATCTCTACCATAAAAATCATCTTCTTTATCCATTCCCATTTATCTGGTATCTTCTCCTGTTTCCAAAATTGAGCATATATCATTCTCGCCGTTGAAATCAAATACCATAAGAATGTTCTCTTTGTCACATTAACTTCCTCCATTTTAAGACCTAAAAGTAACATTTCTGGCTCTTTTTTCAAAGTACATTTCAGGATCTTCTGGATTTCATTATGAATCTCAGTCCAAAAAGCAGCCGCTTTCTCACACGTCCACCGCATGTGGTAAAATGAGCCCTCTTTCTTTTTACATTTCCAACATTTGCTAGACATGTTCTCATTCATATTAGCAATTTTTTTTGGTGTCATATACCATCTGTACATCGTTATATAACAATTTTCTTTCACATTAACACATGTTGAAATTTTATTCGATTTTTTCCACAAACACTCCCATGATGACATGTCTATCTCTCTATTTATATTTATAGCCCATTTCACCATCTGCTCTTTTACAATCTCATCCTCTGTATGCCATTTTAACAAAATTTTATAAATTTTTGAAATCATTTTTTTACCTTTTTCTACCCATACCCTTTCTATTTCATTATTCTCTTTCCTGAAACCATACCTCTTTTTATCCATCTTAAATAAGTCATAGATCTGCCTATAGTTTAACCGATCTTATTCAAATTCTAGTTCTTCCCTAGCTCTCATCGCGAAACTACTCCCCTCAACCTTCAGAATGTCTCTGAAAGATATCCAGTCTTCTCCTTTGTGCCTTGAAAGTGGTTTGATTACTTCTGCCAGAACTATCCATAAAGGTCTTGCTTCAAAAAAAAATCTTTTATATCTCATCCAAGTCATGAACAGTGATCTTCTTATAAAGTGGTGTTTAAAAAGGTTATCCACTTTGGATTTTTCGTACCATAGATAGGCATGCCATCCAAATTTGCGATCAGGCCCTTCTAACGCCAACATTTTTCTATTGTCCAGGTTAACCCATTGTTCAAGCCAAGCCAAACACACCGCATCATGATACAGTCTAAAATTGGGGAGTTGTAGACCTCTCCTTTCTTTTGCGTCACATAAGATCTTCATTTTAATCCTAGGTTTCTTTCCAGACCAAACAAACTTTGAAATCTCTTTCTGCCACAAATCAACACTTTAGAGTCTTTTACAATAGGAATTGTCTGGAATAAAAATAACAAACGGGGTAAAATGTTCATTTTGACTACCAAAATTCTTCCCAAAATTGACAAGTTCAAAGTATTCCACTTCTTTATATCCTGTTGAATTTTATTTTTTTTTAAAGCCCCCCGAAGGGTTTTTTTTTATTGCATTTTCTAAACTACATTCTCATCATCTCATTGCAATAAAATCTGCTTATTACTTTCTACCCCTCTTGCTGATAAAAGAAAAAGAAACATCCAAGTTAGGCTTAAACATGATCTTCAAAGAAAACCTCTCCATTTACCCTTTACAAGAAAACAGACGAACTGGAACACCCCTTTTCCCTCTTCCTTTTATGAAGCTAACCTAAATTAGTAAAAACCTTTTAAAATTGATTTAACCAATCATTGTCAATTTCTGTAAAAAACCCTTTCCCTTAATTTCCCCCAACATACCCCCTTAGCCAGCAATCTCATCTCTAGAAAGGACACTTCACTATAGAGTCTTCCTTAATCTTCTTTGACTCAAAATCCATTATTTATTAAGACATATCCCCCTTTTGCCCAACCTTCTGTTAGCTTTGCCCCCCATCAAAATATATAGTAACTTTATTTTTTAGGAGGAGAGTTTCCCCTCCCCCCCGCTTGTCGTAGGGGAAACAGAGCTACATTGCTGCCTCATTCAAACTTCCAGCCAGCTTCAGTTCTTAATAGAGATTCAGTTTCGGTTTAATTTCAAGTGCGACACACAGACGCCATCTCCAAGGAAGATATCAAAGGAAGCACTCCAAAATCCACAGTCTGTTCATCTTCTCCTTATCATCAAGCCGCCAAGGTCCCATAAATCCATCGGGTCTTTATACCGCCTCTAAAAGTTCTCTAAATTAGTCAGCCTTATTTCCAGCTCGTTCCAAATTGCGCTCTTTTTCTCTTTCTTTTTTTTTCTCCCCTTCTTTCTTTAAGGTGGAGGGGAGCTCCCCCCCCCAACCTTCTGTCTTTCCAGTCACCGCTTACAAGGTATTCAGAGTTTCTCCAAGAAAAAAGAGGGTTCCTCCATGTCCAAAAAGATCACCTTCAGATATTTGCACAGTCTATCTTTCTAGAGGGGGAATCTCCCCGCCCCTCCGCCTGCCGAAGGATGAGTTCTGCCTCGTTTCCAGCCGTCACTCAGAAAACACTCCAAGCTAGTGTAAGTTTCCATTTCCATTCGATCTTTTTTTTTATGCCTCCTCTTCTCTCCCCTTCACTATTTTATATTATTATATTGTTATGTGGGGGGAGGGAATTCCCTTTCCCCCACTTCTTTTCTGGGAGGGGAGGGGAGAACTGCATTCCAGCTCTGTCTCTCACTGTGCTATTAACAGCCTTTAAAGGAGATTCTAATTCTTCTTTCTAACCATTTCTAGCTAGCCAGATACACCGTTTTCAGTTGCTATTTTTAAAGTCCCAAATATTTGCTTGTGTGTTGCTCAGTTCATGACTCTCAATACTCCTCCATCACAGTCCCTTCATTTTCCATTTCTCCGATGTTATTTTTATTTACCTAGTCCTCCATGGGGGGGTCTACACTTGTCTCCCCCACCCATACTTAGGAGGGTATATTTTTCCCTCTGATGCTTCGTTAAACGTGTACTCACACTTCTTCAGCAAAAAGAATCGGTTCAGCCAGTCGCTTAATTACAGCTTAATCACCATCCGCTTGGGTCCCGGTATGCAAAGCCTCGGCCATTACTGGAACACAGCAGGGAGACCGTCGGGGCAAAAGGACACCTCCACCCCCCCGGCTTCTAGCGCCCTCAGCGCCCCCTGACTTGGGGCTCATACTGAACCCTAGGGGAGGGCGTACGATCGCCCCCCCCAACTGCTGGTCTGCGCCCCCTGACTTGGGGCTCATACTGAACCCTAGGGGAGGGCGTACGATCGCCCCCCCCCACCTGCTGGTCTGCAGACCATTCCCCCAAGAGAGGGGAGAATGGCTGCCGTCAGCTTGCCAATCCGGGCAGAAGTCTATATCCTGTTGAATTTTAGTCCAGGTCTTCTCATAATTATTTTTCAAAAGATCAATATTTTTCATTGCGAGCTCAATTCCCAAGTACTTGGTTTTTTTCACCACTTCACATTGAACTTTTTCTTGCAATTTCAGTTGTTTTTCTTTTCTCATAGTTTTGCAAAGCATCTTTGTTTTAATTCTATTCACGTAGAATCCAGCCAAATCTCCAAATTCTTTAATCTTTTCCATCAATAACGGTACATTGGTTACTGGATCTTCAATCACAAACATTACATCGTCTGCAAAAGCCCTATGCTTACACGTGAAACCTCCAACTGAAAGTCCTTTTATGTCTTTGTCTTCTCTTATTTTCCCCAGCATCACTTCCAAAATCCATATAAATAGTAAAGGAGATAACGGACATCCTTGTCTAGTCCCTTTTTGAACTTTAAAGTGATCCATCATCTCTTTATTTACATTTAGCGATGCTTTCTGTTCAGAGTATATCGCCCTAATCATATTTGAAAAGGGCTGACTAATGTCCATTCTTTCAATCACTTGAAACATAAATTCCCAGTTTAAATTGTCAAAGGCTTTTTGAGCATCCACGAATAGAAAAGCAACCTCTTTTTCTGGATGCTTATCATAATATTCAATAGCATCAATCACCATCCTTAAATTGTCTCTGATTTGTCTGTTTGGTAAAAAACCGGCTTGTTCTTCCATTATGACATCTTTCAGATAATTCTTCAATCTCTCTGCTATTACCTTGGCAAACAATTTATAGTCATTATTAAGTAATGAAATTGGTCTATAATTCTTGACATCTGTTAGGTCTTGTCCTTCTTTTGGTATGAGTGATATATTGGCTTCTTTCCAAGTCTCTGGTATTACCTTAGTTACCTGAATCTCATTTGCTAGAAGTTCCAAAATTGGGGTCAACTCCTCTTTTAACTTTTTATAAAACTTTACGGTAAATCCATCTGGACCTGGAGCTTTCCCCAACTTGGCATCCTCTATTGCCTTATATATTTCTTCTTTCTGGATTGGACCATTCAGCATTTCCTTAATTTTTAAATCGACCTTAGGTAATTCCACTTTATCCAAATACTTTTTAATTTTCTCAGGATCAATGTTCTTCTTTTGAAATAATTTCACATAATACTTGAAGAAAACTCTTTTTAGGCCATTCATATCAACAATTTCTTTGCCATCCTCAATTATTTTACTTAATGTCCTTCTCTCCCTTCGATTTTTCAGTTGCCAAGCCAAAAATTTTCCTGGTTTGTTTGCACCTTCAAAGGATTTTTGTTGCAATTTCTTTAAGTTCCAATAGAGTTCTCTATTAATTATCACATTCAATTGGTCTTGTAAAATTTGAATTTCTTTAATAAGTTTCTTTTCCCCTGGTCTTCTCTTCAATTCATTTTCTTTTTGCTGGATTTTTTCTTGTAATTCCTTTTGTTGCTTAATATTCTGCTTCTTATCAGTCACATTCATTAATATCAACAATCCTCTCATCACAGACTTATAAGCATCCCAGACT
Organism: Gekko gecko; assembly: GCA_029375565.1. Classification (NCBI taxonomy): domain Eukaryota; kingdom Metazoa; phylum Chordata; class Lepidosauria; order Squamata; family Gekkonidae; genus Gekko; species Gekko gecko. The sequence continues at coordinate 163,655,570 of JAPDNY010000003.1, read as the reverse complement.
GTCTGTATTTTAACGTTTTGATTTAGATTCATTTGAAAGAAAAGTTGGGTTTCCTTACGTAATGTCTCAATTAACTTTGTCTTATCCAATAAATCTTCGTTAATTCTCCACTGGAACTGTTTATTTTTTTTCTTTAAAGTCCAAATTACCGGATTATGATCCGAATTTGTCTTTGGCAAAATCTCAACTTTAATGCCATCTCACCCGACATCCAAATCATATCTATTCTGGAAAAGGATTTATGTCGATTAGAGTAAAACGTAAAATCTTTGACCTTAGGGTTCCACTTTCTCCAAACATCTTCAAGTTTCTCTTGTTCCATCAAATTAAAAAAAACTTTTTGGAAGCTTTCTAATCTTCTTGATTGCCTGTCTAATTTATTATTGACAGTATCATTAAAGTCTCCTGCAAATATTATCTGGTCGTAGTTCACTTGGTCCAGTTCCTTCGTCAAGTCTTTAAAAAAATTTTCTTTGACTCCATTGGGCACATATAAATTGACTACCAATATCTTTTTTTGAAGCATTGTAATTTCCACTCCAATATATCTCCCATCTCTATCACTAAAAATTTGTCTTGGCTCCAAATCTTTTTTTACATAAATCACGACTCCTTTGTTTTTTTTCTCTGCCAATGAATAAAATTCTTCTCCCACTTTTTGTTGATCAAATACTCATTATCCCGCTTTTTTATATGGGTTTCTTGTAAACAAGTAATATTGGATTTCTGCTTTTGTAACCAATAGTTCACTACCTTCCTTTTGGAAGATGAATTAAGTCCATTTACATTCCACGATAACAATTTGTAATCCATGTTGGCTTATTTTTAAATATCTCCAAAATCTTCTTTATTTTCTGCCTTAAACCTATACATATCTCCAGGCATTTTGATTGTGTGTCTTTTCGAATTGTAGGTAAATGACAGTCCTTGTGGTATCTCCCACTTAAATCTGATATTTAACTGCTTCGTCGACCAACTTCCTGTATTTCTTTCTGTCCTGTAGGACTATCCTTGGGAGTTCTCTCATTATTATTATCTTTTTACCATCAATCTCCAGTGGTTGAGTAAATTGTTTCTTGAAAATGTCCTCTTTCATTTTCCTTGTTACAAATTGAATGATAACATCTCTTGGCAAATTTTTCCTTTGAGCATACGCTGAATTCACTCTGTAAATTAAATCAAAGTCAGAATCCAATTCTCCTTGATCTTCCCCCAAATATTCAGTCAAAGCTGCCATCACCACCATATGTATGTTTTCATCCATTTTTACTTCTATCCCTCTTAACCTCAGATGGTTTAACATCGCTCTGTATTCCATCATTGCCTCAAGTTTGCGGTTGTCTTGTAGAGTTGTTTCCATTTTTTTATCTATGGCTTGTGTCTTTTGCTCCAATTCAGTTGATTTTGTTGCCAGCGCTTTAACTTGACTACTTGTATTTGTCACTTTTTTTAATTTCTGCCACCTCTGCCAACACTAATTCTTTCAAGGCCGCCACATTTTTTCTTGGACTTCTTCCAACTGTTCCAGCTGTTTTTCCATTTGTTTCTCTATCTGTTGATCTATCTGTTTCATCATACCTTGAATTGCTTCAGTCATCCGCTTCTCCATTGCTTCGATTGCAGCTTGCCATTCTTTCTTCTCTTTTGTTGACATGCTTGGACTCAAAGCTGAAGCAGCTCTGTGCCGAAATTTTGGTTCTGTTTTGAAAATTTTCCAATATGCTTCAACTGTCTACTGATCTTTTAACTCCCACTTTTTCCACTTTTTTTTACAGTCAATTTCACACTTAAAATTAGATTTTAAAATTAGTCCTCAAAATGGCGGGCGCAATTTCTCAATGGTTTCTAAGGCTAGAGTAGGTTCTCTTTTAACTTCCTGTTTCCGGTCCCATGCTAACAATGTGCTACCGGAAACGCTTCTGCTCTACCACTCTTCCGGTCCTCCAGCAAACTCTCTAGCCTGGTCACAGTTCTAGCCGGACGCTGTTTTGTGCAACACCTTCGTATCGCAATCTTTTCAGTCGGATTCAGTCATACGCTTATCTCTCAGTCTTTAAACCACAGGAATGTTAAACAAAGTCTATGTTATCCAAATTTATCGCTTTAACAAGCTCTTCAAAATTATACGATGGATCGGTTGTTCAGCTTTAAACCTAATGCGCTTATCCGCCTTGCTCAGATTTTATTATCTCTTCATCCCGGTAAGCAAATCGTTTTTGTTACCTTGCGTGTTTATCTCGGGACTTCGCATCGCTTCTTTTTGCTTTCAGCTTCCATCTGTTTCTTAAGAAGTCGGGAAATGATTAATTTAAGCTGATTTTTCAGCTCGGCTGGCTTCTTTAGAGCTGTTTTGCAATCGGCCGCTTCTGAGAGGGGATCAAAGCGTGAACAAGCCCCCTCCGGGACTTGTACATGCCAATCTCAACTCTCACTTGGACCTTGTTGCTTGCCTGTCACCCCCCTGCCTGGGGAGTGCCGCGTTGGGCAATATAGCTGCCCAAACTGTCAGAAGAAGCCGCTGTCCACCCCACTCGTTCACGAGGTGCGTCAGTTCGCCATTTTACTCTGACCAGAAGCTGGAACCCCTAATTGAGATACTTGATTCTCCTACCAGGCACCTGAATCCTCCGGTGTTGGAGATGAAACTGGCTCACCACCATCCACCCATATTGGCTTCCGAGGTCAAGGATGACTTAATTTCGGAGACTTAAGGTGTCGGTCCTCATTCTCCATCAGCTACCTCCTGGGCTAGTGGTTGCTCCAATTGCGACGGCCAATACCGACTGAGGGATAGGTCTTGTTCCCCCTTCCCAGATGACCGAGGTCGATGGGATGACTACCACTTTCATCGGGACCGACACTACCCAACACTTTCACCTCAGAGGGAGCATTTTCCCAGATCGACCGCTGGTCGGGATTCACCCTCCTGGTATTGATATGGGCCATCAGTGTACCTGCCGTGGGATCATCGACAGCATGTGCCATGCTGGTTCTCTTCAATGCCATGGATGCCGCCTAAGGGGCAGGATGAATGGGACAGTCATTTCCCTCAATCCCATTCTCCACGTTGTCAACCACCATCTGCGACGCTCTCCAAACCACCACCTCCCTCGCCACCGAGAGAAGCCCCCTTGCCACCAGTATCGCCAAGGAAGCCCTCTGTACTGACAGCAACCCAGGGACCTGGGTCACCTTTGGAGACCTCTCAGGGCATGTCTGACGGCAACTAGTCTGAGGCTGAGATCTCACCAGGGACATCTCCTTAAAGCAAAAAGTCTCCGAGGACCTCCCAATCTCTCCATCGGAGGACCTGTCGTCCTATGGCAATCTATTTAAAAGGATGGCTCATTCTTTGGGCCTTTCCATCATTCAGCCACAGCCATCGATATCGGATGAAGTTTATGATGTGGTCTAGATGGACACATTGATGCCGATCTCCTTGCCAGTTTCAAAGGTCCTCCTGCAGGCTGTGAAAACTCTTTGGGAGAAGCCATCATCTGCGCCGGTCTCGACCAGAAGGCTGGATCACATGTACTGAGTGCAAGAGGAAGGAGCAGGCTTCCTCTATGTACATCTGAAGCTGAACTCCATGGTGGTCTCGTCTTCTTCAAGGAATAGGCACACCAACATCGCCCCATTGGATAAAGAAAGCAAGAAGCTCGATGCCTTTGGGAGACGTTTTTATTCTGCAGGTGCCCTAGGTATTAAAGCATCAAACTGTGTAGCACGCATGAGTCAATACCAATATGCTTTAGATCTCCTACCCTTTCTCCCTGAGGACAAAACCCAGGAAGCTAGGGCTCTGCAAAAGGAAGGTATGGTCCTAGCGAAGCAGCTTCTCAGTACAGCTAAATACATGCTTGACACCTTCTCCACGACAATGTCCTCAGCAGTTGCACTCCAACGGCACTCCTGGCTGCAAACAACCTCTTTGCCCCCTGATACCAGGGCCTACATAGACGATCTTCCCTTTGATGGAGAGGGTCTCTTCCACTCTTCCACAGACTCGGCCTTACAGGAGATAGATAAGAGCATAAAGTCTTCTAGATCTCTGGGCGTCTCTGCTCCATCCAAGCCATACTGCCAGCGTTTCTGGCCTCACTATGGCTCCAAGTGGCCTTATTCCACCAAACCATCCCCAGAAGGTTCCTGGAGACCTCGCCAGTCACCCACAGGGCAGTGCCAGCAGTACCAATACTCGTCGAAGTCAAAATATGGCTCCCAGCAACAGAATCCTAGGGCGAAGTCTCAAAAGACTACCAAGCAGGGCCTTTGACTTCCCCCACATTGTTGCAGGGGAATCCACCCGCCTTTCCCCATTCCTTTCTGTGTGGCGGGTTGTTACCATGGATACTTGGGTTCTATCCATTCTAGCCCACGGATGTACAATAGAATTTGTGGACTCACCGACCTTACCTGTCCTCCGAACCACCACTCCCTCTCCCATTCTTCTCCAAGAGGTAAATTCCCTCTTGGAGAAGGATGCGATAGAGCGTGTACCAAAGGCATATGAAGGGACAGGTTTTTACTCCTGCTATTTTGCGGTCCCCAAATGAGATGGGGGTCTATGCCCAATCCTAGACCTGAGGGACCTCAACATTTTTGTCCAGTACTGCAAGTTCAGAATGACATCATTGAAAGTAATCCTCCCTCTTCTGGCTCAGGGGTCCTGGTGTTGGTTGTTAATATCCAGCAGCTAGATCAGCATGATCTAACTGACAGCTGGCCAGCTGCTTGGAACAAGTCCTGACCTGTTCAGACCAGCCCAGGTATGAGGTCAGTGGGCAATGATTCAGCATGATGCTGATTGGCTGTCATATGTATAAATGTAAATGTATTGTACTGTACACTTCTTCTTCTCTCAAAGTGTGTGTCTGGCGGAGCAGTTTGTTGGAGTATATTGTGAATAAACACTGTATATAGTTTTCCACAGCTCTGACTCTGTGTGGTGCTATATAGCAGTTACTTTGCTAAAGTGCTGGAGTTGCTGCACAATCCTGGTGGCTCAAGGTGGCTACACCTTGCTTACGCAGTCTGCGCATCAGGGTTATGGGCCCAGCCTCGCGGGAGGACCGTCCAGAGCAACGGTGAGCCTACCAGCCCAGTGGGGATTCGTGCCTGTCGGGGACCAGAGAGTCTGACAGCCAGCACTGCTATCTGAACAACGCTGGTGAGCCAGACTGAGAGTGAGCATGCCGCAGTGAACAAGGAGCTGAGGGTGCTGACTTCTTCCAGGAGTGGGGGAGTGAACAAGCCTGCCCGGGAAAGCCTTGGCTGTGGTGAGTCGCGCTGTGTGTGAGAGAGAGACTGATAACAGTTCCAGCCCGAGCATGTTGAGAAAGCCAGAGGAAACATGGCTTTGGTGCCAACAACGCAGGTGGTGGACAAGCTGACCTCCACGAATTATGATATGTGGGCGTTTCGGATGAAACACTATCTCATCAGGGAAGGGCTCTGGGTGTACGTTAACAACCCTCCTGATCCAGTTCCAGCAGCAGATGTGGCAAAGGTCGAGAAGGCTCTGGCGTGCATCGTTCTGGCCGTGAGTGATGACCAATTAATACATATTTCGTCTGCGATTGATGCAAAGGCAGCATGGGATTCGCTTAAAGCTGTCTACGTGCAAACATCAGCAGATACTATTATGTCTTTGATGCGGCGCCTGTACAGAAAGCATCAGACTCCAGCAGAGTCTGTCCGGGAGCATGTGAACACTCTGACAGAGCTGTTTCAGCAGTTGCAGGGAAGAGGAAAAGTTATAAGCCAGGAGGACAGGTGTTATTGTTTATTAAGTTCTTTAAATGAAAACTTTGACACTTTAGTCACCTCCCTGGAAGGTTTACCTGTTGAACAATTAAATCTGCAAATGATTGTTGGCCATGCGCTGGAGTATGAGGCTAAGATCAACACGAAGCGCTTATCTGTTTCCTGGCAGCATGCCCAGCCTGTGGAATGCAAAGAGGCCAGCTGCAGGCAGAGAGAGCAACTCAACGTGAAATGTGAGCCGGCAAGAGCTCTGCGCGTGAAAAAATGCTTCCTATGTGGGTCTGTATCCCATCTACAAAAAACCTGTCCCTTGCAACAGAAGAAGAAACCCGTCAGTGGACAGCAAGACGTGTTGTTTAAACGTCCTAATGCCTCGCTTGTGTTGACAGGTACTGATTTAACACATGACTGGGTAATTGATAGTGGGGCGAGTCAAATTTTCTGTAAGACTCCAGATATGCTCCAGAATCAACGAAACGCACAACTACCACATGTGACCCTCACTGATGGTCACGTGGCTACTGTATCTTGCTGTGGAGAGTTAACTATTTCCTGTCTAAACCATACTTTTCAGAACGTCCTCTGTGTCCCCTCCCTTGAGAATAATTTGCTCAGTGTCCTGGCGTTGGACAGAGCTCAGTTTGAATTAGTGTTTGCAAATGAGTCTTGCAGCATTAGCAAAGGTGGGAAGGTGAGGGCTACAGCTAATTTGAAAAATGGTGTGTATGTTTTAGATGGCCCTGAAACGGCAGCGTCAGCAAGCGTGCCTGGAAATAAGTATCCACACCATGAATGTTTACATCTTCTTCATCGTCGCCTAGGCCACGCCTCCTTCCATTGCATAAATCAAACCCTAGCTCTAACAGGCAGGGAAGGAGTGAATGATTGTAAAACATTCCTTGACTGTCAGATCTGTAAACAAGTTAAGTCACAGGCATTTCCTGTAGCTTGTAAAAGTGACAGAGTATCAACGCATGCTTTGCAATTAGTGCATGTGGATCTAATGGGACCGTTTCCTCCTAGTTTATCTCATAATCGTTATGTGTTGATAATAACAGATGATTTTTCTCATTATTCATGGGTGTATATCTTAAAGAGTAAGGCTGATACTTGCCAAACCTTGAAATACTGGCACAAGAAAGTAAGAAACCAATTGGGTGAGTTAAAAGCCATGCAAACTGATATGGGGGGAGAATTTATGTCAAATGCAATGAAACAATGGTTGCAAAAAATAGGGGTTAAACACAGTGCTAACCCAGCGGCACCACCCGAGAATGGGGTTGCAGAACGAAAAAAGCTCCACCCTACAGACCATTATGTATGCAATGTTGGCTGATGCCCAGTTACCAAAGTCATTTTGGGCTGAAGGTTTGAAATGTGCAGTGTATGTATCAAATAGGACTTGGTCAAGAGTTTTGAATAACATCCCTTTTTTTCTGCTCCATGGTAAAATGCCAAAATTGAATTATCTGCGTGTGTTTGGGTCTAAAGCGTGGGTTAACATACCTGTAGATCAGCGCAGAAAAGGTGGTCCCAGATCAAAGCAAATGCTCTTTTTGGGATATCAATCAGGTATGAAAACCTACAGGTTCTCTAATGACCACCATCAAATCACTTTCAGCAGGTCTGCCAATTTTTCTGAGGGCAAGAATTGGCACAATATTCATGCAAACTCTCTACCTGAACAAACAGTGTTGCCTGTTACTGGTGAAACAGATACTGATGTAAGTTCTGAGGTTCCAGAGGCAAGTTCTTCTCAGCCTAGTGTAACAGGTGGTGTTAAAACAGGAAGCACCACAACCCAGGAGGTCTGAGAGAAGTACAAAAGGTGTTCCGCCACAAAGATATGGGTTTGATACACAAGTGGCAAATTTTGTGTGTGTAAAGGAACCTACTTGTTACAGTGATGTAACTATGATGCAGGAAACTGAAAAGCAAGCATGGCTAAAAGCAATGCAGGTGGAGTATGATTCTCTATGCACAAATGAAGTGTTTGAACTGTCTGAATTGCCTGAGGGAAAAAAAGTCATAGGGTGCAGATGGTTGTACAAACTGAAACCTGTGCAAGGTGAAATGCCTCAGAGGAAGGCTAGATTAATAGCACAGGGGTATACTCAGGAGTTAGGGGTGGACTATGATGAAACGTTTGCTCCTACAGTAAAAAGTAATACTTTGAATGTAGCATTGTCAAAGGCAGGTGAAGAAGGGTTGAAGGTTCAGCATTTTGACTTCACAACTGCATATCTGAATGCAGCTCTGGATGAGCAGCTATACATAAAACAAATACCTGGTTTTGAAAGTACAAATCCCAACCTGGTATTAAGGTTGAAAAAGGGATTATACAGTTTAAAACAGAGTGGGCATTTATGGAATGTTTAAACAAAGCGTTGCTGACCCATCCATGTTCCACAAGACAATTAATGGAGATAAATGCTACCTAATGGTGTTTGTGGACGATATCTGCTTTATGTACACACAAAATGCACAGTTGGTTTGGTTTGAAGAAACTACAAAACAGCACTTTAAAATGAAGAATCTGGGTGAAATCAAGTACTATTTGGGTATGGAGATTACCAGAAATGAAAAGGGCTACTTTACCATTAGCCAGGAAAACAAAATTGAAGCCTTGTTAGAAAAGTATAAGATGGCAGGCTTCCGGTCGGAGTAAAATGGCGAATTGACACACTTTGCGAGTTGTGCAGAGTGTACTGCGGCATCTGACGACAGTCTGGGCTCTATCTGGCCCAGCGCAGCACTCTCCAGGCGGGGGAGTGGCAAGCAAGCAGCGAAGCCTGAGGGGGAGTCGAGATCGGTGTGGATAAGCTTCGGAGGAAGCTTGTTTACACTTTGATCTCCTTCCGTGAAGAGGGCAGTTGCAAATCAACTCTACAGATGCCAGCTGGGCTGAGTATTCAGCATAAATTCGCCATCTACCGATCTCTTTATCATCAAGATTAACACCGTTTACAGAAGAAGCACCGCGAAACCCCGAGATTACAAGCAAGGTAACAAACGAATAAGCGCTTACCGGTTTAAAGAAGAATGAGAAATTGAAACGTACGGATAAGCGTTGAAACCTTAAAGGAACTATTCCGCTTGAATTAGAAGTAAAACGAAGGCTTTCCTTTAGAGAAAAAGGCTGAAAAGTGACTTTGTTTTGCATTCCTGTGGTCAGTCAAGTCTAAACTTTACGTAGCAGAAACGAAACTAACTGTGACTCTATGATACAGGAAGTGGGCTAGAGTGGAGGTTTTAGAGGCTGTTGTATTGGAAACGGATGGACATTTTATTGTGGGACACCACCCTTACCGGAAGTTGGATTACAGAGACGGACAGATGAACAGGAAGTTTGGATGGAGCCTACTCTAGCCAGAAAATCATAGAGAAATTGCGCCCGACATTTTGGGGAGGACTAAATTTTAAAAAGTTATTTTCAAGCCGAAAAAGCGTTTAAACAAGTTTTAAAGGTGGCGATTTGGCTTGAGGATTGCTAATATAAAGACTGATTAGTATTGAAGTTGCCTCCAAGACGGATTTGAGGTCAAGACCCAGAGCTGCTTCATCACCTAGCCCAAGAATGACTGCAAAGGAAAAAAAGAGTGGCAAGCAGCTATGGAAGCGATGGAAAAACGGATGACCGAAGTGGTGCAGAATTTTGGAAAACAAATAGAATCACAGCAACAACAACTGCAAAAACAGCTGCAAACTCAATTGGAGCAAATAGAACAAGTGCAAATTCAAGTACAGAAAAAAAATATGGAAGAACTGAAAGAACTGGTACTTACAGAAGTGTCAGGGATAAAAAAAGATACAGAAGAACTCAAAAGGAAGTCAAAAGTCTGGTGACAAAATCTGAAGATATGGAACAAAAGGTTAAAAAAACCCTGTCAGAAAATACAAGGCTGGAGACCATGATGGAATACAGGGCTACTCAGAATCATCTGAGATTGAGAGGGATAGAAGAGGAGGAAGATCAGGATCTACGGGCTCTAGTAATTAAGACATTGACAACTTATGTAGGGGAAGATGAAGGAGATTTGGATGCAGACTTTGACTTGATTTATAGAGTGAACTCAGCCTATGCCAAAAGAAAGCAATTACCCAGAGATGTGATTGTTCAATTTGTGACAACAAAGATGAAGGAAGACGTTTTCAAGAAACAATTTACACAACCGTTGGAAATTAATGGAAAGAAAATAATAATTCTGAGAGAAATTCCGAGATTGATTTTACAAGACAGAAAGAAATTTAAGAAATTGACAGATAGATTAAAAGAAATGAACATTAGGTTCAGATGGGAGATTCCATATGGACTTACATTTATGTACAACTCGGTGAGATCTACTCTTAAATCTGATGGAGATTTATACAGATTCAAAGAGAGCAATCTGGATGATTTTAAAGATATTTAACTCAACACCATTATGGATTACAAATTTCTATCTTGGAACGTAAATGGACTAAATTCACCAAGTAAAAGAAGATTAGTGAATCATTGGCTGGAGAAACAAAAATGTAATATAATCTGTTTACAAGAAACACATATTAGAAAACAAGACAACAAATATTTGACTAATAAAAAATTGGGAGAAGAATTTCATTCCTCAGCAATTAATAAGAAAAAAGGAACAGTGATTTATATTTCAAAAGAATTGGATCCTAAACAAATCTTCTCAGATAAAGAAGGAAGGTATGTTGGCGTGGAAATATGGATGAACAGAAAAAAGACATTGCTTGTAAATATATATGCACCCAATGGTGCAAAAGAGACTTTCTTTAATGATTTGACTAAAGAGTTGGAGTGTTTAAATTATGACCAAATTGTTCTTGCTGGAGACTTTAATGGTACAGTGAACAACACATTGGATAGAAAATCCAAGGCAAGTGGAGAGACAGTTGGAAAGTTACCAAAAAATTTCTTTCAATTGATGAAGCAAGAGAAACTGGAAGACGTTTGGAGGAAGTGGAATCCTAAGACTAAGGACTATACGTTTTATTCGAATAGACACAACTCCTTTTCTCGAATTGACATGATTTGGATGTCAGAGGAGATGACGCAAAAAACTTATAAAATACAAATTTTACCGAAAACCAACTCTGATCATAATCCCCTACTTTGGATATCTAAAGCAAAATCTAAACAGTTATATTGGAGAATTAATGAAGATTTATTGGATCAAAAACAAATTAATGAAATTTTAAAAAAGGAAACGAAAAGCTTTTTTGAATTGAATTTGAATAAAGGTACGGATATACAAGTTGTATGGGATGCGTACAAAGCGGTAATGAGAGGTATGCTTATCTCTCTGAACTCTAAGGACAGAAAACAAAAGATCCAACAACAGAAAGACCTTCATGAAAAAATTCGACAAAAAGAAAAGGAATTAAAGAAAAGACCAGGGAAGAAGAAGATTATTAAAGAGATCCACTTTCTGCAAGATCAGCTGAATGTTTTATTAAACAGAGAATTATATTGGAACTTGAAGAAATTACAGCAAAAAGCATTTGAGGGTGCAAACAAACCAGGAAAGTTTTTAGCATGGCAACTGAAAAATAGAAAAGAAAGGAATTTTATATCTAAGATTACTGAAGATGGAAAGGATGTTATGAGCTTGAATGGTATAAAAAGAGCTTTCTTTAAATATTACGCCAAATTATTCAAAAAGAAAGGAATTGATCAACAGAGAATTAAGAATTATTTGGAGACTATTGAAGTTCCAGAGCTGGGAAAACAAATTAAGGAATTATTAAATGGTTTAGTAAAGAAAGAAGAAGTGATAATGGCGATAGAAGATGCAAAGTTGGGCAAAGCTCCAGGACCAGATGGCTTTACAGCAAAGTTTTATAAGAAATTTAAAGAGGAGCTAACCCCTATTTTAGTACTTCTGTCAAACGAGATAAGAAAGACCAAACGGATCCCAGATTCATGGAAAGAAGCAAATATTTCATTGATACCTAAAGAAGGTTTGGATTTGACTCAAGTAAAGAATTATAGGCCAATATCGCTATTAAATAACGATTACAAATTATTTGCAAAAATAATTTCGGAGAGACTGAAAAAATATTTGAAAGATACAATAGCGGAAGAACAAGCTGGATTTTTACCAAACAGACAAATCAGAGACAATTTAAGAGTGGTGATAGATGCAATTGAATATTATGACAAACATTCGGAAAAAGAAGTTGGATTCCTCTTCTTAGATGCGGAAAAAGCTTTTGACAATTTAAATTGGGAGTTCATGCTGCAAGTTATTGAAAAAATGGACATTGGACAGTCTTTTTTAAATATGATTGTGGCAATATATTCAGAACAAAAAGCGGCTTTGAATATAAATAAAGAAAAGACGGACTTCTTCCAAGTCCAAAAAGGAACACGTCAAGGCTGCCCGTTATCCCCGTTGTTGTTTATTTGGATATTGGAAATATTACTAACAGCGATAAGAAAAGATAATAATATTGAAGGACTTACAGTGAAAGGTTTTGCCTATAGATACAGGGCATTTGCAGATGATGTAATGTTTATGATTCAAGACCCAATTGAGAAAATACCACAATTGATGGAAAAAATTGAAGAATTTGGTTCAGTTGCGGGATTTTATGTTAATAAAAGTAAAACTAAAGTGATGTGCAAAAATATGACGAAACAAAGACAAACAGAACTTCAAGAGAAAATACAATGTGAAGTAGTCACAAAGACTAAATATCTTGGAATTGAATTAACCATGAAAAATATTGACTTGTTTAAAAACAATTATGAAAAGGTGTGGCATAAGATTCAGCAAGATATGAAGAAATGGGACACTTTGAATTTATCATTGATGGGAAGAATCGCGACTGTAAAAATGAATATCTTGCCGCATTTGATGTTTCTGTTTCAGACTATTCCAATACTAAAACAAAGGAAAATACTGGATTCGTGGCAGAAAGAATTATCCAAATTTGTATGGGCAGGAAGAAAGCCAAGGATTAAAATGAAAATTTTATGTGATGCAAAAGAGAGAGGAGGCCTACAACTACCAAATCTAAGATTGTATTATGATGCCGTCTGTTTAACATGGTTGGAACAGTGGATTAATCTGGAGAACAAGAAGTTATTGGCCCTGGAAGGGCATGATAACAAATTCGGATGGCATGCATATTTATGGTATGGAAAAGTAAAAATGGATAAATTTTTTAAACACCACTTTGTAAGACAATCACTGTTCGAGACATGGATGAGATATAGAAAATTCTTCTCTGAAGAAAGACCACTTTGGATTGTACCAGCTGAAGTGATCAATCCATATTCAAGAAACCAAGGACTAGACTGGCTACCTTATAAAAATCTTTTAAAATCTGAAGGGAAAAATTTTGTGTTAAAAGACAGATTTGATGTTGAATTTGAATATGATTGGTTGAAGTATAGACAGATTTATGATTTATTTAAGACCGATAAAAGAGAATATGGTTTTAGAGAAAAGAATATTGAAATTGAAACTGTATGGCTTGAGAAAGGAAAAAAAATGATTTCTAAACTGTATAAGGTTCTATTGAAATGGTATACGGAGGATGAAGTTGTAAAAGAGCAAATGATAAAATGGGCGGTAAATGTAAGAAACCAATTGGGTGAGTTAAAAGCCATGCAAACTGATATGGGGGGAGAATTTATGTCAAATGCAATGAAACAATGGTTGCAAAAAATAGGGGTTAAACACAGTGCTAACCCAGCGGCACCACCCGAGAATGGGGTTGCAGAACGAAAAAGCTCCACCCTACAGACCATTATGTATGCAATGTTGGCTGATGCCCAGTTACCAAAGTCATTTTGGGCTGAAGGTTTGAAATGTGCAGTGTATGTATCAAATAGGACTTGGTCAAGAGTTTTGAATAACATCCCTTTTTTTCTGCTCCATGGTAAAATGCCAAAATTGAATTATCTGCGTGTGTTTGGGTCTAAAGCGTGGGTTAACATACCTGTAGATCAGCGCAGAAAAGGTGGTCCCAGATCAAAGCAAATGCTCTTTTTGGGATATCAATCAGGTATGAAAACCTACAGGTTCTCTAATGACCACCATCAAATCACTTTCAGCAGGTCTGCCAATTTTTCTGAGGGCAAGAATTGGCACAATATTCATGCAAACTCTCTACCTGAACAAACAGTGTTGCCTGTTACTGGTGAAACAGATACTGATGTAAGTTCTGAGGTTCCAGAGGCAAGTTCTTCTCAGCCTAGTGTAACAGGTGGTGTTAAAACAGGAAGCACCACAACCCAGGAGGTCTGAGAGAAGTACAAAAGGTGTTCCGCCACAAAGATATGGGTTTGATACACAAGTGGCAAATTTTGTGTGTGTAAAGGAACCTACTTGTTACAGTGATGTAACTATGATGCAGGAAACTGAAAAGCAAGCATGGCTAAAAGCAATGCAGGTGGAGTATGATTCTCTATGCACAAATGAAGTGTTTGAACTGTCTGAATTGCCTGAGGGAAAAAAAGTCATAGGGTGCAGATGGTTGTACAAACTGAAACCTGTGCAAGGTGAAATGCCTCAGAGGAAGGCTAGATTAATAGCACAGGGGTATACTCAGGAGTTAGGGGTGGACTATGATGAAACGTTTGCTCCTACAGTAAAAAGTAATACTTTGAATGTAGCATTGTCAAAGGCAGGTGAAGAAGGGTTGAAGGTTCAGCATTTTGACTTCACAACTGCATATCTGAATGCAGCTCTGGATGAGCAGCTATACATAAAACAAATACCTGGTTTTGAAAGTACAAATCCCAACCTGGTATTAAGGTTGAAAAAGGGATTATACAGTTTAAAACAGAGTGGGCATTTATGGAATGTTTAAACAAAGCGTTGCTGACCCATCCATGTTCCACAAGACAATTAATGGAGATAAATGCTACCTAATGGTGTTTGTGGACGATATCTGCTTTATGTACACACAAAATGCACAGTTGGTTTGGTTTGAAGAAACTACAAAACAGCACTTTAAAATGAAGAATCTGGGTGAAATCAAGTACTATTTGGGTATGGAGATTACCAGAAATGAAAAGGGCTACTTTACCATTAGCCAGGAAAACAAAATTGAAGCCTTGTTAGAAAAGTATAAGATGGCTAATGCAAATCCTGTTTTAACGCCTATGTCCACTGGCTATGTTAGGGAGCCAGATGATAAGCTGTTTGAGCAAAAACAATTGTACCAATCGCTTGTGGGTTCATTGACCTATCTTGCCACATGGTCTCGCCCTGATATTAGCAATGCAATCCATTTACTGTGCCAAAAGAGTTCAAAGCCCTATGTAAGAGATTGGAATGCTGTCAAGAGTCTTAAAATACTTAAGAGGCACATCCAATACAAGTTGGTACTGGAAGGGAACCATTCTCAACAGGTTCTGGCCTACAGTGACTCCAACTGGGGTACAAACAATGATGCCAAGTCTACTACTGGCTATGTAATATTTGTAAATGGATCCTTGGTTATGTGGAAATCAGTGAAACAATATTTTATTTCCACTAGTACGTGTGAGTCCGAATTTGCCGCCATTAACGAATGTGTTATTCAATTGGAGTGGCTAAAACAATTAATGGATGATTTTGATGTGAAATGTAATATGCCAGTGACTGTAATGTGTGATAATGCGACTGCAACACAAATAGCTGATTCCCAAGGGATTAAGCCTAGGTCCAGGCATATAAACATCAGATATCAAAATGTGAGAGATACTGTACAAAGGAAACTTGTTAGTTTGCAACAGTGTTCATCAAAGGAAAACATTGCTGATATGTTTACAAAGAGTGTTGATGAAAACAAATTCCTGACCCTTAGGAAGCAATTGCATCTGATCTAACTTTGCTGTCTCTTAAGGGGGAGTGTTGGTTGTTAATATCCAGCAGCTAGATCAGCATGATCTAACTGACAGCTGGCCAGCTGCTTGGAACAAGTCCTGACCTGTTCAGACCGGCCCAGGTATGAGGTCAGTGGGCAATGACTCAGCATGATGCTGATTGGCTGTCATATGTATAAATGTAAATGTATTGTACTGTACACTTCTTCTTCTCTCAAAGTGTGTGTCTGGCGGAGCAGTTTGTTGGAGTATATTGTGAATAAACACTGTATATAGTTTTCCACAGCTCTGACTCTGTGTGGTGCTATATAGCAGTTACTTTGCTAAAGTGCTGGAGTTGCTGCACAATCCTGGTGGCTCAAGGTGGCTACACCTTGCTTACGCAGTCTGCGCGTCACCTGGATGGCAACCATGACCTCCAGAATGCCTACTTTCGTCTCAACATCCATCCATCCAACCGGAAGTACCTCCGTTTTGCCATAGGGGACCTCCACTTCCAGTACAAGTGTCTACCATTTGGCCTATGCATGGCACCAAGGGTCTTCACCAAGATGATGGTGGTGGTGGCAGCTTATCTTCGTCTACAAGGGATTGCCATCTTTCCTTACATAGATGACTGGCTTGTAGTGGCAGACTCTTCGATGCTCCTGGAGGACCATATTTCTCAGACGCTCCATATTCTTTCCTCCCTGGGCCTTCAGGCAAACCATTGGAAATCCCATCTGCGGCTGTCACAGAGAGTGCAATTCATTGGTGCGGTGTTAGACTCTATGACATGCAGGGCTTACCTTCCAGCAGACAGGGCGGCAACCCTGTCATCTCTAGCTGCAGATGTCTGGACAAATGTTTGATCCATGGCCTTCCAAATTCATTGTCTGCTGGGGCACATGTCAGCCAAGCTACACTTGAGGCCTCTGCAGATTTGGTTCCTGCGTCGCTTCAAACCTCTCAGAATGGGACATTCCACCCAACTCCAGCCTCCACCAAAGGTCCAGGACTCTCTTATGGTGGACAATAACACCCAATCTGACCAAAGGTGCTCCCTTTCACCCGCCATGTCCATGACTCACACTGGCCACCAATGCCTCCCTGTGAGGATGGGGAGCCCATCTCAACGGCGTCAGTGTCGGGTACCAGTGGGACGCATTCAATGCTACCAAGCACATCAACTACCTGGGACTGCTTGCAATAAAGCTGGCATTGAGCTCATTCCAGCCCATTTTTCGGGGACATTGCGTAGCTGTGCTGATTGACAATTCTACGGCACTCAGCTATGTCAACTGTCAAGGAGGGACCATGTCCTGGAGCCTCTGCCGTCTGATGTTGTGAGGCATCCCCAACACTAAGTTTAAGAAGGGAAGTGACCAGAGAATAAATGAACAAGAGAGAGGTGAGTTCAGTAATTTTCAGGTAAAATCAAAGAGACCTACTGTAGGAAAGGATGTCTGTAATCTGAAATGTCTTTATACTAATGCACAGAGTATGGGAAATAAACAGGAGGAATTTGAACTTCAAATATTGGAAAGTAATTATGATCTGATAGGTATCACTGAGACTTGGTGGGATGAGTCTCATATATGGAGCACAGCGATTGAAGGATATATCTTGTTCAAGTGGAACAGAATAAACAAAAAAGGCGGAAGGGTGGCACTATATGTCAAGAATAAATACGCTTGCACTGAAATTCAGGATTTTGAGAGTTGCCCTGTTGAAAGTGTGTGGGTAATGATAGAGCAGGGGGGGAAGAAGGAGATATTGTTGTGGGGGTGTACTACAGACCTCTAAACCAACCAGAGGAACGGGATGATGCATTTGTACAGCAGCTTGCTAAACTTTCACAGAGACAGGATGTTGTGGTTATGGGAGATTTCAATTATCCAGATATTTGCTGGAAGTCTAACTCTGCTAGACAGAGGGCATCCTGCAGATTCTTGAACAGTTTCATGGACAACTTCATCTCTCAGAAGGTGGAGGTGGGAACCAGAGGATCTGCTATCCTAGATTTAATTCTGACTAACAGGGAAGAACTGGTTGATGAGGTGATTGTTGTAGGATCCTTGGGGAATAGTGACCATGTCAGCTTGGAATTTGACATAGTGAGGGATGTAAAACCAGGACTCGTATCCTGGACTTCAGGAAGGCTGATTTCAAAAAACTCAGAGAAATATTAGGTAGGATCCCATGGCTGGAAATGCTGAGGGGGACATCTGCACAGGAAGGATGGGAGATGCTGAAAAATGAAGTGCTTAAGGCACAATCCCAAACTGTTCTAGTAAGAAAGAAAAGTGGGAGACGGGTAATGAAGCCAAGGTGGCTGAACAAAGAACTCTCTGAAGAGCTGAGACTAAAAAGGAAAATGTACAGAAAATGGAAGGAGAGCGAAATTACTGAGGGGTGAGTACAAGAAGCAGGCTCAAATTTGTAGGGATGGTGTCAGAAAGGCTAAAGCACAGATGGAGCTGAGGCTTGTGAGGGATGCTAAAAATAACAAGAAAAATTTCTATGCCTATGTTCGGAGCAAAAAGAGGAACAGGCATGGAGTAAGCTCATTGCTAGGGGAAGACAGGCAAGTCTTAACAAGGGATGAAGACAAAACGGAATTACTCAACTCTCACTTTGCATCAATCTTTAACCATACAGCAAGCTGTGTACAAACTGAAGCATGCAGGGCATATGAAGGAAGGAGGAACTGCCAGTCCAGAGTAAGTAAGGAAATGGTTAGAGAGCATTTGGCTGCCTTAAATACTTTCAAATCTCCAGGGCCGGATGGCTTGCATCCCAGGGTGCTAAAAGAAATTGCAGATGTTATTTCAGAGCCTCTGGCTCTAATCTTTGAGGTGTCCTGAAGTACTGGTGTTGTGCCGGAAGACTGGAGAAGAGCAAATGTTGTCCCGATCTTCAAGAAGGGGAAAAAGACGGACCCAGGAAATTACAGGCCTGTCGGCTTGACATCAATACTTGGAAAAATTCTGGAGCAGATTATCAAACGCTCTGTCTCTGAGCACCTTGAACAGAATAAGTTAATTGGTAGTAGCCAGCATGGGTTTATCAAGAATAAGTCATGCCAGACGAACCGTATCTCCTATTTTGACAGAGTTACTAAAATGGTTGACTCTGGCAATGCTGTGGATATAGTGTATCTAGATTTCAGTAAAGCATTTGATGAAGTTTCTCACAATATCCTTGAGGATAAGCTGGTTAAGTGTGGGCTGCACGGAGCAACCGTTGGATGGATTCATGGTTGGTTGAAAAATCATACCCAACGAGTGCTCATATATGGCTATGTGGAGGGAAGTCTTGAGTGGAGTGCCACAGGGCTCGGTCCTGGGCCCAGTGTTGTTCAATGTTTTTATAAATGACCTGGAAGAAGACATAGAGGGGATGTTTATCAAATTTGCAGATGACATGAAGGTGGGTGGGATTGCTAATTCTGAAGAAGACAGAGTCAGGATTCAAAATGATCTAGATAGGCTGGAACAGTGGGCTGAGGCAAATAAAATGAAATTCAATAAAGATAAGTGCAAAATCCTACACCTAGGCACAAAAAATCAAAGGCACAGATATAGAATGGGAGGGACTTGGCTTGACAGCAATACATGTGAAAGAGATCTAGGTGTTCTGGTTGATCACAAGCTCAACATGAGCCTGCAGTGTGATGTGGCTGTGAAGAAAGCTAATGCAATCTTAGGATGCATTAACAGAAGCATTGTGTCCAGATCACGGGAGATGGTAGTTCCACTCTATTCTGCTATGGTCAGGCCTCACCCAGAGTACTGTGTCCAGTTTTGGGCACCACACTTTAGGAAGGATGTTGACAAGCTCGAGCGTGTCCAGAAGAGGGCAGCCAGGATGGTGAGAGGGTTTGAATCCAAGTCTTATGAGGAAAGGCTGAAAGAATTGGATATGTTTAGCCTGGGAAAGAGAAGACTTAGAGGGGACATGATTGCAGTCTTCAAGTATTTGAAGGGCTGTCATGTAGAAGATGGAGCAGATCTATTCTCTCTTGCTCTGGATTGCAAGACTAGATCTAATGTGTGGAAATTACGAGGGAGTCGTTACCGGCTAGAAACCTCCTAACTGTAAGAGTGGTTGAGCAGTGGAACAGTCTGCCTTGGGAGGTGGTGGATGCTCCTTCCCTGGATGTTTTCAAGCGAAGGCTGGATGACCATCTTTTGGGTATATTGTAGGTATGTCGGGCTATCTTTCGGCTATGCTCCTGCAGAGTGCAGGGGGTTGGACTAGATGACCTGCAAGGTCCCTTCCAACTCTAACATTCTATGATTCTATGATAATCGACCTGTGGGACTGGTGTGTAGCGAATGATGTCCTTCCTGTGGCCACTCACATTCCAGGAGCCTGCAGCGTGAAGGCCGACCTCCTCAGCAGGGGTCTCACGCAGTATCATGAGTGGGAGCTGAATTGGTCTTACCTTCATCCCCTCTTTCAAAAATGGGGCACTACGGAGCTGGATGTCTTTGACTCCAGAAAGAATGCGAAATGCCCTTTCTTTTGCAGTTGTGGGAGGAGTGGATCCTCTCTCTCTAGGAGATGGCCTCCTCCACCCATGGGGACAAACATTCCTATACATGTTTCCCCCTCTACCCCTCCTCTTACAGGTCATTCAGAAGCTAGCCAAAATCGTGCCAGCATGTATCCTAGTGGCCCCGTGGTGGCCCAGACAACCGTGGTTCACCACTCTGCTTCAACTTGCGAGAGGCAGGTACTACCACTTCCCCAGGGTGCCGGATCTCCTTCTAGCGGAGGAAGAAACCTTTCTCCATGCCGAAGTGGCCAACCTAAAATTGATGGCCTGGTGGATAGGGCAGTAACCCTTTCTGATCGTGTCTCAGAAGTTCTGCTCAATGCCAGGAAGGCATCCACCCATCTTTCTTACCACAGGAAGTGGCTTAAGTTCCTTTCCTTCCTGCAGACGTCGACTACTTCACCAACGTCTGTACAGCTGGACAGAATCCTCAAATTTCTTCTGTCACTCACGAATCAGGGCCTTTGCCACTCATCTGTTAAGGTCTACTTGGCGGCTATTTCTGCATACCACAATGGTCTGGATGGCTACTCTGTTTTTTCGCATCCTACTTCAAAGAAGTTTCTCCGGGGTCCCATTCAGCTGCATCTCCCTGTAAATGCTCCAATGGATTTGCTGCTGGTGCTCCGTTGCCTCACCAGGAAGCCGTTCAAAGCTATGGCAACCTGCGACTTGCAATACGTAGCTTGGAAAACAGCTTTCTTAGTGGCAGTTATGTCAGCCAGGAGGGTCAGCAAACTGATGGCACTATGCCATGACCCACCATATCTAGTCTTCTTGCCAAATGGAGTTCATCTGGTGCCGGACGTCTCATTTTTACCACTTGAGGGTGCACTCCACCAGGTCCATGGTGACATCCACTGCTTTCCTGAAGGGTACATCATTGTCCTCTATCTGAAGAGCCGCTACATGGTCCACACCAAGCCCATCCATCAGACATTATGCACTGGACGTTTGTGTGCAGCATAAGGGCGATCTGGGTCGGTTGGTCTTGTCCTCTGCGGCGCACTGAGTCCGACAGCACCCACCTCCAGGTGAGCCACTGCTTTTCAATCTCCCATAGGTATGATGCACAGAGACCATGAAGAAGATAAACAGGTTGCTTACCTATAACTGATGATCTTTGAGTGGTCATCTGTGCAGTCACACCCGTCCTTCCCCACTGCTGTCATCCTCAGTTGTTTCTCTCACACAACTTTGGTTGTTAGCGGTCAGAAGGAACTGGTGGGATGTCCGCGCCCCACCCCCTTGGGCATGCGCAGTAGGGGTTCCCGCGCAGGCTCAGGGTGGAGGTGCGAAAATCCTTTCGTGAGCTTTGTACAACACTGATCAGATCAGTGCATGCGCACTTGATCCCATAGGTGTGACTGCACAGATGACCACTCGAAGATCATCAGTTACTGGTAAGCAACCTGTTTTTACTAGTTTAAAGTTTTCTATTCTTTAAGGTGAAAAATACATGGAAGCTCTTCAGCTTCCGTACAATGGCAGGAAGTAATTGCACTTTCCTCCGGTGCTCGATGAGTACAGAGGAAAAGCATATCTAAAAACTCCAGAGGAGGCACGCTAATATAGTTGTACATAAAATTTGCATAGTATGCAAATCATGGTGCTGGATTTGTGAGACTCAGATATGCAACTAGTCATGGGTTCAAAAGGTCTGAAGCCAACACCTCTGTCTAATGGTCTCCTTCCCAAAACACTGTGGTTGTTGCTAAGGATTTGGCTTGAATGTGACCTGAGTTTTTCCCTAATAAGAGCTCTGTTTATTTATTTAAAATGGGTTCTGTTGTCCCACTGGGATACAAGAGGGAAAGAAAGGTCCTGGGACTATCGGTTAACATGCAGTGTACGAGAGCCCAGGCAGAGCGTATTAAGCTTTTAAGCAGTGTTTACACATTGATGCATACATTCCTTGGGATCAATTAGTGATGTTTAAAGAATCCCCTCCATGATGTTCTTCTGTGAAGAGGGCAGAGGGACTTCTTTGTCTTGTGGAATCTTCTTGTTGTTTTATCTCTCCATATTAAGACAAGAAGAAGAAGAAGAGATTGGATTTATACCCTGCCCTTCACTCGGAGTCTCAGAGCAGCTTACAATCTCCTTTCCCTTCCCCTCCCCACAACAAACACCCTGTGTGGTAGGTAGGGCTGAGAGAACTCTTGACAGAAACTGCTCTTTTTCAAGAACAGCTGTGCCAGAGCTTGTGACTGACCCAAGGTCACATCAGCAGGTGCAAGTGGAGGAGTGGGGAATCAAACCCGGTTCTCCTAGATTAGAGTCTGCACATTTAACCACTACACCAAACTGACTCTACACCAAACAAGGTACAGTAAGCTGACTCTTGCTTTCCACTATAGCTCTGCAACCTTCTTTAAAAGCAAATGTCTTATTAAACCATACAATAAGCTGAACAAGGAAGAAAATAGTACTCATTTTCACAGTCTAATTAAGGTTGTCTGCTAATTACACTTAGAGGATGAGCTCCTGAAAAATGGGATTTTCTCCCCCTTCGGGGAGCTAGGTAATATCTGCTGATATTAGCATAGCAACACTATTGGCAATTACAATAGAAGCTCATGTATTCACTCCCTTCTTATCCAGAGTATCAGTTGTCCCCCGGGGAAAGAAAGGGTTTGTGGATTCATTCTGAAACAGGTAGCTATTCGGTAAAGGCAACTCCACATTGGACAGAACCAAGACCAGACTTGCATTTAGGGGGGCAAACTCACTCCAAATTATGTGCCAAGAACATCAAACTCTACATGTTTTATTATATTAACTTGGAAAATCTCAGTAAATTTACATATTTTGTTCTGCCCTTATTATTCTTAAGAAGGTGAAAGAAATATGCAAGGCACTAAAGCCCTGTTTTCCATTGAAATTCAAGTAATGTCCCTTTTCTGGCTTCTGAGCCTTCAGCAGGCATTGGTTCACATGCTGTAAAGTTTTTCTTTGTAATCTAAAGTTCATCTTCTGTCTTTGATGCAACCCCACACTAGGACTGTACAGGCTGTCCATAGAATAAACTTTTCCAGCTTTAAAAAACTACCATGGGGTGCCCCTCACCTTCTGGAGCTGGTGTGGCAGCTTTACCCATCCAAGCTGTCATGTACTCCAGAGGCAGGTGCCCCTTCCCTCAGTTTCTTTTTTTGCCACTGTGTGAATAGGAACATTTTCAACAAGCTGCTTCCTTGCTCTTCTTTTCTCGACAGAGAGGCATTTCTTGTCTTTTCTTGTTTTTCTTTGGACTAGTTGTTCCCTGGTGGTAATCTTCATCAGTGTGAGGCGATTCGCATCAGCCTACCCTCTGGTTGTTCTAGTATCTACCACTTTGGTGCCCAGTTATGGTAATCAAGGTGCTTTTCAAAAAATGCACAAAGAGCGTGACCAAGGTGACTCACAGGGACGAACATGAGTTCTGTCAGTGCTTTACACCCAAGGCGCATTCTGACTACAGGCCAGTTTTAGGGGAGAGGGCTTTGTCAGCTTTCATCCCATCCAAATGGGTTCCTAGCTTGATACCTCCCTCCTTGAGCTAGTCAACCCTGTCTGTTCCAGTACCAGAGTCCCATTCTGGCCCACCATCCAATCAGTCCTGGCAGTTCTGACTACTAAAAAGGCCCCCAATCTGCCAAAAAGAGTTGCATCCATCACACCCACCTCGAAGTCAATACATCCTCAGTCCGCATCACTGATTCCCTCAATTCCAACCTGTTCCTGTTTGGAACCACCATCTAAGAAACACAAAAGTCAAGGCATAAGGGGAGGGTTGGCTCCTCTTCCAAGCATGGCAAGCTTCCTTCACCCTCTCCTAGGCTATCTTTCAAGGAGCAAGACATTATTTTGGTTCCCCTGCTCACTCCCCCTCCACATTTTGGCTCTCCTGATAGGTCCCTCTCTGAGGTTGAGGAGGAACAATCTGATATCCTGGCAGGTCAGCTAGTGCAGCCCAACCAAAGACTGCCTCCCTCTTGGCAACAGGCTTGCCCACTCCAATGCCACTCTGACCACATGTCTCTAACATATTTACAACAGTGGCCTGATCACTATTCTCAGTGGTCTCAACTTCTCCCTGTGTTGGTCTCCAGACACAATCCTGACAACCTTAGAAGTATGGAGATCTGCTCCACTTTTTTACCTTTTATGTCTCCATACCATGAACCAGATGACGATGTGGTTGTTACAGTTATGGCTGTTACAGTTCTGAGAGTGCATACAAACCATCTCCTGATGACAAGGGGAGAAGGGGATCTGACAGAGTAGAGGATCTGACCCCAGTGTCCCCAAGTGAAGACCTTCATCTCTATGGCAAGCAGATTTTGTGAATGGCCAAGGCTCTGGACATCGAAGTTGTCACATCAGATAATAGGCCAAAGAATAAAATTTTGAGTCGCCTCTACCCTGATTCTCCTGGCATAATGACTTTTCCTATTTTAGAGGGTCATGCAAACCTGATAGCTCAGATTTGGCCACTTCCTGCAGGATTGAGAATTTATATAAGATCAAGCAAGATTTGTGCAAATTTCTGACTACCCATCCACCTCCCTTCTCACTAATCACAGAGGACATGCAGGTGCACCATTTATTTATTTATTTCATTAGATTTTTACCCTGCCCTCCCAGCAAAGCCAGCTCAGGGCGGCTTACAACAATATAGAACAATTCAATAAATACAATAACTAATAAAACACCAACATGAATTTAAAACCATAAACATACAACGTGATAAAGTGCTAGCATTAGTTCCTCAAAGCTCGGTCAGCTTCTTGATCTACTACAAACGTCCCAGGCACTCAGGTCTGCTACAGATGTCCCAGGCACTTGGGTCAGGCTATACTTAGGGGCCCAGAAAGTCGGGCTTGCACCCCGAGGGCTGTCAGATGTCAGTGGTGGTGATGGTAACGGTGGTGGTGGTAGCTCCAAAGACCTGGCCAACTGTCAGAAGCCCTAACTTAGTCAGCCAAACACCAGGTCTTGTTGTTTAAGCAAGAATAGTGTTTATTGTTAAGCTGCAATGGAAAGGTTACTGGAGCAGATACATTGTTCAGAATAACTTGGTTACACAAAGCAGGCAGTTATACTGGAAAGGGGGTGAATGGGGACCCCCCCTCTCTACCAATCAGGGAATAACATGCGAATGGGAATCGAAAGTTACTACGCTAATGAAGTTCCCACCGCCCCCATTATTCTCAGCAAAGCTGCAGCTTTGAAAGCGATAGGAAAGCTCGCAGCCTGTCTCCTCCAAGGTCAGAGTGTTAAGTCTACCCAAGATAGAGCCTGCCAGGCTCACATTCCATTCTCACACACCAGGTGCATAAATCTACACCCCCACGATCCCAACCTCCCGCCCTCCACGCCGCCATGGCGCCCATAGCTATCCTCCCCCCCCCTCCATCCATCATGGCAGGACTACCTGACACCAACGCTCCTCTGCTGGAGACAGGGGAAGTTGGTGTCTAGATTCCTTAGGATGTAAAGTTTATTCAACTGTGGCTCTCAACCTCTAAGTGGCAAATAATCAAGTGATTATGAGTTGTTATTAGCTCTTCCTTTGGGAAAATCTGTCACAATACTTAGATGCCCTTCCTAAAGAACCCAGGTCATTGGCCAAGTTGATCCATTCAGAAGTGATCAGACTTTCCAAGCAGGAGATGAATGTGGGTAGACACGCAGCTGATGTCTTAGCCAGGTCCATAGCCTCTGCGATGGTACTGAAAAGACCCTCCTGGCTATGTACAACTGCCCTCCTGTTGGAGACATGCTATTGGGTCAAGGGTCTTCCCTCTGATGAATCAACCGTCTTCTCTCATACCACCAATGAATTCTTACCAACTGTTAAGAAAAATGATCAAACTGCAGAGTCCCTGGGTGTCTTTTCCTTTCCTCCTGCTCCACAACAGTGCTTAACTGTGAGGCAGCATGCATTTGCTACTCCCTTTTATAAGGGCCAGAGGCAACAGCAAGTACAGGCACCCTACCCATATTTTCAACATCTGTACCAGTCCTCCCCATTTCATAAGAGAAAGAGTGCCCCAAGACCTAGGTTGGTGAGCCAGCAAACCACACAGAGGGGACAAAGCCAACATCTACCAAAGTTCTAACTATCGATTCCAGTTCCTGTAGAACACCCCCCACCCCCCAGTTTTAGAGATAGGTTAGCTCAATTTTATGAAGCAATGCAGTTATATGCCCTGATAGCTGAGTTTTGTCTGTAGCTCATAGTGGTTACATGTAAGAGTTTGTCTCCCTCCCGCCCTGTTGCCCTGCTTTAACGACTGTCTATAACCCATATCAGAGCTTCACATTCAGTTAGATGAGGTCCTTCACAAAGGGGCAGTGGAAAGAATTCCCACAGGCCTGCAAATGTGGTTTCCACTCTAGATTTTTTTCTTGTTGACAAAAAGGATGGGGGCCATAGGCTGATACTTGACTTGAGAATTAAACAAGTTTTTGAAGGTTTTTTTTTTACTTAAAATAAAAACGTGCTTAAAACATTAGCACTCTCGCAATATTTTGTTTATCTAACAGTGTCTGATAATTGACACCTCTTGCTCTGAATTATTACATCAAAATGTCTGTGCTGTTGCAATCTTGAGTATGCTGTTCAGGTGTGTATTTGTAAGCTGCAAACCTGCAATGATGCAGCAGCAGCAGAACTGGAAGAAGAGACAGAAGACAGCCAGTTCCACTGTGGGCCTGATAGAAGCCCTCTGGGGGCCTGATTTGGCCCCTGGGCCGCATGTTTGATACCCCTGGTATAGAGGGTTCCTCCCAGTTTTCTCACAAGCTTGCCCAACGTTTTTTGAAGGGTCTGCTGAAAGTGTTTCCTCCTACTCCTCACATTGTCCTGCAGTGGTCTCTGTTCCTGATGCTTGCACAGCTGATGACTCACCCCTTTGAGTTCTTGGCCGTGTGCCCATTAGTGTTACTTTTCACAAAAGTGACTTTCTTGGTAGCAGTTACTTCAGCCAGTGGAGTGAGCAAGTTAGTGGCCCCCAGGGTAGATTCCCTGTTTCTGAAATTTTTCATTGAGAGGGTTGTACTTCATTACAACTTGGACTTCCTCCCCAAAGTAGTATCTATATTACCCCTGGTGCAGGAAATTGTTGCCTGTATTTTCCCCATCCCGGGGCTCTACA
The DNA here is from genome assembly GCA_029375565.1 of Gekko gecko. Classification (NCBI taxonomy): domain Eukaryota; kingdom Metazoa; phylum Chordata; class Lepidosauria; order Squamata; family Gekkonidae; genus Gekko; species Gekko gecko. Next base: position 163,628,293 of record JAPDNY010000003.1, on the reverse strand, counting down.
GCTGAGAAGGCTAAATGTTAGGTGGGCACTGCTCTATTATGTCGATAGGACTAGGCCTTTTTGTATTGATAAGGCACTCTTTGTATGTTGCTGGGACCACAAGAAGGGGAAGGTTGCCTCTTCCCAGCCCCTTTCCAGGTGGATGGTAGCTGCCATCCATTCTTGCTGTGAGGTGGCTGGGAAAACCTATCCATTGGAGGTGATCCACCAGGGCACAAGGTTCCTTGGCTGCTTTCCACAGGAGAGTCCTACTTGTGTACATTTGCAAAGTTGCAACGTGGTTGGCAGAGGACACATTTGTGAAGAGTTACGCATTGGAACTGCAGGAGAGGAAGAATGCAGATGCGGGCAAAGCAATTGTCTAGTCTCTCAACTGAGAGCATCACCCCACCTCCTCTGGTGAGTAGCTTGTTAATGATCCCAATGTGGGGCTGCACTGAAGACAAAAGATGAAACAGAGTTGCACTTACCTGTAACTGTTGTTCATCAGTGTCTTTTGTGCAGACACACATTTCTTCCTCCCTGCCCTGCTGTGAGTTCTCCCATGGTTACTTTTCCTGTGTGGGGGTTCACAGTTGTCTTGCAGGAACTGAGGAAAGGGGGTGCCTGCCTCAGGAGCATGTGACAGCTTGGGTAGGAAAAGCAGCTGCGTCAGCTCTAGAAGGGGAGGAGTGCCCTCGTGATAGTTTTTTTAAAGCACAAAAAGTTTATTCCATGGCCTGCACGGGGACATTCCCAACGTGTCTGCACAGAAGACATCAATGAATAACAGTTACAGGTAAGTGCAACTCTGTTTGCTAGAAACTTCTTTTTTAGAAAAGCCTGATATTTAAGGCTGTTGCAGCAGAACTTCAGGAAGCCTGACTGAAATGCAGTGTCATTAAGTAACAGATGCAAGTAGTGGGTAACATGGGTTGCAAAAGCAAAGTTGCAGGTCATGGGGATGAACCATGGTCATTGGCAAGGTCTGTAATACCAGGAATTGCTCCATTCTTGGCAGAGACATTGCCCTGGTTAAGACGAGGTCTTAAAGCAGCCCTACAACTGAATGGAAGTTTTAGCGAGTTTAAAGGGACAACACTTTGACCTAGACTTGTGAAATGTGGTATTGTTGAATAGATTAATAGCTTTGTGCGTTTTGGCTCCTCTCTCAGGGACTAAGTAATTACTAAATGATTACAAAAAGGACTTCTGCCATGTTAACAGAAAAGATACTATTTAATAAGATGTAATAATTTTATTTTTCTTGATGTCTGAATGTTTGGGAAAGTTTGCAATAGTTTCTCCTAGTCTCACTTATACCTATTGACTTTTATTCTTGAGTGGTAGAGAGAAACTGGCATGTCCCAATTAATGTTGCTGTTTCAACATTAAAAGTTGATGTGCAAGGCATACAACTAATCCTCTTCTGTAGCATAAACAGGAAAGCCTCTGTAAACTGTCAACCATCAAACATTCTCTGTAGGATACTACAGGAGAAATAAATAGTTGGTGGTCTACAGCTAGTTATGCTGCAAAGTGGAGAAATGTTGCTGTTCGTTGTTTCAACAGGGCTTTCTGAATAAGCTAACTCCTGTCATCTGTCCAAAGGCTGATTCTCCAAGTCTCTTCCAAGCTGTCTGTCTCAGGTTGTCATCCTCTAGAAAGGAATAAAAATGGCTGACAAATCAGTTGCAGTGGATTGACACATGGGTGGTGGGATCTTTTTGTGCTCAGCATCTACGTCCTGGTTCAAATCCTGCAGCTGCCTTTGCTAAGCAAAATCAGAAGAGACGTTTATTCATATGTTTCCTTCTAAGGTAAGCAGAGCATTAACACTTCCACCAGAAATTACAGTGCATTTAAACTGCATACTTAATGCAGCAATCAGGGGGTAAACATGGATTTATTTATATAGGGAGGTAGTACAGAGCAGCAGACAGCTAATATATGAGTTTGAACTAATAGGGGATCACTACACCCCAAAAACCTCAATGACTCTTTTCCATGTTTATCGGTAGTTCTGGCAAAGGATGTTAAACTGTTCTGTGGCTGAGGGCCTGCTTGTGGCCCTCCCCTTCACAAACGTATTGCCACTGCTGTGGCTCTAATGCAGCAAGAATATATTTTACAGTTACAGTTAGAAATAGTAAAATGTAAGGTTTCCTTTGCTCAAAAGCTTGTCAAATCTGACTCTAGGGGGCAGTGCTCATCTCCATTTCCAAGCCAAAGAGCCAGCTCCGTCCGAAGATGTTTCTGTGCTCATGTGGTCAGCATGACTAAATGCCGATGCACACTGCTGGCTCGCCCACTAGGCGAGCTAGGCGCTCGCCTAGGGTGCTGGGGCCCACAGGGGCGCCAAAGCGCCCCCCGCCCCCGGTGAAGCCGGCGCTAGGAGGGAAGGGGCGGCCGTTCAAACGGCCGCCCCTTCCCTGGCTTTCCTGAGCATACCGCTACTGCAGCGTGCTCAGGAAAGCCGGCGCTCCACCCCCGTCTCCAGCCAGCGCTGAGACTGGGAGAGAAGAGGCGGCCGTTCAAACGGCGCTCCACCTGCCCCCCCCGTCTCCAGCTGGCGCTGGGGCTGGGAGGGAAGGGGCGGCCGGGGGGGGGAGCTGAGCAGAGAGGGATTCAAAGCGAGGGGTCGGGTGGGCAGAAGGTGGCGGCGCGGCTCCCCCCTCCCCACCATGGCCCTCCCAGGCCCTCCGCTGGGCACGGGGCTTCTGGGCTGGGCTGTGGGGCGGGCAGCCGGCAGCGGCGCAGCTTCTCCCCCTCCCCCCTGACGGCCCTCCCCTGGGCGCGGGGCATCTGGGCTGAGCCGCAGGGCGGGCAGGCGGCGGCGCGGCTTCCCCCCCGACGGCCCTCCCAGGCCCTCCGCTGGGCGCGGGGCATCTGGGCTGAGCCGCGGGGCGGGCAGGCGGCGGCGTGCCTCCTCTCCCCCCCAACGGCCCTCCCAGGCCCACTGCTGGGCGCGGGGCTTCTGGGCTGGGCTGCGGGGGCGCGGCTCCCCCCACGTCCCTCCCAGGCCCACCTCCGGCACTGAGAACAGGTTCCCCCCCATGGCCCTCCCAATCACGGCCCAGCTCTCAGGCTCCCACGCTGGGGGGCGCTAGAAGGTAGCCCGGCCTAGGGCGCAAAGAACCCTAGAGCCGGCCCTGCCAATGCACACGGTGTTACCTTCCCCCTGAAGTGGTATCTATTTATCTACTTGCAATTTTTTGCTTTCGAACTGCTAGGTTGGCAGGAGCTGGGGCCAGAGACAGGAGCTCACTCTGTCACGCGGCACTAGGATCTCGAACTGCCAAGCTATAGTTCAGCGTCTTAACCTCTAAGCCACCCTGGTCCTAAAATGGTATATCGAGCTAGTAATCGTGCTGATTCATATCTGGACCTTAGTAAACTTGCATTCCCTGCCTTCCTTTGCTTACAAGTTATTTCTAAATCGCCATGCTGATTTGTATTTTGGATGAATACCTCCTGAAAGATGGATTTAGCTATTTATGTTCTGTAGAGCTACCTGGAAGTACCTGGCAAAGAGTTCAAGGCTCTCCCAGTGTTCAGAAGATTAGATATAACTTACAGTAAGAATGTCAAGATATTCTCTGTACTATTGTTAAGCCCCAGCCTCAAAAACAAGACCTGCACCTGTGTACTTGTATGTGAATGCTCAAAATTAAAGGGTGCCAATTAAACAAATCAAGGACATCTGGCTTTCCTTTCTCTATTTAATTTTTATTTATTCCATTTATACCCTGCCTTTCTCCCCAGTGGGACACTAAGTCTCCTCCTCTTCATTTTATCCTCATAACTATCCTGTGAGGTGGTTAGGCCCAAGGTCACCTAGCAAGCTTCCACGGTAGTGTGGGGATTTAAATTTGGGTCTCCAGATCCTAGTCTGACACTCTAACCTACTACACCATACTGGCTGTCTCTAACAATGCTCCTTTTGCAGTTTATAACCAGATCTTAAATAGGGGTGCTCTGTTGCTTCTGCATGAGACTGCTGGAACTGCGTGGCAACTCCTTTCACTTAGTGGTGTTCATTTTTGCATCAGTTTCCAATTTTCAGTGTGCATTTAATGCATGCAAATGTTTTGCATACAAATACACCCCTGATAAAGGAGCTGCGGTGGCTCAAGTGGTTAAGACGCTGAACCGCAGGCTGTGGAAGGTCAGTAGTTCAGCAGTTCAAGACCCATGAGTGCCGCATGACGGGGTGAGCTCCCGTCTCTAGTTCCAGCTCCTGCCAACCTAGCAGTTCAAAAGCAAGAAATTGCAAGTAGATAAATAGGTACCGCTTCGATGGGAAGGTAGCAGAGTTCCGTGCGCCTTGGTGTTTAGTCATGCCAGCCACATGATCACGCAAATGTCTTCGGACAGCGCTGGCTCTTCGGCTTTGAAATGGAGATGAGCACCGCAACCCTAGAGTTGGATTCGACTGGCTTTCGAGCAAGGGAACCTTTACCTTTACCTTTACACCCCTGATATTTATAGTCTGCTTTTCTCATCAAGACTTGAGGCAGATCTTTAGTGCTGCTGTTTTCTTTCCCATCACTTTGTCCTCATGATCCTTGGTTTCTTTTGCCAGCATTGCTGTCCTGTTGCCTCAGACAACCCATATGATTTAGTTGAGGGCATCAGAACAATACATTTGACATGACGGTGTCTTGAAAGCTTTAAAAAGGCCAGCAGCCTTAATTAAACAGCATTGTGGAGAAATAAGGCCCTAAACTTATGACAGCAAGTAAGAAAATGGACGTGTGAGAGAGCACCTGGGAGAAGACACCAGCAAAACAATGACAATACTTGACAAGAAAAGTATATTTATGACTACTTGTGCCATGGTGCAGAATGTGCTACTTTTGAGGTAGATAATTTAGAGCATATTCAGCAAAGCTCTGGAATTCTTCCTTTCAGAAGACGTAAGGCAATCCTGGGTTCTCTCTCTCATTTCAGCTCCTCTCTGGACAAACTATGCAATATTTGTCACAAGTTTTAAAGACTAGAGAGAAAGTTGCATTGTTGCAGTAAGACTAATTTTTCCAAGGCCTTGAGGCTGATGCATCTGCCCACTTCCAGTTCTTGCTACATTGCCCCCTATTCAGAATGGAAGCTTCTCAAGTCCCCCCATCTTTTCCACAAGCCACTAGTGTACATTTAATTTTAACAATCTTAAGGCATCCCTTGAATGGCCAAGACATTCTTCAACTATATTTAAATAAGAGGGGTGGAGATTCATTATTGCATTAAATGCTTATTTAGGTTGACAGGAAGCAAAACTGCTTCTTATTATCTTCTGATTCAATTCCTGTTTTTTTTCTCCTCAAACTGAATTGTCATTTATTATTGTTCCCTCACTGAGGCAAAGAGGGTTTTTAATAGCACTGTGTATATATGTAAGCAACCACCCACTTGTATACACTGGAGGTTTCTAGACTGGAAATTCATGCTTGCCCAGTAGCAAGCTCTAATTGAGTGATATCATTAAATCTGCAGGTGTTCTTTCATTTCCACCTACAGTAAATATTAATAGAAAAAGTACAATGTCACATGATAATCCTCTGCTTCAAGTAGGGAACTTTCCTGTGGCTCTCTGTTGTTCTTTTGAAATGCTGACAGGGCTTGAGCTTTTGCTCATCTGGACCGCCTCCTGAGCAAGTAAGTGAAGGAGAGGTAAAAACTAAAAAGTAGCCTTTCGCAGTTTTAATTTTGCATGTGTATACTTCAGGGTGGTTTAAAATGCAAAAGTGAGCAAAGTTATTCTGTGCCCCTCTCTTTGGTAAGAATTTTCAGCATCCTTTCTGATCATATTTTTCTGTACTTAAAGCTTTGGCGGTTTCCCATCTGTTTCTCTGCATGTGTTGGCTGAAATCACATGCATGGTTGGCTGCTCAAAATACAAGTGTCTGACAAGCTGTTTGAAACAGCTTTCTAACAGTCATAACTTTCACCATGTCCCTTCTCTAGGAAGGTAACAGAGGGACGGACGGACAATGTCATGGTGAAAATAGAATACAAGTGGGGCCTGATCTTCCTGTTTTCTGATGTATTAACTTTATGAGATGCTATACTGTGTCAATTTGACCTAGTGACTGTTTTACTTGAAGGCATCCATATATGACATACGTTGTTTATCACCATGTCAAGGCAAAACAATGAGTGGGGGCAGTGTTTGTATTTATCCTGATCAAAAGAGAAAAGCACACTAGCTGCATGAGTTGTACTCAGAATGAGTGGAACGTCACACAGAACTTCCACAAAAAGTGGAGGCAAGCAGATGGCCACATGGAATATAATCCCTCTGTGGAAGTGGCCTACCAATGAGAAAATGGTGCACTATTCTAGCCCAGGATATGACTGAAGCTGTACAGAACACTAAATTGTGACTCAGAGAACATTAATCTTTGCATACCTGTGGTAAGGATTACATTCTACAGAATTACTTATTCCAAGTAGCCTCACTTTCTTGCCTCCTGTCCTTCCCTCTGCCCTAACAGAGCTACCATGTACACAGAAACAATGCAACCAACTTCTCATGACTCACTGATGGGTGAAGCTGATTAATTTCTTCAAAATTATTTGCTTGACAATAGCCTTACACGCCAAAAGTGAACTTCCACATACAGGAGATTGATCTAGATGTGCCTGAGATTATACTAATATGACATACCAAAGGGCAATGCAGTAACCCCAAGAAAAAGTAACTGCACAAAGCTTACAGAATGCGTGTGTCATACAAAATGGAGCACTGGAATTTAGTCAGATAGATGAAGGAAACTCCCATGACCCTTAGGACATTTTTCTAGTTTGATCTTCCACAAAGTTATTTAAGAACAAATTTCACTGAAATCAGAATCTTAATGTATTAGGACATGGTTTTTATAAATGCAGTGCAGAGGTCAAGTTGAAATACAATAATGGGAAATTCATCCCTCAAACAAATAGAGCACAGGGAATGCTATCTAGATTTCATTATGCAGAATATACTTACAAGAACATGTAATTCGGCAGTTAATCTGTAAGGTGAAAGTTCTGGGGTCAAACTGCCACCGCATACAGGATGGAAGTCTGGAAATCTCACTGAATTCTGGAACCACATGGCTTGCTGTGCTTACTTTGGTGCTCAGTGAAAAGCCCTCTGCTCGTGATTGGGGGTGGGTGGGGCCTTTTCACGTGTTCAGTGACTAAGCACTGAAATATAGTGCTACATGCTGATTATGTACTAATTCAAGCTCAGCTAGACCTTCAGAAAAGTTACCGCAAAATATAGGCATTACACTGCAAAAATTCATCCTTACTTCTAAGCCATGTCTTTAGGTCTGTGAAACTACCATACATGAACAGCTAACCTGTATGGTCTAGGGCAGCTGTCTTCTACTCATGGGTCAGGACCCTCAGTCAGGTGTTTTAGAGCCCAACCTGTTGTGTTACAAGTTCCTACAAATTTGCTTTTCTTTTTTTGCTATTTTCGGAAGGAGCTGCTACTAGTGTATGTATGTTGCCAGCAAGGGTGCCCCAACTCTTTACACTCCATACAAAGAGAACTAGCAGGACCATGAGGCCAGATTGCTCAGCAATGGGTTTTAATGTAGCAGAGCCAGGACCTTGTCTGTTCATCTCCCTGTCACAGAACTCTGGTGTCATGTGGCTTCCTGTCATGTGCTTGCAGCTTAGAGGATCCCATACCACTGTCTGGGGTTAAAGGTGAGCCAGAGCTCTAGAAAGGATAGCCACTACTGCTTTAGGGAACCATTGAGGTATAGCGAATAGAATCCTGGACATTAAACAGGGAGATGTGAGTTCAAATGTGTGCTCAGCCTAGGAAGTTTGCGGGGTAGTTTCTTCCTCAGCCTATCCCACCTCAGTGGATAATTATGACAATAAAATGGGCTTAGTACACATACATAGCTTGGTATTCTTGGAGGAAGGGCGGCACACAAAGGTGATAAACTTTTACAACAGCCAGTTCCTAATTTAGATAGAGAATGCTTTAGGATCCTTTAATTACTACTAAGGTTGAACAATCTGCATAGATTGTTGTAGGTTTCCTTTAAAAGATGACTGTCTTCCTTCTCAGTGCTTTGCAACTAGAAATATGTTTCAGGTCCCTTTTCCTGCTGTATTGTCTGCCAATTAAAGCGGAGTCACTTTTACTCTCAAATCATCTGTCCAATCCAAAGGCTCGTTTTCCTTCCTACCTCAGTTTTGGTTCCATCTCCTTCATGTTTGACTTTTGTACTATTTCATGTCATCTCTGCGATCCTCCTTTTGTCTGCCCCCAGCTCCCCCCACTCTTGACCTCCAGTGAATATTGCATAGCCTCACCCTCTTCTTCCTGTCCAGGCCCTAAATGAACCCCAGACAGTACAAAATGGGAGTTGGATCCCCACTCCCAAAACATAAGAATTCACACCATTGGCTTTGGGCAGGTGAATAAAACAACTTAGTAGTACATTAAAGGTAAAGGTAACATTACCCGCATGTAAAAGGTCCTATATTCAATCCACCTCTTGTTATAAGATCATTTGTAGCAGGACTGGGAATGCCTTCCAGTAGCCCTCAGAGAGAAACATTGTCAGTCAGAGTAGATAGCAGAGGACTAAATGTACTTTATGCTCTGACTTGGTACAAATGAGCCGGTAAAGAGCCTAAGAAACATGGGCCAAGGAGCAATGCTATCCCTTGTATTTTTATGAGTCACTGTTCATGCACCTTGTGACAAGAAGCAGGTCACTAAAATATTTCTAAAAATAACATGTAAACTAAAGGTACAATCTACCCACAGTTTAGTACTTCAAAATCCATTTTTTGTGTGAGATTAAAGAATATGCTTGGTTTTCCCAATGAAATCAATGGAACTTTAAATTGGCTGGATTGTTCTGAATTCCCCAATGGGACAATGTAGAGATTCAGGAGCAGCTTAAAGTCTTCCACACAGGTTATCTGCCCCAAGTTCAGTGCTACTGGGAAGTGGGTCGTGTCCCCCCCCCGCCCCCCAGCATTGTGGTAGATTTTTACACCTCTGGGGGTTTCCCCAGCTTTTCTCTAATGTTTCGCAAACCTGCTTTGCTTGGATGTTTTGGGAAAGACGGCAGTAAAGCATGGATGGCTTCTTTGTGGGTGGGTAAATTCAACTTTTCTGGCCCACATGGCAGCTATTTTCCCTAACCCTGTCCCCATGGCAGCCATTTTCTTCCCTGCCATTGGGGGCTTTTTATTATTTTGTTAATTAGCACTAGAATGTCATATCAATGTACTATTGTAGGTGTAGCAGGTTCTCTGAATTCTCAACTTTTCTTTTTAAAAGCAAGTCTGTAGTCTCTTCCCTTGTGGAGATACAAGGCAAAGGGCATATCTTTGCAAGGAAATTGACTAAAGACTTTGAAAAAAAATCTGGGGATTCAGTATTGCCATCTCTGGATTGGAAAATATCTGGAAATTTGGGAGGCAGAGCCAGAGGAGGACAGAGTGAGGGGGGAGGGACATCAATGAGTCCACCTTCCAAAGCAGCCATTTTCTCCAGGTGAACCAATTTCTGTTGCCTGAAGATCAGTTGTAATCCCACAAGATCTCCAGATATCACCTGGAGGTTGGCAGCCATAGAATTCAGAGAACCTGCTATACTTATAGGTACAAAAGTATATCAGTATAACAATATTCTTGTGCCAATTTTTTTAAAAAACCACAAAAGCCCTGGTGGCCCAGGGGGGAGAGGTGGCTGCTGCTGGGGGACTGCGGCAGGGAAACTGTGGGAAAACCTGGCAGGTGGAGGCCCCACTGCTGTGCTTTTTCTGCAGTCACAACAACAATGGGGAAACCACAAAATCCTGTCCCTGTGTTGAAGACGTCTCAGACGGTTGCCGCCTGCTCCATGCTTCTGTGTGAATGAGTTAATAGTTTGGCTTTGGGGATTATGGCCTGTTCACTGCATACCTTTCAAAGTCCCAAGAATAAGTGAAAGGAAGTAAATTCAGGCAGGCAGGCAGGCAACCAAGATGGAAGGATTGCAAAATCAGTCCAGTATACCAATAATAATATTTAGCACTGTACAAACATCAACAAATCCTCACAACAGCCCCTGTGAGGTAGGGAGACATTGCTACTCCCATTGTACAGATGGAGAATCAGGCAAAGAGGATACAGGCTGGTGGCAAAGCCATAATTCAGTGCGCCTATTTCCACTCTCTGAGCAGCAACTACGTACAAGATCATGGTATTCCTTTAGAGGAACTGGGAGTCCAGCTGTACCTTCTAGAAATAACATGTAGGACTGCTGCCCACAAATATATACTTGATATTATTTTATCACACTATAATTTTATACCCAAAACAATATAGTGTCCTTTCACATTCTTTGAAAAGTTCCACCATGACCTCCAAGGCCCTTTGCACTTACGGGTTTGTTGCTTAAAGTACATCTTTCATGTGCTTTAAACAGATTGTATTGCAATAGTCTCATTGGCATGATACTATAAACAGGGCTTTTTGGAGCCTGAAAGTCTGCAGGTGTATGAAGCTGCCAAACGAGGACTCTTGTCTCTCATGCGTAGCTGAAGACTCTTGTCTGCCACCTCAGCAGTCCAGGGAAAAAGTGGATCTCCTGTTTGTAGCATGTAGTTTCTGGAAGATGGTCTCTCATCAAACAGTCAGCTGGAAGCTAAATGCATCCCCTCCGCTAATCCCCTCATACTAAGCCCCAGAACCTGACTGCCTGCAGCAATTGTGCTAAGAGGGCTGGGATTTAAACATGATGCCAGCAAACAGCCAAAGCAAGATCCAAAGGTGGAGTTTCTTCTTTCAAAAACAACAAAAGAAAAATGCTTGAGCTCAAATCAAAAGGAAAGGAGAAGGCAGAGAAACTGTCAGCTAAGGTGGAGAAAATGGGCAAAATCCACCCAATGGGCATTTTAAGGGAGGATGTGTCCAGTCAAGGAGTGCCGCAGATCTGGGTTTCCTCTCACAACCCTTCTTTCTCCCTCTGGGAACATCTGCTAAGTTTCATCTCTGTCAGCTGGATGTACCGTACAACATTGGTATCTGTAGGGGAAAGAGAATGAAAATAGGTGTGAACAAGGGGAGCCCTGCAAGGAATGTCTCATTTCCCACTCCCCCACTATTTCTTTGCTGTTCCTCAAAGCCCCCATAGCTTCTCCCCTTTTCCTGCTTCCTTCTCTCCTTCCCATCCAACAGCCAACCTTCATTTAATTTGCCCTTCTGTTTTCAGCGTTTCCCCTCCCCTCCAGCAGCCTCTACCTTGGAAAACTATGGCTCAGTTGTGTGGTGGTGGCTGCTGGGCCAGGCCCACTTACAGGGTAGCGAAAGATCAAGGACTTGTGAGGGGGCACCTCATTTTCCCTTCTCACAGTTTCCTCTTTCCCTCCTCCTGGCAGCCCCCATCATAGGCATAATCTTCAGGGGGGCTGGGGTGTTTCCACCTCCCCCAAAGGTACTGAGCCTTGCTACCCCCCCATCCCCCCATTTTGAAAGCGGAGGGTTTTTCTCCTCCGCTTTCCAAGATTTAAGTTTGGCTGGGCTGGGAGTCTGACGGAAGTCAGGGCAGAGGGCTTGCTTCCTCCTGGAAGCTAAGCTCCATCCCCAGCAGCCCTTAGCAGCTAGAGGGCTGCATGTGGAGACTGGCTTCGAGGCAGCATGTGCTGCCTCTGCTTGCTGCCGCCGCTGCCACCAGCCTGAAGGGTAAGTAGGTGTGGGTGTAAGGAGTGGGGGCTTGTTTCAGGTTGGGTGGGGTGGGAGCCCAGGGCTGCAGCCACCCAGCCATCCTGCAAGTCCAAGCAGGGGATGTAGGAAAACTGGCATGAGAATCTGCCTGGCTGCCACTTAGTGGGGAGGATGGAAGTTGGGTAAGGGACCTGGGCAAGAATGGAGCGGGGGGGGGGGGGCTTCTGTGGCCTCCGGTTGCCAGTGCCATCGTTGAGTGGCTTGCTTTCTCCTGCAGTCCAGTTTAAACTGGGCTGCAGGAGAAAGCGAACCCCAGGAACCCTTGTGCTACACAGAGCACATTGCTCCAGGATACAGAAAATCCTGGGCTCACTTTCTCCTGGAATCGGGGGGGGGGGGCTGCACTTTCTGTCCCTCTCTTTCTGTTTCTCTCTCCCTTTCCATTGATGTTTGTGAGAGCTGGAAACAAGGAGAGGCTGGGGAGCTGCCCCACCCCACTCCAGGCTGCTTCCCTTGCAGTCTGACTTTCTTTCTTTCCTTCCCTTCTTTCTGTCTTTCACTTCTCTCTCCCATCTATTACATAGGAACATAAGAGAAGCCAATGTTGAATCAGGCCAATGGCCCATCTAGTCCAACACTCTGTCACACAGCGGCCAAAATATACCAGTTGCCATCAGGAGGTCCAGCAGTGGGGCCAGAACACTAGAAGCCCTCCCACTGCTGCCCCCTCCAGCACCAAGAATAGAGTGCATCATCTGCCCCAGACTGAGAGTTCCCATCTATACCCTGTGGCTAATAGCCACTGATGGACTTCTGCTCCATATGTTTATCTAATTCCCTCTTGAAAGTGTCCATGCTTGTAGCTGCCACCACCTCCCGTGGCAGTGAATTCCATATGTTAATCACTCTTTGGGTGAAGAAGTACTTCCTTTTATCTGTTCTAACCCAACTGCTCAGCAATTTCATAGAGTGCCCACAAGTTCTTGTATTTTGAGAAAGGAAGAAAAGTACTTCTTTCTCAACCTGCTCAATCCCATTCATAATCTTATAAACCTCGATCATGTCACCCCTCAGCCGTCGTTTCTCCAAGCTAAAGAGCCCCAAGTGTTTTAACCTTTCTTCATAGGGAAAGTGTTCCAACCCTTTTATCATTCTAGTTGCCCTTCTCTGCACTTTTTCCAATGCTATAATATCCTTTTTGAGATGTGGTGACCAGAACTGTACACAGTATTCCAAATGAGGTCGCACCAATGATTTATACAGGGGCATTATGATACTGGCTGATTTGTTTTCAATTCCCTTCCTAATAATCCCCAGCATAGCATTGGCCTTCTTTATTGCAGTTACACACTGTCTAGACATTTTCATTGAGTTATCTACTACAACTCCAAGATCTCGCTCTTGGTCAGTCTCCGCCAGTTCAGACCCCATCAACGTGTACTTATATTTAGGATTTTTGGCTCCAATGTGCATCACTTTGCACTTGGCCACATTGAACCCCACTTGCCACGTTGACGCCCACTCACCCATCCTCGACAGATCCCTTTGGAGTGCCTCACAATCCTCCCTGGTTTTCACCTCCCTGAACAGCTTTGTGTCATCTGCAAATTTAGCCACTTCACTGCTTACTCCCAATTCCAAATCGTTAATAAACAAGTTAAAAAGCATTGGACCGAGTACTGATCCCTGTGGTACCCCACTGCTTACCACCCTCCACTGAGAAAATTTTCCATTTATACTCACTCTCTGTTTCCTGTTTATAAGCCAGTTTTTTATCCACAAGAGGACTTGTCCTTTTATCCCATGACTATTGAGCTTACTTAGGAGCCTTTGATGAGAAACTGTATCAAAAGCTTTCTGGAAGTCAAGGTAAATAATATCTATTGGGCCCCCTTGTCCACATGTTTGTTCACTCCCTCAAAAAACACTAACAGGTTAGTGAGACAAGATCTTCCCTTACAGAACCCATGCTGAGTCTGCCTCAATAGTTTTTGTTCATCAATGTGCCTACTAATTCTTTCCTTAATAACAGTTTCCACCAACTTACCCGGTATTGACGTCAGACTGACTGGCCTGTAATTTCCTGGATCTCCCCTGGAGCCTTTTTTAAAGATGGGAGTGACATTAGCTACCTTCCAGTCCTCAGGAATGGAGGCAGATTTTAAAGAAAGATTATATGTTTTTGTCAGGAGATCCACAAGTTCACATTTGAGTTCTTTCAGAACTCTCGGATGAATGCCATCCGGGCCTGGTGATTTATTAGTTTTTAAATTGTCCATCAGTCGGAGGACTTCCTCTTTTGTCACCGTAATCTGATTCAGGTCCTTCAAACCCCCTCCCGAAATTGGTGCTTCTGGAGTGGGCAAGCACTTCTCCTCTTCCACAGTGAAGACAGAGGTGAAAAATGCATTCAGCTTCTCAGCCATTTCCCTATCATCCTTCACTACTCCTTTTACCCCTTGGTCATCCAAGGGCCCCACTGCCTCCCTGGCTGGCTTCCTACTTCTAATGTATTTGAAGAAAGTTTTATTGTTGGCCTTTATGTTTTTTGCGATATGCTCCTCATATTCCCTTTTTCTTGCCTGATCACAGACTTGCATTTTATTTGCCACAGTCTGTGTTCCCTTTTATCAACCTCACTGAGACTAACTTTCCATCACTTAAAGGAATCCTTCTTACCTTTTACAGCTTCCATTACTTTATTTGTTAACCATGCAGGCTTTTTTCTATACCTATTTGTGCCTTTCCTAACCTGCAGTATATATTTTTTCTGAGCTTCTAGGATTGTAGTTTTAAATAATCTCCAAGCTTCCCCAATGGTTTTGACCTTCTCCATGCTTCTTTTCAGTTTCTTCCTCACATGTCCCCTCATACCAGAGAAGTTACCCCTTTTCAAGTTAAAAGTGGTTGCGTCAGTCTTTTTTGGGCAACTCCCTATCTGTACAAATGTTAAACTCAATGACATTATGGTCACTGTTCCCAAGCGGTGAAATCACTTTTACATCTCTCACCATTTGCTTCCCCCCCCAGCTTTCCCCTCTCTCCCTTGCTAAAATAGCTCCAGTTAGGATTGCCAGGTACCCACTGGCCACCTGTGCGGGATGATGGAAGGGGTGGCCCAATCCAGGTTAGGAAACTCCTGGAAATTTGGGAATGGAGACTGGAGAGGACAAGGACCTCAGTGGGGCACAATGCCATAGAGTCCACCCTCCAGAACATCAGGTTTTTTTTCAGGGAAACTGATCTCTTTAGACTGGAAATGAGCTGTAATTCCAGGGGATCCCCAGGTCCCACCTGGAGACTGGCATCCCTAGTTCCAGTGCTGAAATTGGAAACTCTGGTTCTGCTGTGTGACTTGGTGCATGCAAACCATTGGCATTGGCTTGCATTTGCCAAATCACCCTGCTTCGTGTAGGATGCACAACAGCCAGGTGGAGGAGGGGAGGGGTGTCATTCTACCAAAAATGAGAGTGTTTGGGTTTCTCTGTGGATTTGAGGACAGGAACTGGCACTGGAGTGAGATTGGAAAAGTGTGTGGCTTTCTGAAAACCCTTGTGTTACAGTAATAATTATGCTACAATACAGTTTGTTAATCTTAAAGGTGCTACTGAGCTTTTTACTATTTTGTATGTTATGGCAGTGATATGAGAGCCAATTGAGCTGTGGGTCCATCTCATGCTACTGACAGTAGTTACACATTAGGCCTTGCCCAAATGGTTCTGGGCATTAAAGCGCACTTGCCCTGTGGTGATGGAAAGTGCTAGCAAGTCATAGCCAACTCATGGTACTCCTGTAGGATTTTCAAGGCAAGAGACATTCAAAGATTTGCCATTGCCTGACTCTGCTTCATGTACCTGGTATTCCTTGGAGGTCTCCCATCCAAATACTAGTCAGAGCTGCCCCTGCTTAATTTCCAAAATCTGATGAGATCAGGCTAACCTGAGTCATCTGGGTCCATGGCATGGTACTGTGTGGGGGCTTCCCAGGCAATCATCTTCAACCTATTCTTGCCACAATCATTAGGAAAGAGCCATGTGATAGAACTGTAATAATAATTTACTCATAGTTGCAAGAGCCAATAAGATTTGAGTTTGATGGGGGATTGGGCAAACTGATCTAAGGAACTGAAAGAAGAGAAAGTATTAGCAAGCTCAGTGGTTAAGGATTTGAATAGAGCTCTTTATAGTCCAATCTTGAGGACACTTCCCTGGGAATAAGCCCCCTTGGATAGACCTCAGTAGGTTGTCTCTGTTAGACGGATGAGGAATTGTTATAGGAAGAGGATAGACAATTAAAGTATATGAGAGAGAGAATGAGAATGTCTGAAAATGTAATACAGGTTTCTGTGGACTGCCTGCCCTGTTATATCACACAGGACTTGCAATAGCATTGTAGCTAACCTCACCTAAGAAACTTCCATGCTGTTTCTATAATTTCTCAAATGTACTTCACACCAACTGTGCATCTCCATTCCTTTCTAATTCCTGTCAACTATGTACAGCTTTCTATGTTGTGCTTCATTTGGACTGCTTTGCTTCCTCAGGTCCTAGCCTCCTCCTTTTCTATAACTATGGATCTATATCCCCTTCCTCAAGCCTTGTCCCAACTCTCTAAAGTCAGACCAGTGTGGCCAGTGGCAACCCAAAATACATCTGTCTGTCCAGGAAGTTCAACTAAGGTTTTGTCACCACTGCTACATCACTTAATGCATTACAATATAGGTTCATGTTCAGGCTATAATTTATGATGTTTTACTTTGGGAAGATCTGTTTTCTTGGTCACATCAGTTGGTGCTATTTTTTTTCCTGTAAACTCCTCTTCCATCCCAATTGACTCTACTACTCACATGTTGTCTGTCAATCCCCTCTTCATCCCACCCTTCCTCCAATCTCCCTTCTCTTATATTGACCTCACAACAATAGCAATATCACCCAGCCTGATGAAGGGAGCTTTGACTCTTGGAAGTTTATTCCCTGAAACTCCTGTTGGTCTCTAATCTGCTACTGGGCTCGAATCTAACTGCCCCAGTATCACCGAGTAAGCGTCATGTAAAATGTAGATCTGAACATGAGTCTCCTCAGTCCACACTGGTCTTTATGCCATTGGTCCATCTACTTCTGCATGGTTTGTTCTGATGCAGGTGATCTCTAGAGACTCAGACAGAGAAAGATCCTTTGCAGCACCTGTTCTCTTAGACCTCCTAGGATTAAACCTTTATCCTTTGGCACACAAAGCACGGTCTCTCTACCATCAGTCCATTGTCTACTCAGACTGGCAGTGGTTCTCCAGGGTTCTTTGTAGAGGATTTTGCCCATGCCATGCTTTGTTTCTGAGCCACTGGGGCTGGGGGGCGGGGGGATGCAGGTGGGCTGCTTTTATTTGTAATGCAAAAGTATATTACCTCTTTCTAACAAGATGCAAGATGTACATATGTTCACGGTAATATGTGAACAGGTCTTCTGTTTCCCTGGGTGGTGAGCAGGAAGAGAGGGAAATGTCAACAGGTATGTTCTTGATATGTACACCATCCAGGGAGAACACTTAACTCATGTTTATGCCACACAGCATTTTCCTGATTGGCATGCAGATCAGGCCCACTGGAGATAATAGGAACCAGGAATACCACATGGCTCCGCCTCCATAAATAGTGACAATGGCCTGTGATGTCACTGGGCCTCGGTTCTTTTAATGACCTAGCACAGCAATGCCTCTGGCCCAGCCCCAGCCCCCCGGAAATTGGAGAGTCTACAGCCTTGGCCCCCATATCCTCTCCCTGTTCCCTGCTTCCTCAGCCATTCACGAACCTACCTTTTATCTACCTCCCACTTTCAGTTCTGCTTCATTTATACCTCACGTTTCTCCACAGTGGAGACCAAAGAAGCTTACATTATTCTCCTCTCTTTTTTAATCCTCACACTGTGAGGTAGGTGAGGCTGAAGTATATGACTAGCCTAAAGTCACCCAGTGAGTTTCCACAAGAAGATGGGAATTCGAACCTAGGTCTCCCATACTGTACTCTTGAAGCTCTAACCATTACACCACACTTTCATAGAGTGGCTGTTGTTGAACAGTAGCAAGTAGCTAGGCCTAGTTGAGTCATGCAAATCAAGTGGTATCAAGTCACCCAGTGACTGTTGTCAGGCTTATGCTTGCCAACCTCCAGGTGGGACCTGGAGATTTCCCAGAACTACAACTTATCTCCAGATGACAGAGATCTGTCCCCCTGGAAAAAATAGATGCTTTGGAGGGTGGGCTCCATGGCATTATATCCAGCTGAGATCCCTGCCCTCCTCATACTCTGCCCTCAAGATCTCTAAGAATCTTCCAACCTGGAACAGGCAACTCTAACCAGGCCTGGCCCCAATGACTCCTCTCTCAAAAGCCCAAAAAGGCCAAGAAAGAACTCTGCCCCCTCTTCCTGCCTTTTACTCACTGAAACCCAGCCTGGAATGCTGTGGTTGCCTAGCAACAGCCACTGAGGGACATCTGTTCGTTAAAGCTATAGGCACCTCTTGTATTATTTTGGGGTTTAAAAAAACACATTTGTTTTTAGATTTCAGGTTTTTCTGCAAACCTGGGATGTTTTTCAGGTTTGTAGAAAGATCTGTTTTGCCTGTTCACAGCTCCGATCACCAAATTTAAGTATCCTCAGATTTGGCTAGGTGCACTATTAGAATGTAAGATAGTACAACTGCCTACTTGAAAAGTACAAGAAGCCATATGCATCACTATTTATCTTAATTGCATTTGCTTCATCTGTAACCTCGCTGAGACTCAAGGCGGATTACAACTAAAAGCAATGCACTAAGAACATTATAGTACATAGAAGCAATTACTCCAAGGTGACTATAAATGGAATAAGAAAATTATACTATGCTTTAGTGCCTATCTTAAGGCAGAAGATACTAGACTGGAGAGCCATACATATATACAATGTAATGATGCAGATTACAGAATTAGAAAACAATGCAAGAAACAAAATAATATAATCAAAGAAGACTGCCTAAAATACTTTTATTGATGTCAATGACAACCTTTCTCCCTTTATAAAAATGCCCTCTTTAAGAATCCTGTTTCACCCATTCTGCAGAATGAAAGTAGTGCAGGAGCCTTCCTGATCTCCACAGGTGGACCATCCTACAAAGTGGGAGCCACAGCAAAGAAAGTATGGGAATGGGTAGCTGCTGTTCTTACCCATTCGCAGCATGGTACCTTTAGAAAGCTTTGCATATTCTCAGATTATATATGCTAACTAGAGAAATGCTAGTAATACTAGGATCTGATAAAGATCACCTTGTATCACAGGGGCCACTGGCAACATTGCAAGAGCCATGTTTAAGTTTTGCAGCCTTCACCTATAACTCCAATTTGCAGCAGTGTCTCCTGTTACTTAATAGGAGTTATTGAAAACTCAGCCTGCAACAGTCAGCATAGCCCTGCCCTGCTTCTTGGTCATACTATGCTGTGACAAAACCAGAACTGAGTTTTATATGTATATACAGGGAAACGTAACCACAGACGCCCACTTCAGAGAGGTGCTGCTCTAAACCCATCTTTCATGAAGGCTAGGCCAATTATGGATGACTCTGCTATGTAGACCAAAAAATACACTTAGGCCCCAGTCACACGGGAGGATTTGCCACACGAGAGGGACAGATCGGGGGCAATCATACCGCAACATCTGGCAAGCGTCGCGCATCCGCCCCTAACCTGTCCCATCCAGCCGAAAACGCAGATCGAAAAGGTACTAGGCAAAATGGAGTACCTACCTGAAGATCCGCATCAACGGCAGGCGTGGGATCGCGGACGCACTGGCAGCCTGTTGCATCCTGCAGCCGTCCGTGACCCGTGCATGCGCCCTAATGTGGGACCATCATGTTGCCTCGCTAGGACTCCAGCCTTTGCCTTCCCAGTGTGATTGGGTGCCGACAGAGGGAGGACGGAGCCGCGGGGGTGCGTAAGATCGCACTCCCGTCTTCTTTTAGCTCCGCATCTAATGTGCCTCCCCTTCCCCGATGGATTTTCCCGCTCGTGTAGCTGAAGCTACAAAGGGCTAGAATGTAGGTTTCTGCATGCTGTATAATCCCAGGGCTGCAGAAAAATATGATAACTTGTGAAACAGGTTTTTTAAAACTTTCCAAAAGAAACAGCGGTGTTTCCACACAACCCCCGCCCCCCCCCAAAAAAAACCAAACGAATAGTTTTGGGAATATTTTGGCAGCTGACACTAAAGCAATGGTGTTGGAAAACAGCATGGTGAGGGGGGAGGGCAGAACAGAGCTAAGGAAGGAAACAGATCAGCAACAACATATAGAGGGTGGGAAAATCAGGCAAGAGGCAATGGAATGGGAGGAAATGGATGCAGGTGTTACAGGAGTGGAGGTGGCCAAGTGATAGCTGTGTGCAGAATGGTGATGGAGACAACAGCAAAGGGATAGGGAAACAGCACAGACATCAACAGGAAGGCAAGAGGAAATACAAAATCAGTGAGACGGCAGAGAAAGAAGAACTGGATTTTACCTTCCCTATGAGTTCTTGCAGATCCTTAGTTTGTCAGTCCCTCTTAAGTAATTATACCTACATGGCATTGCCTGGTTTGGAGGCAATAAAACTCTGAATACCAGATGTCAGGGACATATGGAGAACGGCAACTGCTCTTAATTTGGGGCTTTCAGGAAGCATCTGGCTGGCCATTGTTGGAAACCGGATGCTGCACTAGATAGATCCTTGGTCTCCTCTAACAAGTCTGTTCACATATTTTAGTATCAACTTCCTGAGAAGGAGCAAAATTACATTATTTTCTTCTTGGAGATGATGACCTGGTCCACACCCCCCACACACCCATGTTCTTGTTTTATCTCAATATGCTATATTAGTAAATCTTTCTGATCATTATTCACCAGCAGTGAAATGTCTCATCAGTTATGATGCTATATAAATGATAAGGCCAGGACACTGTACCCTCTAATATAGTATGCAGAGAGAGAAGGGGTAGTTTTTTGTTACTGAAGCCAAGTACAAGAGGATCCATTTGCTCAGAAATATGAAAACTGATATTCTATTAGTGAACCATGGAGAACTTTGCTGTAGAGAGACTAATCAAATTCTTCATATGAAAGCCTTTTTGCAGGCAAAAGTGCCAGCAATGCATAATCCAAGAAGTCCACCCAAGTATTCCTTGACATGTAACAGAGGGTACTTCATGGAAGTTAACTAGGTAAGCTGCTGGGAGATTTGTGACTGAGTCTTCCCAGTGTTTCTGAAATAAAAACTGCAGCTGTATGGAACCCTGACTCCAACTGAGGCAGTTGGGGGTGGGGGGGAGTTTAATTCTACACCAGTTTGGTATAGTGGCTAAGTGCACGGACTCCAATCTGGGAAAACCAGGTTTGATTCCCCATTCCTCCACTTGCACCTGCTGGATGACCTTGGCAAGCTCTAGCTCTGTCAGAACCATTCTTGAAACAACAGTTCTCGAAAGAGCTCTCTCAGCCCCACCTACTTCACAGGGTGTCTGTTGTGGGGAGGGGAAGCGAAAGGAGTTTGTAAGCTGCTCTGAGACTCCAAGTGAAGGGCGGGGTATAAATCCAATCTCCTCCTCCTCCTCTTCTTTTCCACTGTTGCTAGAGTATAACATTTCACTCTCCACTATCTGTGAGTGACTACTGTCAGTTTCTGGAGTGATAGTTATGTTAGTATAGTCAGCTAAAAAAAAATGGAATCTTAGATCCAGGTGGTTAGCTGTGTTGGTCTGAAGCCATAGAACAAATTTAGATTCTTGTTAGAGAGGCAAAGTGATATAATGGTTAAAATGTTGCATTAGGATCTGAGAGACCCAGGTTCAAATCCCTGTTCTGCCATGGAAGCTTCATGGGTGACTTTGGGCCAGTAGCACACTTTCAGCCTAACCTACCTCACAAGGTGGTTGTGGAGGATAAAATGGAGGAGACAAGAACAATATAAGCTGCTTTGGGTTCCCATTAGGGAGAAAGGAAGAATATAAATAAAGTAAATAAATAATAATGATATTGTGGCACCTTAAAGAGTAACAGATTTATTGTAGCATATGCTTCTATGGACTGTAGCCCATTTCACCAGATGACTCTATTTCTTAGAAGCTTGTATCACAGTAAATATTTTAGCTCTTAAGAAGCTACAAGTCACCTTTATGTTGTCACTGTGCATTCATATTGCTGGAATTTGGATGGACATTCTTAGAGCCAAACTGGATGAGATGGCATCCTCATGGCTGCCATCATTTTGAAGTAATTTAAAAATGCCATGAGAGCCCTATCAGAATGGGGCCTGCAGTGCAGCAGACAGAGGTGCTCTTGCCCCCCACCCCAGGCCTTATCAAATGCCCAAATGTCTACAGTCCCGCTCTATGTGTGGCTGTTTCAGCACTTGAAAACATGGAGTGGGGACAAGACCGCAGCACAGGAGGCCTGAACAGGATCAGGCCCTCACACAGCATTTTTACAGTACTTTAAAATGGCAGTCCTTCCTCAGGGCAATCACAGGGATGCCCTCACAGCTACTTTAGCCCACAGTTTTAAAACTCTCAACCACTCCTTCAATTAATCCAGTGCCCCCTAGAGGCAGGAAGAAAAAGTAATTTGCAATCCAGTGAGGAAAACCTGCCCTATAATAGTACACATCACAAGCTATGTGGTTAACTGACACCATTTACCACATTTCCTCTGTGTTTCAAGGACACAACGCTGAATCTGTAGCTCCAGTTCCAAACATATGGATCTGCATTTTGTGTGACATACATATCAATCCTGCAACGTTGTACTGTTCCTGTGTAGGGAACTGGCTGCGTAGTCAGTTAAATCAACTCCTCCTATGCCCTGATGAGAATAGACCCCTCCTTTCTTCTATACACTATATCCTTTGTGAGCTTCCTCATGGCACACATTTGACACCTTGAATGGGTGCCAGTGAATGTAGTAAGCGATAATTATAGACATGCTAGGAAATCACACATGCTCAAACTTGCAGTGACTGGATACTTAAGATGGAGAGTGAAGGGATGTAAAAGTGTGGGGGGGACTAGAGTTCCATACATCATTTGCCTATGGGCAATGAGATTTCTCATCTGTACAGTGAGAAAGGGGGCCAGTGACCTAGTGTGCAGATTTATTCACATGAATAATTTCTCAAATGCATTCCTGTTTCAGGAGCTGGGGGGCAGAACAAAATAGAGTCAAGTTTATGTCAGGAGACAGTTTCAGCACCTACATAGAAATTTCTCAGACAAGTCTTAACACAGAGTCTCTTAGACTTTATTAGAAATACACTCATCAACTATAGATCAAATCAGCCAATAGCTCAGGGGCCATCTATTACCCCCCCCCGCCACAGCCCAGTCCCTAGGCTAGATATTCTCCAGGTGAAACAGTTCCTAACATCTATTTAGGCAGCACATTTGCAGCTCTATTAGTCAACACAGGTTCTGCAATCTCCCTTGGCAATGTATTTTATTTTCTTATCTCCTCTTACAGTTTTGTACAGTTTGTTTGACATTCCACTGAAATCTAGAGTGCTGTGACTCAACACTAGGGGTAAGCACTTGGTATATACCGAGCCAAATAAATACCCCCAAAATACCTTACTGGTATTTATTCAGCCAAATCAGATTATCTAAACTGATTCAGCTACCAATCTAGCTAAGCCCAATTAAAAGCCAATATTATTCAGCTTTTAATCGGACTCAGCTTCACTCACCAAGTAGAAGTCAGAAGCCATTTAAACTTCAAATGCCGTCTACCAAGAAAACAGCGAGAAGATATTGCTAAATACTTGCGGAATCTAGACCCCAATTCAGCATACTATGATCCCACGACAAGAGCAATGAGGGAGAATCCATATGCCAATGCAGGAAAGAATCCAGATGAGGCCTTCTGAGTTCACACACTCAGCACGCCACGACTCAATGAACAAATTGAACTCAGAAGGCATTTAAAGTTTAAGTGTCTTCTGAGGTCACTTGTATGCCAGCCACTGCCTGGAGGTTGGCAACCCTGATACAGGTCCCCTTTAGGGATTCTGTTGTACAAGATGGGACTCTGCAAGAAAGGAGAGAATATGTGATTTGGAAATTTCTCCTCCATGCCCAAGTCTCCTCTACAGGATTCTTTAAGATCTCAGGGCTGGCACCAGTCTCAGGACCAGTTTCCTCATCTCCCTCAAATATTTTCTTTCTTTTAACTGATTCTCAGCTTCCCTCAGCCTTTCATGCTCAGTCCCTATCAAACTATTGTTGGGTTTATTTTCCTTAGAAAACCATGTATTTCCATGCATTCCAGGAGAGGGCCTTGTCTGTGGGGTATCTGTTTTTTCTATTTTCATTACTGGCACAAGACAACCACTTTTCTAATACATGTAATAAAATTAGTGATGCCAGCCTCCAGATGGAGCCTGGGGATCCCCCGGAGTTAGAGCTCATCTCCAGACTACAGAAATCAGTTCCCTTGGAGAAAATGGATGCTTTGCACGGTGTACTCTATGGCTTTGTACCCCACTGAGGCTCCTGTCCTCCCAAAACTCCATCCCCAAATATCCAGGAGTTCCTCAACCTGGATTTGGCAACCCTACTCCATCACCACTACCTGCTGGTGGCCAGGGGGAACTGGCAACCCTAAATAAAATATGGGCATTTTTAATCTGGACAGTGGGTCTGGCAGAATATAATATCAGCACCTGAAATAGGATTCAACACACATTATGGGAGGGGCATATATAATACTGGGGAGAGAAAGTAACAGAAAAAAAATCAGTTGATGACATTTGGAAGGGAATGCTGAAGACATCAGAGGGACGAGGAAAGACAAGGAAGGGGAGAGATCTTCTTTCACAAATACTGAACTTAATAGATCAATGGTCTGACTCCATACAAGGCAGCTTCATGAGGTTATTACTTAAATGTAGGCAAAGAGAACATGTAAGCAGGAACCAAATTAAAATATGGGGAACAAAAATTATCCCCAAGTGAAGAAAGTTAAGGACAAGAGATTACTGGAGCTTGGCAAGCAGTTTAAATAATAAAACTGCACCATATAATTAACTGAGATGTAAGCATTACAAAACTTTAGTATATGTTTGTTGCTTTGCATTTGTTGTGCTATTGGTCTTCAACCTAGATTACAGGTGTGCATGCATATAAAGATGTGGCGCATGCACAGATCAAAGGAGGTTTCTCATTGCCATCGGTATAATAAAAACTGTGTATATCACAGTGCTGTAGTTTCTGCTTCAAATCATACTTCAGTCACAAGCTCACTAAGTTACACTGGTTAGGCCACTGCTTTCTTAGAGGAATCTATATCTCTTCCCACAATGCCTTGGAAAGCTTCAAGCCATGCACCTGCCTTCTGTGAGCAGAGTCAGTGGATGATGGGGTTTATTGTACAGAGGAATTGCCCATGCAATGAGCAGAGTATTTGGGAAGGAAAAATGCAAGCAAATACTGCATTACTTAACTATCCAGCAAATGAGAGACTGAAGAACAGCCTTATTCCTACTTATCTACAAAGATACTGTTGACAGAGAGGAACTGTGCAGTGGTAAAACTGAGCCCCTCTAAATACAGGTAAGCTCAGACATTTCCCCTTCTCGCTGCTATTACAGCCACACTATCAGTCTAGTTAGTAGTGAACCAGTGCAGTTTACCAAAAGTTGCCTCAACTTTTTAAAAGCCTGGTGTCCTTTCCCTAAGTTGCCTCCTTAATGAAGGAGCTGCACAATTACTTCAAACTTCTCTCATCTGGTTTTGAGGTTGAAGGGCAAGGGAAAGCAATTTAAGCAGGTTAGTTTCAGCTCTGTTAGCCTTTGTCAGGAAAATAAATAACTGTAAGAAATTTGCTTCCCCAGCAGGAGGGTTTCAGAACAGAGAGGTTTTCTGTAAAGTAAATTCCTGCTGGTCACTTAAGAAATTCCATTGTTCAGAAAAGTAATTTTCCAATGGCTTGTCCTAATGCATCCTTCTTAAATTGATATATATGAGAGAACATGCTGATAATATTTCAAGCTTGAGAGCTTACAAAACAGCAAAAAATAAATGCCACCATTTTACAGAAGGGGGAACTGAGGCAAAGGAAGGAATGACTGCTGTTAGAGCCATTATACTTAGCATTTATATTGCACTTCAGAATTTCCAAAGGCCTTATCTCAATACTCAGTCTCCCATTTTTAAAAAACGAAACCTATAATCATTTTTCTTTCAGTCTGTTCTCAGAATTCATAAATGTGTGTGCTGTAGATAAGAGTACCAATATTTGGTTTAAAATGTTCTGGTACTACTATGGCAGGAGTCCCAGGAGACTTTATTGGGTATCCTGCTATAGTGCGTGAGACTTATTAAACCAACCTATAGAAAAAGCAGCAGTTTCTTGCATAGCTAAGGCTGGTCCAGATAGGGCAGAGCCTGTGATCAGCCTCAGGAACACTGTGCAGAACTTGAGGCATAACTGTAGACCAGGAGAACCTACATTGTGATCACAGCTCAATAGCTGCTGTTTCCAAGGCCTGTGTGAGTAAACTGGGACTCAGACACAGTGATTTAACCTATCAACACTGTTGTGTTGTAAGCCCTGGATGACAAACCAGAGCAAAACCTCCCTGTGGACGCAACCTGAAATGGGACATTAGGGTTTAACCCAGTGACCCACTGCCTTACATATCTGAACTATGGAGTTTAAGTATTAAAAGTGCTAATGACTTTTACTCAAAGTTCTAGCAATCTGCCCAGATCTTTAATTTTTCCTGTGTATGTAAAATACTGTCAAGTCACAGCCAATTTATGGCAACCTCAGCAAGGGGCTTTCAAGGCAAGTGAGATGCAGAGGTGGTTTGCCATTGCCTTCCTCTGCAGAGCCTTCCTTGGTGGTTTCCCTTCCAAGTACTGACCTTGCTTAGCTTTGGAGATCTAATGACATCAGGCTATAGCATGCTGCCTCCCCTCCCCTAGCTTTTACTACTAAAATGAAAAAAGAGGCAGCTGTTCAGAAACCCAGGCAGGCTGTATTTTTCTGATGGCTTATCAATCCCAGTTAAGGTATCTCAGTTTTTCCTACATAAAGTTGTACTTGTTTATGATGCCTAAAGGTTTTGCTGAAAAATCTGGTATTTGAAGCAATTGTTTAAAAAAAATTCCTGTGCATTTTATAAATGATGAAATGATTAAACAAAAGCACCAGTAGAAGTTTCAGTTCCTATAAATATGCAGTAGCTGGAAATGTTGACCAGGATCTCAATCTAAACTGGACTTTAGGGGGGAAATGAGGATAATTCTGTTCTTCCTTCTAATTGGCTTTCCTTTTCATAAGACTATGCATTTCCTGTAACAAACTGAGATGGAAGCAGGGTTGGTACACACTAATCAAGCTAGGCTAAGACTGAAAGGGTATAGAAACCCGTTGGCTGCACAGCTGTTCCAGCCAAATGAAGTAGCTTCAGGCAAAGCACTGCCCAAATATGACAGATGGAAGCAGAAAGCCTGATGGGTTGCTAAGAGGTCAGATTCCAAGCTATACTGGTCTGTTATGGCCAAACCAAAAAGGAAACCTATTGCTAGAGCTCACTTTATCAGATACACACTGGCAATGTACACTTGGTTACAGAGGGGAAAAAGTAGGTCAAAAGAAGTCTGTTCATTGCATTTCCAATGTAAAATAAGAAAATAAGAAGAGCCCTGCTGGATCAAACGAGTGGTCCATGTAATCCAGCATCCTGTCTCACACAGTGGCCAGTCAGTTCCTCTGGAAGTCCAACACAGGGCATAGAGGCCAAGTCCTTCCCCTCAGTTCCCTCCTAGCACTGGTATTCAGATGTTTACTGCCTCTGAATGTAGAGGTTCCCTTTAGTCACTACAGCTAGTAGCCACTGATAGTAGCCACATGAATCTGTTTAATACCCTTTTAATACCCTGTGGCCAATACTACATCTTCAGGCAGTGAATTCCACCTTTTAATCACTCGCTGTGTAAAGAAGTATTTCCTTTTGTCCACCCTGACTCTACGGCCCATCAGCTTCACTGGATGCCCTCAAGTTCTAGCACTTTGGGAGAGGGAGAAAAAGTGCTCTTTGTCAACCATCTTCATCCCATGCATAACTTTATAAACCCTCTGTCATATCCTCCTTACTTGTCTCTTTTCCAAATTGAAAAGTCCCAGCCTCTTCAGCCTTTCCTCATAGGAAAGGTGCTCCAACCCCCTAATTATCTTGCTTGCGTTCTGTACTTTTTCCAGCTGTGCAATGTCCTTTTTTATGATATGGTGACCAGAACTGCACACATGGATCCCTATTACTAGACAAGCATCATTAATTCCTCTGTCAATCTTATGATCCCCAGAGTTTCTTATGACCTGGAGAAAGGGTCTTGGGATTAAGTCCCTATTACAAGGGATGATTGGTGCTGCTAAATTTAGCACTGCTAACAATAATTTTGGGGATGTAAATCCCATGCAGCAAATTAATGATCATATGGCAGTGAGTGTAGTATAGCTAGGAAATCTGGAGATTGTCTGGCAGCCTGAAACTCTAGCTAGGTTTATTTTTTGGACTGAGAAAACTGTGACTGACCCAAGGGCACCCAGCTAGTTTCATGTGAGGGAGTGGGGAATTGAACCCGGTTCTCCAAATTAGAGTCTGCCACTTTTATCCACTATAGCAAAGTGGCTCTCCCATGCAGCAAAGACTACTGCATGCACAGCCCTGGATATCAGATTGGGAGGGGTGGATAAGGTCATTACGTCCCTACATCTTTTTCAGGGGCGGTTTCCCTTTTATTGGCGTAGTGATGATATTATATAATATTAGGAATAAGGCCCGTTGTGGAAATAAATATGACGGGCTGTAGAAAGAGGCTCTGGGAGAGTGCCCCGGCTTTGGGCACTCAGTGACAATTTGCTGTGGCAATCTCAGCAGGGTATAATGACAGAGTCCACCATTTTCTCCAGAGGAACTGATCTTTGCTACCTGAAGAGCAGTAGTAATTTTGAGTGATCTCCAGCCCACCCCCAAGATTGGTAACAGTGGTTCCCCAGGAGGGAGTGGCTGGTTTGGAGGGTGGAGTCTATGGCATTGTACCTGTCTGAGGTCCCACCCCTCCTCAACACTCACCCTCTCCAGGTTCGACCCCTCAAATCTCCAAGAATTTCCCAACCTGGAGTTGACAACCCTATCTCCCTCCTAGCCAACCATCAACCTACCTTTAGTTTTCCATCTCCTCCCCCCTCCCTCCTAGAGAGCAGTTGTAATTTTGAGTGATCTCCAGCCCCCACCTGGAGATTGGCAACAATGGTTCCCCATCAGGGAATGGCTGGATTGGAGGGTGGAGTCTATGGCATCGTACCTGTCTGAGGTGCCACCCCTCTTCAAACCTCACCCTCTCCAGGCTCCATCCCTCAAATCTCCAGGAATTGCCCACCTGGAGTTGGCAACCTGATCAGGACTGGGCCCAATGAGTTTTCTTCCAAAGGCCAACATAGGTGTGGAAAGGGCCTTTTACTGACAGAGGAGAAAGTATAGGTGCCAACTCTGATTAGGGAAATACCTGGAGATTTGGGGAGGGGGTGGGTCCTGTGGAGGGCAGCATTTGGGGTGTGTGTGGGGAAGGACTCAGCAGGGTATATTGCCATAGAGTCTACCCTCCAAAGCAACCATTTTCTCCCGGGGAACTGATCTCTGTCATCTGGAGGTCAATTGTAACAGTGGGAGATCTCCAGGTTCCACCTGGAGATTGGCAACCCTAGGGGAAAGTCAGCCACACAGCGGGGAGTTGAAGAAAATGGTTTGATGGTTGCTGGCCCACCTCGTTAGCCAGCCAGCCATGCTGAAGCTAAGCAGGAGAAAGAGCTTTTTTCCATTTATTCTGACAGGAAAGTGGCCACTGGGGAGGGGGTTATGGGCGGGGGAGGGGGTTATGCTGAAAGTCCTTTGTTTTTTTACTTCCAGAACCAAGCTTGGTTGCCTGCCAACAGCCACTGAGGGGACAGTCCCTCACAGGAGTCAAGAGAACTGTCTTCCTCAGGAGAGAGAGCTGTCTGTCAGTAAATCTGACATGCAAATCTATCTGAAGGGGGAGTGGGTGGGGAAGAGGAGCAGACCCAGCATCCAGCCAATGGCATGCGAGTACTCTTGAGTGGCGGCTGATGGGCCAATGGCTGAGGGAGGGCATTTTACAGCCAATGGGAGCGCATGGAATCTTACGAAACCAAAAGATAATTATTATAAGGAGAGATTATAGACAAAGCAGTTGTTTCCCATTTGGCAAATGATAGAACACTATCACTAAACCCCCACACACACAGACACAAGCAACTGATTAAACTCAGTAACAGTAGGAACTACTGTCTGAGTGGCATGCATAGATCATTTGTAGCTCACCTGGTAGATCAGTAATAGGATTTTTAAAAATAGGAGTAACTGGAAAGAGAACCAATTGGAATTAATTTGGTACTTCTATATCATTCCTTCCATTCTGAAAGATTGGAAGGATTCTGTGTATTTTTAGACACACCTGCTCTGAAGTCTTTTCCCTCCTCAGCATGCCTTGTGATGGCATTGGCCAGGAGTGGCTTCTGGAGAGTGACTGTCAGTGGACAATAAAATCGCTGTAAAGAACTCCTCTCAGCTCTGGAACCTGGCTCCCTCTCAGTATCTTCTTCCAGAACAGAAGTAAACATTTCTATTTTGCAGGAATTAAGGACTGGGAGGTTATTGTGGGTGGTGTTTGTGTAGGTGTACATGGTTTAAATAGATATTTTTTAACCTTCATAAGTGCTATTTTATGATTTCTTTAAAGTAACTATTATGTTACAGGACGTGCATGTTTCAAGAATTGGTAACATTCTGCATGCAACTGATGAGAAATAAATTTCTGCCTCTTTGGATTAGCCTATGAGCAAAATGTGTTTTATAAGGCCAGGCGGGAATCTACTCTGCCCCTGGTTCTATTTGTGAATCTTCAAGTCCAGCTCTTAACATGGCTATGTGAGATTGCTTCCTTGTAAGTAATCCTTGTACTACTTTTTGGAGACCTAAAAATGGCAGCCCCATTTTGAGTTGTCCTCCTCCTCCCCAATAACAGTTAGGCACACATATTTGTATTGTGGTCACATCTCAAAAAGGGAAAGTGTGCGATGCAATCCTACCGTTGAAGTCCATTGAAATCAGTGGGCTTCGAATGGTATACCTTTGCTTACGATTGCACTGAGAGTGTAACCATATGTATACGTGAGGGAGAACTTGATGTGGGAATGCCATTTTAGGGTACCAGTTCTATGTCAGGTGGAACATCAAGTTCTGCACTTCGTGTGAACTCTGGGGAGGAAAAAATATAAAAAAGAAATACAGAAAGAAAAGGAGAAGGGAGTTTGTCCCTCATGGAAACATTTTTTTAAAAGGAAGAGTTATTAAAAGCCACCTCAGAATGGCTTTTCCCTACTACCAGTACCTGCTGGCTGTCGAGACCTTGCTTCTTTCAAGTAGTAAAGTGCTTTGTTGTAGTCTCCAAGGTGGTAGAATGCTACACCTGACCGATAGAGTGCCTTGAAGTTCTCTCCTTCTTTCTTCAGTACTTTCAGGCAATATTCCTTGACTCGCTCATAATTCACCAGCTCAGCTTGAAGTAGGCAGGCTACAAGAGAAATGAGAAAGGAACTCTTTAGAGAATTGCTCCCCTCCCCCAATTTTAGTACTGGTGCGAGAAAGATGCAGAGCCAGGTGAGGTGATGACTCAGAAAACGGCACCGTCATCTAGCATGATTGTCAAAACCTGCTTTTCATTCTCTGCTCTCAATAAAAATGGACGATATTTAGAAATTTCAGTAAAGATACATTAGTAGATGTTTGTTTGTTTTGTAGGTGGGATCGAAATTTTTTTCTTTGTGGACCGGGAATGGCTTTAAACCAACAAAGGAAATTGAACATAAGCAGAATGCTGAAGATAGGCAGCTTCAAAGCACATCAAAAGAACAGGATTACTTTTTTATTTAAAGTCCCTTTTAACACTATAAGATTACTGAATGTAAAAGACATGCATTATATCTGACTTGCACAGATTCCTCTTTTGATGGTGTCCTTTTTAATTCTGTCTGTTGCCAGAACACCTGCATGCCTAAAGCCATACACTATCGAACCTGCTTCCTCCTGTTGCAGTGCAAAAGAATCCTCTGAAACCAACACAGCCACACAGGCCTTGCCTTCATTGATGCTGACTGCGTGGCAAACATATGGAGTGTTGATGTGTGGCGCCTGAGCTCCCTGTACACCCAACTCTCTGTTCCTTTGATACTAATATGCCACATTCTAGAGGGTAAGCATTTCATATATGTTTCCCCAGTAATATTTATAAATCCTTATACGTTGTCAAGACATGATTATTATCCCTGTCTTACAAATGCAGAGGTTAGGGAGAGAAAGACAGTTCTCAGTTAAACTAAACAGTACCATCCAAAACAGAGTTGCATCCTTCTAGGTCCATTGACTTCAGTGGACTTAGAAGAGTGTAATTCTGCTTAGGATGACACTGTCAGTCCTGGGTCTCATGTGATGTGTGCATGTGCAGCAAATGAAGGATTCCTTATGCGACTGGGTCAGGGCTATGTGAGGAGTTTGTCCCTCCCACTCTCCACAGTTTCCTCTGCAGAAGTCCCCCCAATTTGCTGTTCTTCCTGTAGGAAAAAAAATGAGTACCCTTATGGTGCTTCCCCCTCCCCAATGGGCTGATAGTAGCTTTTGGAGAGATTGGGGGAGGATAATTTAGATCAATGAAGTGGCACATGGGGAAAGTGATAATTTCCCATATTCTGCACTGCCTCCTCAATTAAAGTAGCAGCCCAGAATGGTTACACTGAAGTAATAAATGCAGACGATCCAACTGCAGATCCCCTGTGCCACATCTAGCCTGCCTTTTAGCCACGATGCAACTTTAGCTCTTTAACCAATGCTAATATAGAAGCAAACCAGTTCTGTACCCAAACTGGTTACTTCACGACAGGAAGGCTATTTTTAGATTTTATAGGCATGCCCCCAGTATAGGGAATATCTGGCAAGGGATTTTGCTTTCCACTTCCTTAAAAAAAAAAAAAAAGTCTTGTGGAAAATTGCACCTTCCCACTACACTGAAACCACAGAATTGCATAAAATAACTCAGAAAACTTGTACAAATAATATGCATACACACAAAACGTCACAAGCTCCATTCTCTGTGAAAAACACTGCAAACAGACAGCAATCATCTTCAACAGTGGACAGAATGGAAAGGGAGATATTGCAACAAAAGCAAGGGAGACCAGTGCAGCCCATGGACAGCATCTAAGTACAAGGGTAATTCTGGATTTCTCTTCCTGCTATGTTCTAGTAGGAATACTTACCCATCTTCCCAGCAGTTTGACATAGACAATGCAAACACAGATCCTGCACCAATTCACATGTGTGTTGAGCATAGAGATGCTTGGCTCCCCTGTTTGGGCTCACATTCTAATCGCCAATCACAGTCAGGAACATAACTTATCAGTGGGCTCCTCTGATGTTCACCAGAGGCTGGAACACAGCAAAGATTGGGGGTGGGGTAGTATCAGTAGCCATCTTCACTGCATCTCAGTTTTACAAGGTGAAGTTGCCCAGACTGGGGATCAGAAAGTGAATCTCAGTTTATCCCACAGGGAGCTTCACTGCATCTCAGCTGTGCAGGGATTCACCAGTTTTGCTGATGACAGGATCTTATTAATTTTCCTGGTCAACTGAGATTTCTAATCTTCCACAATGGGAAACACAGCAAGACAGCCATAACTCTGTTTGGGGGCTGCTTGAGTTGTGCACAAAATTTACCTTGCTTGATGTAGTTTCAGAATCTGTTTCCAGACTAAGGACTTTCTAGCTATCAGGCTAACTAACTGATCCTGTTTCTGGCCTACAGACAGTACAGACTATTGGTGAGAAGATTCACACCCCTCTAAACAATAGAACAGGGTGCAGTGGGGCCAAGAGGAGTGACACGGTTCCTAGGAAAGATTGGCAAGAAATTGTTCAGCGAACTCCTTGTGCAGTTTTGAAAGGTCTCTTGCAAGGACTTCTTTTGCATTTCCAGTATACTGAAACCAGTCAAGTGGGAAACTGCTGTCTAGGCTAGTTAAATCGCAGAGAAATGAGCTAGACAAAGAAATAACTCCATGAAATGGGGGAGGGGAATGAAACCTATAGAGGTAGATGGTGTCTTCAGAAAATAATATTGTGGATTTCAAAAGCAACCAACTGGCAGCTATTTGCAAAACACTTACAAGCATTCCATAAAAAATTTCTCTGTTCAGTATCATTCTCTCCAGTTTATCAAATGTTGACTTCCTTTTCCTGATTCTAATGGACCTTGAAATGAATGTGCCTAGATCTCTTCTCTCTTTTTCTTTTTTTCCTTGAAGTGTGATTTTCTTGCTGGAGCCCTTGTCAGCTCTTCAAACTGCTGTTCTATATTTACATGTTCTTTAACAGGAATGGTGGTAGCAGCAGCTGCCCCTGAATTGTCCAAACAGCTTCCTTAGTACTGTTCAGAGTCTAGATTCATCCCTCTGCTTAGGATGTTTTCAAAACAGTGCACAGGAGTAATGTAGGAAAAGAATGTATACAAACGTATGGAGGTGGGGGGGAAACTGCTTTTTGCACAGGGGCTTAGCTGCCTTGATAGGTTTCTGCCTATAATGCGGTAGATTCCTATCTCTTTTTTTTTTTTTTAGCGTGGGTGAAGCTTGGCTCTCTACACCTGAAAAATTTTAAAATCTTGGCTTGTTGATCCAGGCTTGTGATTTACACCATCTGTATACAATTCCATGGTCTAAGAGTTGGGATGGCATCTTTAAGAAATTACTTGGAGAGCTGCTGAGTGCAAGGAGTTAAATAGAACTGGTCTAAATATCTCTGGGTGCGTTCAGACGTGCCGTTTGAGCCGTTTTCAGCACGGCTCAGAAACGGCTTTTACCTGCGCGTTCACAAGCCCAACATCTGCCCACCGTCCCCAGCCGTTGCTTTCTGGAGCAAACCCCCTTTGAAACGGAGTATTTTGACACCACTTACCCAAGTGGTGTTATCCATGATTCTCCGTTTCAAGCCGCACTTTTCTCTGTCTGATCGCTCCATCCAGCCACTTCCGGGTGCTTCAACCCCCCTCCCCTCTGGGAAGCTGCCTCCGGCTTCCGCTTTTAGTCCGCCATTTTTTTTTTCCCCTTAGCGGTGTGCGCTTGAGCGGAGCTCCGCACTTAAGTTAAAAAAAGAAAAGCTTCACTGGTGCCTAGTTTAGGCATTTAGACAAGTCCGGGATCTCGGGGAGGCCATTTTAAAAAGGAGTCTTCATTTAAACTTTAAAGGGACCTGTTGAGATTGCTCTTCTGTGCACGCGCCAAACTTCCTGTTCGGGAGAGGGCTGCCTGTGCGCATGCTCAAAGGAGAGGGGAAACCCCCCCCACCTGCAGGAGGACGGCGGGGAGCTCCGAAGGAGGAGGTGAGTGTGATCGCGATTCTCCAGTTTAAAAAAAACGCATCGTGCCGGAGCAGTTTAAACCGCTCCAGCATGCTGTCTAAACGCACCCTCTGTGAAATGATTCCAGAATAAGGCTACTTTCGCATGTTCATGCAAAAACTACATTACCCTTACGCCAAACCTATAGGCCTCTCTATTTCATTGCTTACTCAAGTGTTCAATAGAAACATCCTTTCCATTCCGTGCTTATCCAACTTATTAAGAGCAGAAGGTGCCCCAGAGCATCTAAGAGGTTTTTCATCTGTGTGTGCATGCAACCAGAAAGGATTTTCCTACTCTCTGTCTGTCACCACCAACAGGCTACTTATAACCTCCTTGATCATGTGTAGCATTAATCAGATTCGGTTTACTATTCTTCAGCTTGGCAGCTTTACTGTGCTGAATGGGGAAATTAAAAATCAGTGCCACTATCCAATTAGCAGATGATTTCATATAATTTTCCTATCTGTTTATTAAAATTATATTAGATAATGTGAATATGATGTGGCATTAAATGCAGTAGGATGGCATGATGCTGGGGATTCAGGCTTTATAGCAGGAATCAATTAATGCTACGGCATCAATTCAAATCCTCTAAGATTCTAGCGCCTAGGGACAGACCTCTAGTTCCAGTCTCCCTCCCCATGGACAGTCTGTTTTCTGCACTATTACATGATCTGCTGTCAGGCCAGCTTTACTAGTGACTTGTTCCTAATCCCTTATAGCAGGATGATGCTGAATACATATTTACATGACCTTTTCAGCCATGGTTCTCTAGCAATGTGTGCTAATTTCTAGTTTTGCCACAGAGCCTATCACATACTTCCTTGCTGATGCTGCATACTAAATGAAGTGCTTATCTCAACCTCAGCTTTTCAAGCATTTGTAAGAGACTGCCAGAAGTTCATCTATGGTGAGTTTAGCATGTATTGTTGACATGCACATGATCAGCCCAAAATTGGCCCAATTAGGGTTGCCATCCCCCTGATGGGGGCGGGGATTCCCCTGATTTTGAGGCCCCCAATCTGCCACTGGCCAGCTGGCCAACAAGGGAGCCCCTGAAGAGCCCTGCCATGCCTGATGACACCCGGATGATGTCATCATGCTGGGGACACACTAACATTTGGCGAAAAACTCTATGGTGACCATAGAGTTCTTGGCCAAATGCTAGAGTGTCCCTGCCCGATGTGCCTAGCACAATGACATCACTTCTGGGTGATGTCATTGCACCAGGCACATCAGGTGCAGCAAGGCTCTTTGGGGGTAGGGCATGCCAAAAGATCTAGGGGAGCAGGCTGGAGCCCCCTGCCAGCAGAAGATCAGGACCTGGCAACCCTAGGCCAATGTCTATTTGACACAATTAAGATGGTTGACTGCGTCTGCACTGGCTGTTCAGCCTTTGCCTGCACTCCCCAAAAACTTGCTGCCATCACTTTTGATACCCCTCTTTAGTTCTCAAATCATGCCTCTGATTTTATGGGGGGGGTCCTCACCTTCTCTTGTTGGTTTTGCAATAACCTGTCTTCACCTTATCAAGTGAAACAAACAAATACTAAAGAGATTGTAGGATGACTTATGATAGGATCCCATGAAAGTGGTTTAAGAATAGAGACAGAAAATGCAAAGTTTGCTGTTTTGGTTTCCCATGCCAAATTAGGAATGCCTTTCCCCTCAAAATTAAACATGCCTAATACTTTGTGAACCTCTTCCTTGTTTTGAGGTGTGGGCATGTTTGTGATTGTTCTAACTCTTTTGCTCTGTTTCTTTTCCATCTGTGAATAACTTCCCCCCAAATTAGAAATTCCTTTCACTCTAAACTTATAATTACTTTTATTCAGTCTTAAGTCTTTTTTCAGTCACTGACCATGCTCCTTTAAAGTTGTGTCCCAAATTAAAATATGTTATCTAAACAGAATGTTGTGCTTTCTTCATCTTCAACTACTTTCCGTACTTTTTAAGGAGAAACTTCTGGAGTCCAGAACAAAATGGCAACCTTGTCAAAACAATATCTACCAAATGGTGTATTAAATGCCCTTAACGATTTATTGTATTTTTCTAATGGTATCTGTGGTAAGAAATTTTAGAAATATAGAAGGTTTGGGTTTTAAAATAAACCAAATGGTTTATAAAATCCATGTATCTGTCTCTGTTTTTGCTAGCAGGAACCCAACAGCCTGCTTTCACTGAATCAAATCCCATGAGTCTTTGCAAAACTCTTGTTCCAGGCAAAGCACCCTTCTCTGTCACATACAAAGTTTACACATTCCATTCCCAGGATCTAAATCAATGTAAATTCTCTTAGGTATGAGACCCACTATATCCATTTAAACCATAAAATCAGGCAGGGACAGACTTCAATCCATCTGATACAGGGATTCACACCCCTACTCCCATCCCAGAGATAACATGAAAGAATGGTTTTATCTTCAATGCTGGGAACACCAGGAAAAACACAATAACACCATTTCTGGTCCTGTAAACAAAAGGCAACTTTTGTTGTGTAAGACGCAAGTAAGCAATTTCCTTGCAAATATTCTCAACTTCAAGATTTCAATTTACAACTGTAATTTGATTATTGGGGACCTCTTTTGATCTTTCGGGTATAAAGGCTGGGCAGTGCCAACAGACTTTCGCTGGCTCTTGAAGGAACCAGGAGAGATTTTACTCTCTGGAGACTTTGGGAGTCAGCCCGAAAGGCCTTTCGTTTCTGCATGCTTTGGGGGGGGGGGAACTTTGCTTGCATGTATTGTCTGTGTTTTCACTATCAATGTTTAAGAAATAGGATTGTACTGTGTTGGCAGTTGGTTTGGCGTCTTGCTAACCACCTTGCCTGGTAAACTTTTGGATGTTTTCTTAATAAAGATAAGTTTTATTTTAAGAAGAGACTTTTTGGTAAGAGTGTCTCTGCCAGCGTTTGGGGGTTTCCTAGCTTGCATCTATTGCCTTTGGTAAGGAGGCGACACTCAGGGAACACACGAACCAAGAGGGAGAGGTGTGGGTGGCATGGGTGAACACATTCACAAGACACGTGCAGCCCCATTATTCTCACAACAGTATCTTGACAGGATCCCTAATGAAGAGAAATATCTTGTTCCTGACATTTGACCAAAATATTCTCTTCTCATAGTCTTACAAGGTTCCTCAAATGAAACACAAAGAAACATTAGAGATGCAAGGATAATTTCTGGTGGGATCCAGTTAAAGGGGTATAAAATTATAGACAGGCAACAAAGCAGAGGCAGAGGCATTATCTGAGAAGAAAACAATAGGTCCAAACAGTTTCACAAGCAAGCACAGGTCTTCATCTTTGACATCTACAGAGATGGTTGGTCACAGTTTCAGCTTGCTGCTTTTAAACCAAGTTTTATTTTTGATTTGGATATTCACCACATTTTTGAAAGCTATAAAAAACAAAAAATAGTAAATCAGTGACTAAATCAGTGGTAGATCAGCATTTTGCAGTATCCAGGTAATGACAGTTTGATGACTATTCCCTCCATCCAACTTCTTCATCTTTCTTCTATTTGTTTTTGTTCAGTTTTTAATTTTTTTTTGTTGATCTAGCAGGTTAAATGCCCTGGAGACTATCCTCTTCTCTCTGCCTATGTTTTTTAATTATCCCAGTAATCTTGACCTAGCTTTTATCTTTCAAAATCAATACATTTTGTCAAGTCTGCTGAATTGGGGATCCTGAAGTTTTTCTTTTTGCATTCCTGAGCTGCATTTTCCTTTCTGCAATGCCTTTCACCAACAAAGCAAGTTTCTTTGCTCAGCTGTTCCCCAACTTTTCCTTCCCTATTGTTCTTTCCCACATCATATGATCATGCTGTGAAGCACCCCGAGGATATTGTTGAAATCATATCATTTGGGCATAGCCATAAATCACTTGGGTAATACTTTCAGTCTTGAAAAACACTTTGAAGTAGTACTTGAGTTTTGTAAATGCTTTAAAAAGAACATAGTCTTTGCTGTATTCTCCCACAAGAACAAAGCTGTGAAGGGAGGTAGCTAAATATATGCCCT
Organism: Gekko gecko; assembly: GCA_029375565.1. NCBI lineage: Eukaryota > Metazoa > Chordata > Lepidosauria > Squamata > Gekkonidae > Gekko > Gekko gecko. The sequence goes on along the minus strand of JAPDNY010000003.1, from coordinate 163,589,103 downwards.
AGAAAACCAGTCCTCTCTGTCTGTACTCTGACTGCAGTGGAGAATCACAGGGTTCCATTACACAGTATCTAATTTTTAAAAAGCCATAATTTCTCTTAATGGTCCAGGCAGCCAACAGAACATTTTCAAAAAGTTCTGTTTAGTGAACAGGGCCAACACAAATGAGACACCAGGAGTTCTGTGTACTGAGCCCTGAAGCATTTGGATATTTTTAAATACCAGGAACTTGGGACCCTAAATTGTACTGATATCAGGGAGAAGGGCTTTAAGACTTTTGTCCTGCATCATATTCTTGTTCTGAAATGGCCCTGTGGGCCTGCTGTTGGCTTATTTTTCTCATCTATAACATGCCCTTTGCTGAATTCATGTTATTTAATGAGGGCACTGAATTCAGGTTTTCTTCAGCTGATATGTTGTAAAATTATGATTTTCTTTCCAGCAAAGAATGTACACAGTCCTGCTCATAGGACTGTGCTTTAGGTCTTCTGAAAAAGATAATTTAAAACAGCTGGGCCATTTTTAATTGGTACCAACAAAGGACAGCTATCAAAGAAGACTAAACTTCAATATTATATAAGCCCCCATGTAGAATATTAAGAATATTCAGAGTGCTAAGATCTGTCCCATCCCCCCCATGGAATGACAGCCATTAAGATTTTAAGGCAGATCTTAGAAAAATGATGTAATGCATACCATTTAAATAGGAGTTGTCCTTTTAACTGGTATGAGTTTGATTTAAGCAGCTCTACGGTACAATTGTTCAGGGCTTACTCTACAAGTTTCTTACTGGTATTGTGGGGGGCACAAAGTGGAAGCTCAGAAATACCATTTTGGTTACTTTCTTACTTGGTACTCTGTACCAGGCTAAACTAGCTTACTCTCACCCCTGGATGTGAGAGAAGGTTTGTCACATTCCTAGAATAAACCCTAGCCACTGTTGCTATTGCTAGACCTGACTGTAGGGATGGATTGGGTGGGAAAATAGTCCTTAAAAAATGTCCCCACCACTCCAAAGGAGAGAGGGAGAGCCTACCCAGTCAGCCCCAAGCAGGAGTTAACCAGCTGCCATGCAGGGTGAGGCCAGACAGGCCTGTCCCTTGATGAGCAAGTTGAGACTGGGAGGATACATCCCGTCCATAGCCACAGCAAGACTGAACAGGCCTGCCCCATCCTTTGACACAATGAAGCCGGGTGACACTGGACCTCATCACAGCAAGCCCTCTATCCCCACGCCTCTGGCTCATGCCTGCCACTCTCTTTGGACAGGGGTGGCTCTGGCAGGGAAGAGGACCCCTCATTCAAGGAGGTCAGACAGCCGAGGAGCTGTGTGGCTGGATAGTCTCTAACAGCTAAGAGATGCCAGTCAGGAGCAGAGTCAAAATGAGGATAAATGGGAATGACTGAAAAACTTCCCTCAAACTGACTCTGCCTGCACCCAGGGGAGCAGAACTATGGAAAGCGCTGCAGCACTAGAGAGGTAAGTAAGTAAGAAAAAGAAAGTAAGAAAAAGAGCAAGGACATGGTAGGCCCATTGCATGGACAGGAAAGTGAAATTGTAACAGGTGATGAAGAGAGGGCAGAAATGCTCAGTTCCTACTTTTCCTTAGTCTTCCCTTGCAAGGGAAATGGTGATCAACATAACAAAAACAGAACACATGATGAGCAGCCCCGTAGCTAACAACTTTTTGCTCAGGGGGCCTGCCATTATATATCTGTGTGGTACTGCAATGCCATGCCAATACTTCTAAACTTTAACAGTTTAGTAACCTGACCAGTTTACCAAGAACAAAATATGCAAGAGTTATACATGTCTTTAAAATGGCCAGACTGATACATTTTTTTAAAATGCATTTAAATTTAATACAGAAGTATAAAGAAGAGAAACAAAAGCAAAGGAGGCCAATTCAGTGGAAATACCTCCCCCCCCGATCCACCTCCATTCTCACACAAACCAAAATATTTAAAGCCAAATCAGCGAAATACCCCGCCCCCAATCCACCTCCATCCTCACAGAAACCAAAGTACTCGAGATGGACCTTAGCTGGTTTCGGTTTCGGCGTTGCGAATGGCGGCCACCTTTCGGGATGCTCCCGGAGGTGGTTAGCCCACGCGCAGTTAGGGGGTCTTCGCATGTGCGAAAGACCCTAGTGAGCCTTAGACAAAGGCTCCGAACTGGGGGCGCTTGGGGAGTAGCCTCTTTGCCGGCACACAGCCGGGAAATTGAGGCTTTCTCCCCGCCCCAATCGGCCCCGCTGCGTAGTGCCCATATGGGACGTAGCAGCGCCACCGACTTCCAGGAGTGAGGAACAGCGACATGAATTAAAATAAAAAGAAGAAATGGCATCGAACCGTGAGTTGGAGGTCTAAATTTGAAGCGAAAACCCGAGCCCTTCCCCCGTAAGCAAATAAGCGTTTGGGAGGAGGGGGAATCCCCCCCCCACTGAGAAGCGGGACTTATAAAAGAAAGCTAAGGGGGACGAAAGGGAAAAAGGGTTGGTGAAACTACCTTTGGGGTGCTACTGAAGCTAAAGAGTTAGCGGGTCTCCTGAGGGACGCGACACGAACTTTGATAAAGTAAACAAATAAAAGAAATGTCGGCAATGAAAAAGGTCCCTTTGAAACCGGAAAAGAAGGGAGGCGGGACTTCCGGTCCGGGTAACCCCCCTCCAGGGCCTGCTGTCAATCAACAGAAAAGCGAGCTACTGCACCCTCTGCTGGTCCAAATACAGAAAATCAGTGAAACTTTAACTAACATGGAAGGTGTTCTCAACAGTCAACAGAAACGTCAAAGAAGATGGAGGAGATCGCACAGAAATGTTTGGTCTCGACGGAAGACATCGGAAAAGTGAAGAAAAAGGTCAATAAATTAGAAAAGCATCAGGATGAGCAAGAAAAAAGAATTTTGATGTTGCAAATGGAGAAATCGAATCTGACTCTCCGTTTTCAGGGCATTAAAGAAGAAGAGAAAGAAGATCTCAGATCTATACTAGCGAATGCCTTGGCACCCGTAACTGGCAGAGAACAGCGAGAGTTAAAAGAAGAGACGGATAAGGTCTATAGAGCCTATTCCACCTTTACAAAGAAAAATAATCTGCCAGCAGAAGTGGTTGTCAAGTTTATTAAGCAGAGTACCAGAGATCAAATTCTGCGTGCAGTTTCAGCGGTGCCCTTGAAGATTGGGGAGCAGACTATCAGAATATTGAAAGATGTGCCTTATGAAATCCGCATGAAAAGGAAGGCATACAAAGGATTGACCACTTTTCTACAAAGACATCAGACTATTTACAGATGGACTTTCCCTGAAGGCCTGGTGTTCAAGTATAAGGATAAAAGAGAAAAGATTGACTCCATCTTCAAAGCACAAGAATTTCTGAAGAGACACGCCAGTCCAGAGGAAGAGGCAGCACTCGCAACTTGGACAGATTTGAGCAGTGAAGATGACAGCGGCCCAGAAGAGGGAGGTGCCGGAGTGGGAGACATGAAAGTCAAAGAGGGCCCATCTTATAACCTGAGGGATACCAAAAGAAGACAACCTAAGAAATAATTGTTCGAGAAGCGTCAGAAAGGAGTTGATTAACAACTAACCCCAAAGGACATTACTAACCTTACTAACAGAGCTATTTTGGATTTTTGTTAGATGAAAAGAAGACTCTCTAATCACGGTGATTGCCAAAAACTGTATTTATACTGACTAAAACTAACTTTTTTTTAACAGAATACTCACTCTACTCTTTTCTTAATCCTTCTATATACCCTACCTCTTTCCATTTATAAAAAGAATAAACTCCTCTCCTTTTTAGGAGGGTTTTGTCAAAAAAAAAAAGAGATGGACCTTAGCTTAGGGCAGGCAGCAGCCACCAGGACTCATCTCTTTCCTGGGGTCTTTTTAAAAATTACCCCTCTTCCCCCATACACTTGGACTTCTTCTCTGTCTCCACCATCTACAGCTGCCATTCTGTGGTTGGTTTCATATCCCAAGGCAGCAATTTTGTTGCACCCCCCCCCATCAGAATTCCAAAGATGCCCGCAGGCCCATGCTGTATTTTATTTGCATGAGACTACATTGGAGGAGGGCTCCCCCACCGCCCCCACATGAGGGATGTACTAAAAGGAAGGACAGGATTGCCCATTTAAGGCCCATTGGAAATAATGGGAGGAGGAATGCCAATAGACTTGCATGGGCTCCATTGAAATACATTACAGCTCAAGAAGAGTTGCAAAGAAATGTGGAATGGATTTTCCATTAAGGTCTCTGGTCCCAAATACACTGTTCTGGGACTAGAATGACAGGCCCCACAGTGGAATGATAGCCTCTGGAGGGTAGATATGTCCTGGGACTGGAATGATAGGCCCCAGAGTAAAATGACAGTCCCTGGGGTTACAGGAGTGTTCTGGGACTGGAATGATAGGTTCCAGAGTGGAATGACAGCCCCTGGGGGTTAGAGGACTGTTCTGGGAGTGGAATGACAGGCCCCAGAGTGGAATGGCAACCCCTGGGGTTAGCAGGAGTATTCTGCAACTGGAATAACCGGCTCCAGAGTAGAATGACAGCCCAGAGGGGTATGAGATGTGTCCTGGGACTGTAATGATAGGCCTGGCATTCCACTCCCAGAACACTCCTGCTACCCCCAGGGGCTGTCATTCCAATCTAGGGCCTGTCATTCCACCCCCAGACCACTCCTGCTACCCCCAGGGGTTGTCATTCCACACTGGGGCCTGTCATTCCACTCCCAGGACACTCCTCCTACTCCAAGGGGCTGTCATTCCACCACAGGGCCTGTCATTCCACTCCCAGAACAATCCTGCTACCCCCAGGGGCTGTCATTCCACATTGAGGTCTGTCATTCCACTCCCAGAACAATCTTGCTACCCCCAGGGGCTGTCATTCCACTGTGGGGCCTGTCATTTCACCCTCAGAACACATCTGCTACCCCCAGGGACTGTCATTCCACCCTGGGGCCTGTTATTCCAGTCCCAGAACACTCCTGATACCCCCAGGGGCTGTCATTCCACTCTGGAGCCTGTCATTTCACCATCAGAACACACCTGTTACCCCCAGGGGCTGACCCTGGGGCCTGTCATTCCAGTCCTAGAGCAGTATATTTGGGACCAGAGACCTTAATGGAAAATCCATTCCTCATTTTCTTTGTAACTCTTCTTTTTTATATATATAATCTTTTTATTGATTTTCCAACAACAAAAAAGATGAGTGAAACAGAAAATATTGACACAACATAATAATAATCAAATACAACATAACAAACTTATTCTAATTTCCTTCTGTTACTACACTATTACTCAACTCCGAATTCATGCATATACAATCTTTCTAGCAACTACAGAGGAAACGATGAATATAAAAGTCATTACGTTACATTTCCATTTTACCTTCCACTTTTCTTAATTAATCTAACCTTGCTTTATACACCTAACCTAAAGTTCTTTTGTTTCCAGTAAGTTTATATCTAAACCAAGTTCCATTTTCTCTTTCAATATCTACTTAGACATTTTCCCTCTTATCATTTACAGCAAACATACACCATCAGACTGAAGTCTGGAAGAAATAATTAGTCAGTATTACAAGATGGAATTATTACCATTACTCCTATAAGGACCTCATATAACCGGTCTCTTCGGTCTATACCACAGCATATATACTCAAATTTGTTCTTTTCTTATCTATTGCTTCCTGTATATTATTCTTCCTTCTATTTTATTGCTACCAAATACACTGATTTTTTTATTCAAAGAGTAATACTCCTTGTAAATATCCCAAAAAGTACCAATTTAAAGCAACCCAAAGTAAGAGTTTCAAATTACAAACAATAAAAACTCGCTTTCCTACTAATTATTATAACTATTACAATATAAATCTTCTACTATACTTTAACCAAAAGCCATCTCCTTTAACAAAAACCATTGTGTCATAAATCATCAGGGAACAAATTTATCTATATATAATACAAACATAAGAAAGAAAGAAAGAAAGAAAGAAAGAAAGAAAGAAAGAAAGAAAGAAAGAAAGAAAGAAAGAAAGAAAGAAAGAAACTATTTTCCCCATTACTTATCAATAAACTCAGTCAGTCTACCATCTAGAAATTGAAACAATCAGAGACTGAGGTCTGTTTACAGCTAAGATCAGAAAGCAAAAATACCTCATTATCTCCATTACCTACTTTAACTGAAACAAAACCCACAAAAGTATTTTTCAGCACACAATTCCCATTTAGCTTTTTGTTTACAATCATTTTTCGGTGCCTTACATCTTTGTACACATGAAATTCTGTTTCCATCTTCTCCAATTTGTATTTCAACAAACCTCTCTTTAAGTTTTTATTGTCAGAGCTGGTTTTCTTCACACATCCATCTTTATATGCACAAGTCCTTCTTCCTGTCTTTCCCCATTTATGTTTCAGTAAGCCCTTCTTTAGCTTTTATTGTCCTTACTAACTCTCTTCATAGCACCTTTTATTTTCTTTTTAGACAAATTCAACGTCTTCCTTTTTTTTGGAATAGTTTGAGAACCTTCTTTTACCATCCCAAATTCTGACCAGTAATTTATTGCTTCTTTCATGCTGCAGATTTGTTTACTTTCAGACTTCATTTTCCATAAGTGTGGGAGATATATCCTGTTTCCTCTCCTCTTAGAAAGAAGCCTGTTGCTCATCCAGAGCCTGCCGAAACACCATTACTTCTTTCTCACCATCCAAATCAAAAGGGAGACTCTGAGGCTTTTCAAAAATGTTTTTACATGCTGTTTTCATCGCTTGCCTTATTTCCTCTACGAGTATCTTTTGCAATTGCTCCCAAGAAAGGTTCCCAATTTCTGTGTTCTGTTCTCCCAGTCCTCAGTCTCTTCTGAAGCCATTTTTAAACTTTTTCTCTTAAACTGTTTAATAATGTTTCCAATTATTCTAAAGCGTCATGCAACTTGAAACCCTCACAGCCATTGCTCTAGGTAGTTAATGGTTCAAACAAACAAACAAACTCATTTTCTCACCCCCTCCACTTTGAAGCAAAACTTTGATCCCTGATCGCCTTGTAGCCGTTTCCTTCAAGTTTGGCAATATTGCAAGGGGGGGGGGGAGGTATTTAAGAAGAAATCCTCACCTTTCGCTTTTATGCTTGATCAATGATATATCAAGTCTTCATTATTTATAGTCTGTTATGTTGTAAATCCGAAATCACTCTAAAATGGCTGGCCGCAGCTAAGCAAGACATGGCAGCCATGTCTTGCTCCATTTTCCATTCTTGCTTCGAGGCATAATGACCTCACCCTCGCATTTGCCATATGCTAGGGCAGCTGAAAATAAGCCTCCTGCTTCCTGACCCCCCTCCAGGCGGTCAGGTGGAGCCCACCCGGTCATGAAATCCCGGGGAGCTCCAAAAGAAACAAAAAAGGAACAAAGTGATTCAGGAGCATCCTAAAAAATGCCTTGTCACCATGCCACCTCAACATCCTCTTTGCAACACTTCTTGAACTGTAATGTATTTCAATGGAGCCCATGCAAGTCAATTGGCATTCCTGGCTCCCATTATTTCCAATGGGCCTTCAAGTCTCTCCCATTGTTTCCAATGGGCAATCCTATCCTTCCTTTTAGTACATCCCCCACATGAGCCCCTCAGGTCTCTACCTGAACTTGGAGTCCTGCAGGCTGCACAATGGTGGAGGGAGGAATGGATGCTGGAAATGCAGCAGCACAAAAATGAGGGGGTAGCAACAAACCCCAGCCAGCCAGCCCAGCCCCATGGAAGATGACCAGGCTCAGCAGAGGAGACTTCCTCCAAGACTGCTGAGTTGCTGAAGGCAGAGCTGCCGAGGTCCGATTGTCCGATGGTGGAAGAGAAGGGAAGGAGAAGGAGGAGCTATGGCCTGGGGCTGTTCAGGAGGACAAGCAGAAGGCTCAGCTCCTCATGCTGTGCTGCTGTTGCAGTTTACCTGGAGTTGGAAGAAGTGGTGGGGTGGCTGGCTTAAACTTGTATTTGGCCAACTCTTTGCTTAGAGTCCTGCTGCTCCTCTCCCGAGTCAGCCAGCTGAGTGCCGACAAGACAATCGATCAGGGGGTGAGGGGGCTCGTGGGAGGGAGGGGGGGCTGAGGATCGGGGGAGGGGCCTGCAGAAACCACGGGGGGAGCCATGGGCCCCTTGATAGCTATGGGCCTGATGATGAGGGAATGGAATTGCAGCCTAGGATCGACATGGGGTAGTACATAAACACCTAGTTTTTTTAAATGAAACAGCCAGATGAGCTGTATCCAAGGATACTAAAAGAATTCGTGGATGTAATTTCTGAGCCTCTGTCCATTATTTTTGAGAATTTTTGGAGAACTTGTGAGGTGTCAGAAGATTGGAGGCGGGCAAATATTGTCCCCATCTTTAAGAAGGGGAAACGGAGGATCTGGGTAACTACCAACCCATCAGCTTAATGTCTATACCTGGGAAAGTTTTAGAACAAATAATCAAACAGACAGTCCTTGAGCATTTAGAAAGGATGGCTGTAATTACTAAGAGCCAGCATGGGTTTCTCAAGAACAAGTCAAGTCAGATTAACCTCATCTCTCTCTTTTTTTTTTTAGAAAGTTACTACCTTGCTGGATCAGGGGGATGCTGTATACAGAGTTTATCTTGATTTTAATAAGGCTTTTGCTAAGGTTCCATATAATATTCTTATTGACAAATTGGAAAAATATGGTTTGGATCCTATGACTGTTAGGTGGATCTATAACTGGTTGACAGATCGCACCCAAAGAATGAGTGTGAATGGTTCCTCATCTTCTTGGAGAGGATTGACAAGTGGAGTGCCTCAAGAATTTGTCCTCGGACCTGTTTTGTTCAACATCATTATCAATGATTTGAATGAAGGGATAGAGGAAATGCTTACTAAATTTACAAATGATACGAAATTGAGAGGGGTAGCAAATATGATAGAAGACAGAGTCAGGATACAGGATGATCTTGACAGGCTGGAAAACTGGGCTAAAACAAATAAAATGAATTTCAATGGGGATAAATGTAAAGTTCTGCATTTAGGTAGGAAAAATCAAATGAATAATTATAGGATGGGGGAGACTTGTCTTGGCAGTAGTGTGTGCGAAAAGGATCTAGGGGTCTTAGTAGACCATATACTGAACACAAGTCAGCAGTGTGATGTAGTTGCTAAAAAGGCAAATGCGATTTTGGGCTGTATCAACAGAAGTACAGTGTCCAGATCACGAGATGTGACAGTACCACTTTGCTCTGCTCTGGTTAGACCTCATCTAGAGAATTTGAAACATTTGGAAAATGCAACGGTAGCCACAGGATTGGAAAAGGTCAGTTTACATTCCAATCCCAAAGAAGGGCAATGTCAAGGAATGTTCAAACTATCACATAATTGCACTCATTTTACATGCTAGCAAGATCATACTAAAGATCCTACAAGCTAGGCTTCAGCAGTACATGGATAGAGAACTGCCAGAAGTACAAGCTGGGTTTCGAAGAGGGAGATGAAGTAGAGATCAAATTGCCAACATCCACTGGATTATGGAGAAAGCAAGAGAGTACCAGAAAAATATCTACTTCTGCTTCATTGACTATGCTGAAGCCTTTGATTGTGTGTATCACAACAAACTATGGCAAGTCCTTAAAGAGATGGGAGTACCAGGCCACCTCACATGTCTCTTGAGAAACATGTGTAACGGTCAAGAAGCAACATTTAGAACTGGATATGGAACAACTGATTGGTTTAGCATCAGAAAAGGAGTACAACAAGGATGTATATTGTCACCTTGCTTATTCAATTTATATGCAGAGTACATCATGCGAAATGCCGGACTGGATTAATCACATGCCGGAATTAAGATTGCTGGGGAAAAGATCAAGAACCTCAGATATGCAGACGATACCATTCTAATGGCAGAAAGTGAAGAGGACCTAAAGAGTCTCTTGGTGAAGTTAAAGAGGAGAGCGCAAAAGCTGGCTTGAAACTCAACATCAAAAAAACTAAGATCATGGCATCCAACCCAATCGCTCCTTAGCAAATAGAAGGGGAAGTCATGGAAGCAGTGACAAGACTTCACGTGCAGACGGTGACTGCAACCATAAAATTAAAAGATGCCTGCTCCTTGGGAGGAAAGCGATGGCAAACCTAGACAGCATAATAAAAAGTAGAGACATCACCCTGCCAACAAAAGTCCGTATGGTCAAAGCGATAGTATTCCCAGTAGTAATGTATGGCTGTGAAAGTTGGACTATAAGGAAGGCCGAGCGCCAAAGGATAGATTCTTTTGAATTATGGTGCTGGAGAAGACTCTTGAGAGTCCCTTGGACTGCAAGGAGGTCAAATCAGTTAACCCTAAAAGAAAACCCTGACTGTTCCCTGGAAGGCCAGATGCTGAAGCTGAAGCTCAAATACTTTGGCCACCAAATGAGAAGGGAGCACTCACTGGAGAAGACTCTGATGCTGTGAAAGACTGAAGGTCAAAGAAGAAGGGGATGGCAAAGGATGAGATAGTTAGACAGTGTTATTGATGCAACGAACAGGAAATTAAGCAAACTTCGGAGCACGACGGAAGACAGGAGGGCCTGGCGTGATGTGGTCCATGGGGTCACGAAGAGTAGGACTCGACTGTGCAACTGAACAACAACAAAAGAGTATTGTGTTCAGTTTTGGGCACCACAATTTAAGAAAAATATAGACAAGCTGGAATGTGTCCAGAGGAGAGCAATGAAGATGGTGAGGGGTCTGGAGACCAAGTCCTAGGAGGAAAGGTTGAAGGAGCTGGGTATGTTTAACATGGAGAGGAGATAACTGAGAGGTGATATGATAACCATTTTCAAGTACTTGAAGGGCTGTCATCTAGAGGATGGTATGGAGTTGTTTTCTGTTGCCCCAGAAGGTCAGACCAGAACCAACGGGTTGAAATTAAATCAGAAGAGTTTTCGGCTAAGCACTACGAAGAACTTCCTGACAGAGTGGTTCCTCAGTGGAACAGGCTTCCTTGGGAAGTGGTGGCACTCCTTCTTTGGTGGTTTTCAAACAGAGCCTAGATGGCCATCTGACATTAAAGCAGTCAAGGCAGACCATGAGAGGGAGGGCAGGAAGGGTTGCCTCAGTGGTTAGTTCTTGTGGCCCTTTTTTACACACCCAGGGAAATGCTGATTGCCACTTTGGGGTCAGGAAGCAATCCTGGAGGTTTTTTGTCATCTTCTGGACGTGGAACAGCTGTCACTACAGGTGTGGAGGGGGAGCTATTTGTGAATTTCCTGCGTTGTGCAGGGGGTTGGACTAGATGACCCTGGAGGTCCCTTCCAACTCTATGATTCTGTGCCCCTCCCCCTGTTCATCACTTTCTCACACAGGGTTGCCAACTTCCAAGTGGCACCTAGAGATCTCCTGCTATTACTAATCTCTAGATGACCAAGATCAGTTCCTCTGTAGAAGATGACTGCTTTGAAGGCTGGATTGTATGGCATTATATCCTGTTGAGGCCCTCCCCAAACCCCACCTTCCCCAGGCTCCACCCTGAAAATCTCCAGGTATTTCCCAAAACAAGAGCTGGCCACCCTATCCTCATACCACCCCTGTGGTAAGAAGAAACTACTTCTCAAACACCTAAGTCATCAAAAGTGGGCCTCAGCAATTAAGGGGAGAATTTCAAGAAAACTGACCATCTCATTGAAGCAAGGAAGCCTCCAAACTTCAGTCGCTGACCATCCTGATAGGATGTACAGGATGTTCTGGAAATCCAGAATAGTTACTGTACATAAGAGCCTTGCAAGATATTTACAAGGGCTTAGAAGTAGGTGCATGGCAGAAACATTCTGATGTGTTCTTTGCCTGTCTGGCTCCAGGGACCCACACTGACTTTGTCTTGGGAACAGCATTACAGTAGCTGTAATGAATGCTGCTTTCCAAACACACAAATGAATAAACAGATTTTCACAGAGTCATCACAAGACTATGGTGCTTCTTTTTCTGAAGCCACTTCAAGTGGAAAGGCTGTTTAAAACTTTCTAGCATACAGGGTTGAGGAAGAAAGACCCATTATTTGCAGCAATCTGTTGTCAAATGTAGTTGATGAGCAGTTACATCACTTTATCAGATTTGTCCTTTTAAGTGATCTGTCTGCTTTTGGACATGCATGAATTCATGAATATGCATTAAAAATATATATGGTCAGTTTCAGCCCCACCATAGGATGCAACTCATTTCTCCAATTGTGTCCAAGATGTCAAGGACTTTACGGTCACCATATTTTGGAGAAGCTGTAGTGATGTTGTTTGCATATGTGCAGCAGCTATGAAAGCTATCATTGGTTGGGCAACTGGCACCTGGCAGGAGCTTGGGGGACAAGGACATGGGGGGGGTGTCAGTGGGGTGTGCACTATGACATCCTTTTCAGGAGAACCTGGAAGTGACATGTTGCTCTAGGAATCTCTGTGGTAAAACCATAGAGTTCCCAGCAATTTCCAGAGCAATGTGACATCACTACCAGGTCTTCCCCAGATGTAATGTCACATTCTGTACTGTGTTGGCATTAAAAAAAGGTCTTCTCCTGCCACCACCTGGAGAGTTGCTGGTGGGACATTTCCCACCATAGCAGGAAATCTGGCAACCCTAGCTGGGGCCTCCCTTCACAGCTGATTCCACTGCTTAGGGATTACAAAAGAGGCTACACAATGGATGAAACTGGTCTTCTGAATTTATATTCTCTGTCTGTCCAACCAATTTAAGGCTACCATGTCTTGCAAAGCATCTGGTCATTTCAGTGGAGCTTACTGGGCTTACCCAGTTGACTGTGCCCAAAATTTCATAGAATCATAGAGTTAGAAAGAACCTCCAGGGTCATCTAATCCACCCCCCTGCACAATGCAGGAAATTCATAAATACCTCCCCCTCCACACCCGCAGTGACCGCTGTTCCATGCCCAGAGGATGACAAAAAACTCTCAGGGATCTCCAGACAAACTGGCCTGGAGAAAAATTGCTTCCTGACCCCAAAGTGGCAATCAGCATTTCCCTGGGCGTGTAAGAAAGGGCCACAAGAACAAGGCACTGAGGCAACCCATCCTACCCTCCCTCTCATGATCTGCCTAAGTTCACACAATCCGCATTACTGTCAGATGGCCATCTAGCCTCTGTTTGAAAATTTCCAAAGGAGAGCCTAACACCTCCCAAGGAAGCCTGTTCCACTAAGGAACTGCTCTAACTATCAGGAAGTTCTTCCTAGTGCTTAGCTGAAAACTCTTCTGATTTAATTTCAACCTGTTGGTTCTGGTCCGACCTTCTGGGGCAACAGAAAACAACTCCACACCATCCTCTAGATGACAGCCCTTCAAGTACTTGAAAATGGTTATCATATCACCTCTCAGTTATCTCCTCTCCATGTTAAACATACCCAGCTCCTTCAACCTTTCCTTCTAGGACTTGGTCTCCAGACCCCTCACCATCTTCATTGCCCTCCTCTGGACATGTTCCAGCTTGTCTATATCCTTCTTAAATTGTGGTGCCCAAAACTGAACACAATACTCTAGGTGAGGTCTAACCAGAGCAGAGTAAAGTGGTACCATCACTTCATGTGATCTGGACACTATACTTCTGTTGATACAGCCAAAAATCGTGTTTGGCTTTTTAGCAAACTCATCATACTGCTGACTCATGTTCAGTATATGGTCTACTAAGACCCCTAGATCCTTTTTGCACATACTACTACCAAGACAAGTCTCCCTCATCCTATAGTTATGCATTTGATTTTTCCTACCTAAATGGAGAACTTTACATTTATCCCCACTGAAATTCATTTTATTTGTTTTAGCCCAGTTTTCCAGCCTGTCAAGATCATCCTGTATCCTGACTCTGTCTTCTACCATATTTGCTACCCCTCCCAATTTCTAGTTTTCTAGAAATTTCTAGTTTTCTTTAAGGAACAGAAAATTTACATTTATATCAATTCTTTTTAAAATGATCGTATTCTGTTTCACTAATCACATTGATAATTTGATTATTTAATTATTTTTATCCTTTCACAATTCCTTTAAGTTCATGCAGTCAGCGATCACTTTTGGCAATAAGCACCTTCAAATTATGTGCTGTGTTTAATTAGGTATTCCTTTTTTTAATTCTTTTACTGTACAATCCTACCTGTGAATTACATTGACAATGAGATAAGAGAAACAATACTAAGCAGATCTACTCAGAGGTAAGTCCCATTTTATACAATGGGGCTTACTCGCTGGAAAGTGTTTTTAGGACTGCAGCCATAGGGTTGCTATAAAACCACTTTCCATTAGGAGAGTGGAACGCTATCCAGTGTAGTAAATCTATGCCAGTGTAGTGATACTGTTGTGCTGGCAATATGCTACAGCCAGTTTTAACCCTTATCCCAATCACAGGTTGCCAGTACAAATGGAAAAACCAGGCAGGGTCAGGCTGCAGCAGGAAGGAATGGGATTAAATTGGAATATTCTGCTCACCCAAAGATTATTCCTGTTTCTTCCGCCCTATGAAAAATACTCCTATTTAAATCAATGGAAGGCCAAAACTGTCTCCTGCCTCCCTCAACCCCCCCCCGGGGTACATCAACAGATTCTGACTAACACAGCGGCCAGGCACGACACAGCATGTATATAAGCCTCAACAAGTGAATACAGCTAATATATTAAGATATGTGGGTTGGAGCTACATTGCTCAGCCCCCATATCTACAGGCAGTACAAATGGTTATGTAGTAATGGGGAACTTAAGATAAAGCACACTTGGAAAACAGCAACAACAAAAACCCCACCAAGGCTAACAACAAAATAGGAAAGGCAAACAGATAATGGTTGTATTTTCCAGCTCCTTACAGCTATTCTGCTTCTGGACTTCAGGACCAAAGACCCACCAATTATTCTCAGCTCTATGACTGCAACTGGGTGGCAAGTACAAGACATCCAATTCAGCTCAGTAAATGTGAGGGAACTTGTCAGGGATCCTGTGCTTTAAAGTGCTGATTCCTGAAGATACTCCACTAGGCACTTGAACATCCTTTGCCATAGTGTGACTTCCCTTCCATTCTAGAATATGGGGATTGTACAAGCTAAACAACCCTGCCTTTCTCCATGGGTTCCAGCAGCATCTTCACCTCAAGCATAACACAGGGTAGGTAGACATTTTGCAGAAAGGAAGGCCCTGTTGGTCACAAACTCCCAAATCTAGAGAAGGAAATGGGGAGCATCTACTTTTGTTGATGAACACAAAACACTGTGCTCCATTTTCTAGAATTAATAGCCATGATGTAACCCAATACTCAATAAATTTGTAAAAAAAAACCACTACTGCCAGTATGATAGACCAAACCAGTGCTTCTTCCATGAGAAGGGAGGACATGAATATCTAAGTCCACTGGGGAAATAACCAACAATGCTGGCAATCCATCATGCTGGAGGTATGGCTGGAAGGGATGGAGTTGGCTGGGCAAAAAAAAGGTACCCAGAGATGGGAACGAGTTAGATCATTACTTTCATTGGTTCATGTACAAGTCACTCTGATTGGTCAGGAATGCAGTTCCTCAGAGGTAAGGGCCTCCTGATCCCAGACCTGTCTACTGGGAGTCTATAGTTGGGGAGCATGGCTGGGACCTCTTTACGACAATCTTATGCTGTCCCACTGAAGCACAGCTTCACCTCCCATCCTCACAGTGCTGGTTGGTATGTCTTCATTTCCATTGTGATGAAACAGCCGTATCTTGATGCTGTTGCTGCCGCCATATGTGGCAAAATCAGCCAGCAGCACCTCACTCTGCAACTGTCTGTTTTGCCCAGCTTGTGGATCCAGGTAGGGTGCTTCACTGACTCCTGCTCTACCTCCTACCACTACTTCCATTTCTGCTTCTCCCACTCAGAGCCTGTCATTCAGCCCACACTCCCCAAGCTCCCCCCCAAAAAAAATTTCTAGGCATTTCCTAACCTCTTTCCCTCTTCTTGGCAATCCCCATATCCTCTCCCTGTCTCAGCCATTCACCAATCTACCTTTTATCTGCTTCCCATCTCCAGCTATATTTATTTGTTATTTACTTGATTTATATCTCACCCCCACAGTGGGGGCCAAAGCAGCTTACATAATTATCTTCTCCGCCTTTTTATGCACAGAACAACTTTGTGAGGTAAGTTAGGCTGAAAGTTTGTGACTGGTCCAAAACCACCCAGTCTGCTTCCACAGCAAGATGGGGATCTGAACATGGGTCTCGCAGACCCTAATCTGAAGCCCTAACGGTAACACCACACTGGCTTTCATAGTGTGGCTGCTATTGAACCAGGAGCAACAGCCAGGCCTCCTTGAGTTGTGCAAATCACGTGGTATCAAATCACGCAGAGGTTACTGCCAGGCCTAGGGCTGCCAACCTCCAGGTGGGACCTGGGGACCCCCCAGAATTACAACTGAACTCCAAACGTCTGTCTCCTGAAGAAAATAGAAGCTGTGGCATTATAACATGCTGTCTCCTCTCCGAACCATGCTCTCCTCTTCATAACAAAATTTCTAGAAATTTCCCAACCTGGAGCTGGCAATTCTACCCAGCCCCAGCCCCAATGAGTTCTCCCTCAAAGGCCAAAATAGGGCTGGAAAGGGCCCTCCCTCTCCCCTTGTCTTTTACTGACACAGCCAAGCTTGGAATGCAGTGGTTGCCTAGCAACAGCCATTGAAGGAATCCATTGTTTAAAGCTACAGGTGCTCCTTTTATCATTTTCAGATTTTTAAAGCTGCCCATTATATTTTTTCTTTAGATTTCACAGTTTTCTGCAAACCTAGCACCCTCTTCAGGATTGTAGAAAGATCTGTCTTGCCCATTCACAATTCCAGTCACCAGATTTAAGTATCCAAAGATATCCAGACTTCGCTATTAGAATATAAGGTTTTAGAAAAGGGGGAGAGGAAACTAAAATCAATTAGTACCACTGATATACAACTGGTTGCACTAGTACCATGCACCAGGCTGGGGGAGAAGAGTTGGGGAACATGTCCTGGTCTAAGCCCCTGTGAGATTTGCACGCTTTTCCTGTCTAGTTTCAGAGTAGCTGTGTTGGTCTGCAGGAGAATAGTTAGATTCCAGCCCAGGAGAACGTTAGAAACCAATGAGAGTTTCAAGGCATAAGCATTCAGGAGTTTAAGGGCCTTTCATCACACAGTGTGTATCTGGAAAAGGGAGCTTTGACTCTTGAAAGCTCATACCCTGAAACTCTTGATCTCCACTGCCGGCTCGCCCACTAGGTGAGCTAGGCGCTTGCTTAGGGCGCCGGGGCCCACAGGGGCACCAAACCGGCCCCCAGCCCCTCCCCAGTGCAGCCCCGGCCCCCCAAGCCGCCCCCACTCACTCGCCCTGGGGACGCCGCACTCGCCAGCAGCAGCAGGAGCAGCAAAGGAGGGGCGGCGGCGGCGACTGGCGGTGCTGGCAAAAATGGCTGCGAAGCCCCCGCGCGGCACGGCACGGCCCTCCTCTGGCTCCATCCCACTGGGGCGCCTGGCCCAGCCGCCTGTGCCCAAAACCAGCAGCTGCCTGCAGCGCTCCAGTCCGCCTCCCTGCACCCGCCCGCCCGGTTGGGGGGTGGGGGGGTAGGGGCAGGCTAGGGCGCTGGGGCTGGGAGGGAAGGGGCCTAGGGTGCTGGGGCTGGGATGGAAGGGGCGGGCATTTGAACGGCCGCCCCTTCCCTGGCTTTCCTGCCCGCCTCCCTGCGCCCGCCCGTGCAGCGCACCCAGGAAAGCCAGCGCTCCACCCCCCCCAGTCTCCAGGCCTCACCGGGAGGTTGGCATCCCTGGTGGGGTGGGCGCCCCAGGCTGTCTTGCCTAGGGCGCCCAGACACCTGGGGCTGGCCCTGTTGATCTCTAAAGTGCTACTTTAGGTACTACATTGGAGAGCCAGTGTGGACCCTAATCTGGAGAACAGGGCTTGATTCCCCATTCTTCCACATGAAGCCTGCTGGGTGACCTTGGGCCACCCTGCTGGGTGATGTTGGGCCAGCCAAAGTTCTCAGAACTCTCCCAGGCCTACCTACCTCACAAGGTGCCTGTTGTGGGGAGAGGAAGGGAAAAGCAACTGTAAGCCACTTTGAGACTCCTTAAGGTAGAGAAAAGTCTACTCCTGTGGCTGTGTTCAGAATAACATACTCTGGAATGTGCTGTTTTGGGGGAGGGAATATCTATTGCTGCTGTCCCTCTGTTTGCCAGTAAAATTATTGTTGCTGACAAAATGCAAAAAAGGTGCCACATTTCCATATCTGGAAATAAGACTTAACCCACTCTCTTCCCCTCTTCCTTCTATTTCATGGCTTTTTCGCAGTGATCTACTAACCTAAGGACAGCAGCACCACCTACAAGTTGTTGTAGCATGTCTTGATCCTTGTCTATATGCCCCCACTGATCTCTCTTTCTGTTAGATTGCTCCCTTCACACCCATGCAAATATGATGTGTTCTGTGTATTACATACATGGAATTCTTGATACAATAACAGAGGAGCAACCCATGGTACACCTGTTACCTGGGTTCTCTTCCTGAGTGTATTCTTGTGGGAAGTGATACAAACTGGGTTCTGTAATGTCATCACACTGGCTGTGCCATTGCCATGTGTTGATCAGTGCTTGTGGGAGGTGTCATCAGTGAACATCATTGTGATTGGTGGGTGGTAGTAGCAGAGTTGTCAGGGACAGTGTGGGAGTGGCAGTTAGTTTTGTTACATTAGCTTCTGTATCTAATGGGATTCTTGTGCTTTTGACTTGGATGCTGAGAAAGCACAGAATTATGTTATGCTGTGCTATGTTATGTTGCTGCACATGCTGCTGTAGCAGCTCCTGATGTGGCTAGACCATAGGACTGCACCACGGAGATGGTGATCCTTTAATGTTGCAGCAGGTTGGAATTGTTTGTTTACACCGTGAGAGATGTAGGTTCCCAGCCATGGCTCCAGGATGACTGGGGTTGTTGTGTTACTCTGTCTTCCCCAGAGAACATGCACATGACACAGACTTGAGAAATTGTATTTTGAAAGTCATTTAAGGAGATGGCAGCTTGGGATTTGAGCCAGAAACAAAAGGGAGAGTGTGCATTTAAAAACATGTTCAGAAGAACAGGAAGAGCAATAAGCCTCATCCACATTTACAGGCCTGAACACTAGATGACAATTCTCCTCATCGGTCATAACCATGCATAGAAAGGTTGGGGAGGTTAGGCTCACTCATCCAGGTTAAATATGTTCATTATGAGCCTGGAGTGCCTGAAAATGTCAGGAACCAGAATCCCCAGAAAATGGTCTCAAAAGAGCACAATGCAGAGAAATTAAGTACACATGAAGTTGAATACAGAACTCTCATGGATTTGATCATTACAGGATGGAAGGCTATCTTCTAAATACAATTTAGAGAGAGGATGCTCTCCCTGCTCCCCTCCAATGCACTCATCTGCATTCATCTTCATACTCCATTGCACCTCTGATATAACTCTGCTGCCACTGTTCCTTGTCCCATATGAGCAGCTACAAGTGAGGACAGGAAGCTGATCTTACTTCAGTTCTTTGTTTTCCTGGCACAACCATGCCCAGTCTGCCTCCAAGACGCAGTGCTATGGCTCTCAAGTCAGCATCGCTATGGGAGCTTATGGATAGGGTTGGGAAATACCTGGAGATTTTGGGGATGGAGCCTGAGGAGGGCCAACCCAAACCCTACTTATGGAGGGTGGGGAACAGAAAGATAAGGCCTACTGCACAGGCTCAATTGTGTTGCTCTACAAGACCATAAAGACTGGATCAGACCAAAGGCAGTCTGTATTCCCCATAAGTTTCAGTGGAGCTTACATGAAGACACTGGGTCCCCGTTGTTGCCCATCCCCACCACCTGATACTCACAGGTATAGTAGACAATGGATTTGTCTAATCTTTTCTAAATGCTTAATAAACGTTATGATAAAAAGGGCTGTGCTATGGAAGCTACAAATGAACATCTCTCCCTTCTGTCTTCAGAGACACCAACAGATTCAGTTCAATGGATTTAGAAGGATGTAACTCTGTTTAAGACTGCACTGTGGTTCTCTAAAGGCCAGACAAGACGCTCCCTCCACCACCGCACTGAATTCCCTTTCCTTGCAAACACACCATAGCTGCAATGGCATTTTACAATTCCTTGAGGCTGGGTTCAACTCCAACGCGGGGCAAATATCTCCCCCTTCATCCACTGCTGTTCAGGAAAATGACATATTAGGGAGTCAGGAGCCTCTCCTCCCACTGCACCATGGTCCCAAGAGGGTCACCACAAGCTTTCAAAATGCCAGGCCCTACAACTGCTGTATATCTGCGGGGAACCGAGACCTAACTTGTTAAAAACTTAATCCTTGTGTAGTATTGCCCTAACAGGAGAAAAAGTAGGGAGTCAAATGAATGCTCATACTGGAGCTCTATGTACTAAACACAGGAGGACAGAGCTTGGGAACTACCTATAGCTGTGTCTTTGCAACAATAGTCCAGTCCTCCAGGATGCAGTTTTTGCTGACCACAGGCAACTATTTGAAAGATGCTTAACTTTCCCCAGGTTGCACTCATTGCTTAAGCTCAGCCACCAGTTTTGAGGTGCCAACAGTTAGCATGTTGGCCCACTAGAAATCCCAGGTTTGCTGTAAAGCTCACCTTAGGGCTGTTCCTCTCTCTCAGCTTAAATCTACGTGTGTGTGTGTTATACTAAAGAGAAAATGGAACAGAGAGAACCATGCATGATGCCCTGTGCTCCCTGGAGGAAAGGTAAGATTCAATGTAGCTGAATCAATTTTTTAAAAAATCTACCACTGAATATTTGAGATCAGTACAGTTACCCCAGATCCCTGCTATGTACAGATGGTGAGGAAGGGCTTAACAATGAAGGACCACTCACGTTACAGAGTAAAAAAGCATGTTCCTTGGGATCTCTGAAGAGGTGTACCAGCTGTTACCTGGCAATCACCACATATGGTAAATTATATACATATATATATGCAAAATAATCATACCCCTCCTCTTTTGTTAATTTTGGATTGTAATGGCCTATGGCTAAATACAATAAAACCTTCTTCATACCCCTCCTCTTGCTGATGATATACTGTGAAAGTAGTCTGACTGTGATTACATTTCAGGTCTGCCCATTCTTGGGGCAATGAAGATCTGATGATAAAAATACCTATGGCATATCTTTCAAGTGTAATGATGGCTAATTTTTGGTCATTAGGCTATTTAATAATATCCCAAGCCATCCTCCCCCCCCACACCTCAGTTAAGACCTTGCAGTTATACTGCACCTTCCAACGGGAATCTTCATAACCACAGATTAAGAAACATTTGTTTTGTTAGTTAAGATTTAAAACTGAAGTTGATGCAACTAATTACCACCCCCCACCGTGAGATGGTATGCTTCATTATCATCTTTAGATAGTGCTGGCCCAGGATCATGAAAGAAGTTTCTACCAGAGTTCAAAACTAACTCAGTTGTTAGACTACTTAGTTCTTTATCCCAACAGTTAACATCTTTGTTCTCTTCTCCTACTCAGCTCTTGCTTGTGCCTAGGAAAACTGACAATTGCCTGTTACATTCTTTCACAGAACAAAGCTTTATGCAACCCTGTTCTGCTGAGTTACTAGGACATTTTTTGCCCTTATAGTAGAAAGAAACTATTTTTCTGTATCTACAATATTATATTGTATGGTGTACTTATAATTCCATTGGAAATTGTTACCAGGTGGTACAAAATCATTGTAACCTTCCTTGTTTGCATATGTGGCAATTATGACATAGAGGTCTGGATCCAGTGATGAGCAAGCAGAAACATATATGGACTTAGTGCAGTTCTGCTTATGCAATATTTTGTGCTACACTAAGCACTTTCCTCCCTATATATTATGGCGGTGATGGAAAATGCTGTCAAGTTGCAACTGACTTATGCTGACCCCGGCGAGTTTTCAAGGCAAGAGAGTTTCAAGGCAAACAGGGGGTTTGCCGTTGCCTGACTCTGCATAGCAACACTGGACTTCCTTGGTAGCCTCCCATCCAACTACTAACCAGAGCTGACCCAGCTTGGCTTCTGAGATCTGATGAGACCAAAATAGCCTGTGCAAGTGGAAACACAAAGTAGGGATACAACAAGTTGGGCAGCACAAGTGACTACCAAAGTCTTTTTCTTATGATTCCACTTGCACAAGAGCTGTAGAGCAAGAGAAAATCTTGTGCTGGATCCAACCCATAGATTATATCTGTCATGGCTTGTTTCTGTGCCCAGTCACAGAAAATCCAAGGTAGAGGTTTCTTTCACAGGCAAATGCTGGAATATCTGTTGACAAATAGGTTATGCTAAAGGTAGCAAATTGTTTTGGCAGCTGTTAATTCTCCTTTGAATTTTCTAGCTACCCACATATTATACAGCAAGTTTGACATCTGAGGCTAACGTTTGTGTTATTCATTTTGAGAACGTAATTTTTTTGTACCTCCTTATGTGAATGTGCAATTTTGTGTATGCTGCAGCTGTTTTACATTTTATAATCCTGAATTCTATCATGGTTTACAGCCAAGACTAAGAAACTTGAATTGTGTTATCTTAATCAAGATTATGGGAGGAGATTTATAAAACGACAAGAGAAATAAAATTATTCTTTTCCTCTGGATCCTTTAATTGTTGGACAGGCATACCTTCAAGACCGCCTCTCCCCATATGAGCCCCGTAGAACACTGAGGTCCGCCAGTCAACATCTTTTGGTGGTCCCTGGCCCCAGGGACGTCCGACCTGCCTCAACCTGGTGGAATGAGCTCCCGAGTGAGATCATGGTCCTGTGGGATTTGTTACAATTCACAGGGCCTGCAAGACGGAGCTCTTCCACTGGGCTTTCGGATGAGGCAGCGGGCGTCCCCCTCCCTCCTTGGGTTGTCCCCTATTTTATGGCCTGGGTGTGAGATCTTATACTGTATAGATTTCTGAGAAATTTATTCCCAGTACTATCAGCCACTGAGGCAATTGGCTTTTTATAAGAGTGATATGTTTTATATGTTTTAACATGGTTTTAATTGTATTGTATTGATATTGTTGTATTATATTTATATTGTTGGAACCTGCCCTGAGCCCGTTAAGGGGAGGGCGGGATACAAATCCAATAAATAAATAAATAAATAAATGAAAATATGGAATAAATTGAAGATCTTCTAATAACTGCTGGCCTGTTGATACTGTCTCTGATCTTCAAGCTCAGCAATGCCTATTGTTCTGTACTTTTACTGGAAATATATATTTATATCACATGGGGAAAGGTCAGGGGGGAAAACAGCTACATGAATGTGTGTATGTGTATATTTTAAAAAATTACAAAACAGAATTTATTTAGATTTATAGAAGTAGCCCAAACTGTACACATAGTTTATGCACATATACAAACTATATACATGCAGGCTACCAAAGCCCAAGAATTGATTAAAATCTATCCTACTGACCCAGCAACTGCAGCATCATTTCACTATCAAGACATCATGGTGGTTTGTACCCCCCCCTATAATTTCAGCCAAAGAAGGTCAAGGCCTTGCCTTGCTCAGAGTCATGGGCAGGCAGTGAGTCACAGCTAAATGGCTGCTCAAAGCTCTGTTTGGCTTGTAATCATATGCTGAAATGATGTGACTTTGCATCGTACAAGAGACTAATGTTTTGTGTTGCCTACTCTACAGCTTCAGGAAGCAGCTGCTTTGGTATTCACTGATCAAAAAGGTTACTGAGAGAAACTGCTATTTTTGGAAGCCCTGGTAAAATATGGCAAAGCCAGTCTTCACCAACGTCATCCTGATGGCCTCTGCTGTGGTGCAGCTGAAGAATGCAGTGTTGCTGCTGCTGCTGCTGCTGCTGCCGGGAGCCCAAAGAGATGAAAGTGCATGGACTGATTAGCTGCACAGCCTACCTACCCTTAAGGCTCAGGACATGTACCAGTTTCCATATCTCATTCATTCCTAGCAGAATTGAGGAGAGGGAAGACACCAGTAGATAGGGGAGCCCAGCCTGAGAGAAAGCATCCTGCCCAGGACTGCAACAGAAATCCGGTCAACTTGGAACTTGAATCTAGATCTCCCAGTAGGCCACGCAGGCAGCCCCTTCCATAGAACAAAGATTTGCATGTAAACAAGCAGACATTTGTCAGTTAATGCTCCTACCTGTCATACTAGGAGAATGCACTATACATGATCCTGTCAATACATGTGTTCAACATTTTTGTGTGAATAGGGCAATGCACATATTTTCCAGCAAGCATGTATCCTCAATGATCGGGATTTCTGTTTGCACGTATTCAAGCTGGAAAATGTGTATATTGTCTTCTCCACGCAAAATGGCAACCATGCATATCAAAAGGATCATATATAGCATGCTCTCCTGGTACATGAGGTAAGACCACCAAAATGATAATGAGCGAGAATGGCTTAACCAATGGCAAATGAAAAGCATTTTCTCCTTGTTCAGGAATGTCATATACATGAGTTATGTCTGCCCCCACCCTCTTTTTTCCTGTAAATAACCATTTAGGAGATTTTATTCCATTTGTCTGAAGAAGTGTGCTTTGCACATGAAACCTGACACTTTGAATAAAACTTTGTTGGTCTTCAAGGTGCTACTGGACCTGCTTCAGACCAACATGGCTACCCACCTGAATTTTTATACATGAGCTATATTGTGCAAAATACAGCCTGCGTGATTGGCACATGCCATTGAAACACAGAGTCTCTCCGTCCCCCCTTCAGAATTTCTGTGCTAACATCTCTTGTTCTGGTCATGCTACAGCCCCTTTAAGTCATTCAACTAGAACAGAAACAATCAAGGTTTCTAAAAAAAACCCTTCAAGATTATTTTATTGCGCCTTTACTCAAAGAGTATGAATTTATTCTGTTAATACCTTTCCCTCCCCTGCTGCAGAGAGGCAGAAGGGTTTGCCAGACCAAAGGGAGCGAAACTCAAGGGATGGCAACAGATAGAGGCAAGACCAAATGGCCTTGCTGCAAATCCCACCCCCAAGTAATTTGGGCTACAACAGCTGCCTTAACAGCCCAAGTCTAGTACAAATGTTAGTGGTGGCTTAAGCAAAGGAGGAAAGCGTGGGGGCAATTACAATAGGCTGGAGATGGAGAAAACTGACGCTGTAGTGGATTGTTTTCCACCTTCCTAAGGCATCAAACAGTCAGTGGAAAGAGCCTCTCTCCTGAAGAGTATGTAGGTAAAAAAATGTCACCCAGATTCTAAAGATATGTGCAAAGTATTCCTGCCCTGAACATAACATAAGAACATAAGAGAAGCCAATGTTGGATCAGGCCAATGGCCCATCCAGTCCAACACTCTGTCACACAGCAGCCAAAAATACCAGGTGCCATCAGGAGGTCCAGCAGTGGGGCCAGGACACTAGAAGTCCTCCCACTGTTGCCCCCGCCCCAAGCACCAGGAATACAGAGCATCACTTGCCCCAGATATCCTTAGAAGAATCTGAAGTATTAGAGTGCTCCTTTGGGAGCTTCCTCCTCCTTTTGCCCTTCTGCCAGATATCAGTGGAACAAAGAAATCTGGTGCAAATCACCCACTGAAACTAAGTAGAAGCCCTTAGCATCTAGTTTGAGGGGACGTTCTCCATTTTGAAAGGCCAGTCAGCCTTCCTTAAACAATTCAGTTTAAGACACCACATGTTAAAACTCTCACAGTGCAATCCCATCTAGATTTACACTCTTCTAAGGCCCTTCCTTTTTAAACACCGTGTTGAAGTCAAGGTGTAGTTCAGCTCTCATTTGTGGCTGTGCAAGTGCATATCATGCTGCTGAAGACAGAACTGTTTCAAAGATCACTGGGCTGCTGTGGAATCTGATACAACCAGAAGGGAAACACTCCTTAATTTTGACCCACAAATTAAGTATGCCAGATTGTTTGGATGTAAACCAATTCTGACCCATTAGCTTCAACATATACCCATATGCCACTGAGGTGTGGATCAGGCTGTCCTTGATACTAAGATTAATTATGTTGTGCTTGAGTAGGCTGATTCTAACACTCACTGTAATAACAAGTTATATACAGAGTATGAGATTCCACAACCATAGTACTATCTTCTTATCATCCACTATGTTGCACTGACATTGAAAGTTGACCTTGGACAACAGATTGGTGTTGGAAGGTAACGTAGTGCTATGGCACAGATCAGTCACTAATGGCAGATGTACAGAGCTGTACCATGGCACAGCAATAGGTAGAGGTGTATCAAATGGACACAGAAAGAGTGGGCAGGCACAATTTCAAAAGCATTCTTATCATTATGAAATCTGTGTCTACAGAGATGAATGCACCCAATGTACACTAGTAAACTACTAGAATGTGAATAGCAGTGAAAGGCAGTTTAGCGAGACATGCAAACATCTCTCATTTATCTTGCACAAAACGATCTGCTAATAATGCTGCTGAATGCACTTCGTGCACCACTACTGCAAGTCGCAGGCATAAAGCTATATAGAAACATCTGGGGAAATTGTAAGAAATGTGTATGCCATTTGATGTTCTGACTCAGTAACATCAAAAATAAGAGCATAACAAAGCAAAAGAGGAAATCAAAACTAATACATCAAGAACATAAGTTGCTTTGTTATGCAAAACACTTTGGCACACCAGGGTAGCCATTTTCAGCAAGGGAACTGGAGATGCTCAGCAGAAAGATTCCCAGAGCAGCCATGATGCCACCTACTTCTCCCAAACTCATTCACCTTCCCAATCTCTACTGGGGTAGTATCTCTGTACTGCCAATGCAGATATACTTCCAGTTAGCATTATCTATTTTTCAAAACTAGGGAGCACTTCAGCATTTACTGAATTATTGATGCCATGGCACTGACAATCCATACAGTAGTTGCAAGCATGAAATGCAACGGGAGACAGGAACAAGTGAAGAGTGTTGAGCTTGCCTTTTTCTTTTTACAGAGAGAATTATACTTAGCAGAGGATTCCAGGAATCGAATATGTACATTTCTATCTGCATATGACGTTTAAGAATAAGCAGGAACAATGTTCTCAAAATTCTCTCTCTCTCGGTTCAATAGTTTATATTTTCTTTAAATCATTTATACTGGATAAAAGAAGATGCAATGCTGTGCTGCTTTATAAATGATGTATCAGTAGAGGCTGCTGGCGTGCACACGTTTACAACAGGAGCAACTCAGAACTGTTTTAGGAGAAGTTCACACATACACCTTGATCACTCAGCAACTGCTCCATCAACTGATAATTTGATCCATCAAATGCAATCATATGAAGCTGTGTTATACCAAGTCACAGAGTCTTGGTCCATTCAACCTAGCACTGCCTGCTCTACTCTGATGGGCAGCAAATTTCAGGGTCTCTGACAGAGAAGATCTTTCACACCAACGGCAACCCTTACCTGGCCATACCAGGGATCAAACTTGTGCTTTATCACTGAGCCACACCCCCTCCTTATCAACCCTCCAGCACCACAGATGGGGCTTTCATGTCATCTGACAACGCTCAGCCTTCTCAGAGATGTTATTCATGGATTGTGCTGTGTGAGTCACTGAATGATGGGGTATCATCTTATGTACATGCATGTGTGAAGCAGCTCTGAGATGAGATGCATCTGAAGAACGAAACATTAACTAGCACAGCAATAGAGCACTCCTGATCCTCTCTCACACTTCCATCCTATAACTGCTATGCTACGCTTGCAAAGCAGTGAAGTGACCTAGGAGGCACTGTTCCTTGAGGCAGAAAAAAGCTGAGAAGGTACTATGGCAGGCCCCCTTCTCACCACTGTTAGAATGGCACACTGGAAGCCAGAACAGGCACAGCAGCACAACAGCTGTATGACTGGGCGGGGAGCTGGATTATACAGCCAGCAAGAGGAGATGAATGGTCTTTTCATCCCAATGCAGGATTTGCATGCCAGATCTGGTGAGCAGACTCTCAGAATGGCAGTTCATGGGACCGGACCAGATACACCTTCCTTAAATGGGCTCTTGACAGAATTCCCCCCCTTGTCTTTGTACAACTCTGCAAAGTGCTTCTAACAAACTCTGCTTGGGCCAGGCCACAGCACCCTCATCATATTCTGATAAATATACAGCAACCATAATCTCCATAAGGCTCTAGTGTGCCATGATTCTTATGCATTGATAACACATCAGTGATAAAATGAGTAATTAAAAGCTTGAGAAGGGAGAAGGAAGAGAAACTTGGATGCATTATAACTTAAGCAGTCATCTCCCCATTATATCACAGTCATCAACACACACACAAAGCCAAGTCCAGTTCTGGTTCTAAACAGCAGCTTTTTTGGGGAAGGGGGCAACGCTCTCCCCCCAAGCCTAACATTTGAATAACAACAGACCATGAAATACAGTCATTCAACCAATGCTTTTACCCACCATTTGATAACAGCAGCTTTTCATTTGGGGCTAGTTTCAGAAGGTAGCTGTAGAACAGCTAGATTCATCTGCAGTAGAACAGATTCGAGTCCAGTGGCACCTTAGAGATCAACAAGTTTTTTGGGATGAGGTACTGGTATCTGCCTAAGGGAGCTCTGACTCTCGAAATCTTACCCACTGAGGCACATGGATCTGTCTGTGCATTTATCTGGTCTCTAAGGTGCTACTGGACTTGAATCTGGCTGTTTCATTTGGGGGAAGCTCTTAAGAACACCCAAATGGCACAAGGCTCCTTGTCACAGGGCAGGATGGAGCTTGATCTGAACAAATGGATATTGCTTCTTATTGTCCAGGCTGGTGTCTCACAGCTAGCATGGATTGTATTTTCTTCTGGCTTTTATAACTATCTTCTCCGTGACATGTGTGATTCTTTGTGATCACTGATACATCTCCCTAGTTGATGTAGAAACTCAAAGCACTGAAAGCGGGCGGGGGAATGAAGACTAGCATCAGAAAGTGTACCTGTGGTGTAATCTTTGGAGGATACATAATTTTACAGTTGCCAGCATCATCATATTCACTGCCATACAGGACTGCAAGTTAGTATTTGGATATTGCTCGTAAGACCTAAGGAAACTGCATGTCTGACCTAACACATTATGTCTGCTACCACTCTTCTTATCAATCCCAATGAGTTTTAAAAGAGGCAGAATTTTGTTAGGTTATCACTATTGATATGTTTCAAGATACATATGCTGAATGCTACACCCCATCTTCTCTCTCCTCCATAACCAGTTATCGAAAGTATTTACTTTTTAATGCAAGTATACTTTCAGATTCTTCCTCAACATCCATTTTTTCTGTGAAGCCTCTGGCTTAAATATTTAGCTCTCACTCCCTACAGAAACATAGCCAAAAACAGTACAACTGCATTCACCCATATTTTACCTAGTGACTTATGTACCTAGTAACACAACATTAGGCAATAAAAACATCAAAGACTCTTGTGACACCTAAATGATTATAGTTTTCTTGTGGAATAAGATTTCATGGAACAAAACCACTTCTTCTGGTGCATGAAGTGTTAGTTCCCAGGGGCAGGCCAGCAAGTAGATGCGCAGACAGATCTGTGTGCATCTCTGCCAACTTGGATAACCCTTCACACATCTGAGAAAATAGTCCATCCAAGCCGCTGCTTGTACCCTAAGAGTGCAATGTTTTTCTGCTATTGCCCTTGTCCTTGTGGCTCCTTTCCTCCTCTGCTTTGTTCTCCTGCTTGTTAAAATTTAGCCTGTAAGCTCTCTGGGGTAGAGACCTCTTTTTGATTAGTAAAGTTCCTTGTACATCTTGGTAAATCTGTTTACCAGTATAACACACCAAGTACACTCTGTGCAAGGTGCAAAGTAGACCTCTGGGAATTCTCTGCCCTCCTGACTAAACAGTGCATATCTGTTGCTGTGTGGCCGAAGTGCCTGGAACCCATCAATCCCGACCCCATGGAGATGGGGGCAGATCTCTCCCTCCATTCGCCAGAGGCGGGACTCTAAGCCCCCGGGCGGCGGCGGGAGGAGGAAAAGAACTCTGCCCCTCATCATCGTTTGCTGCCGTTGCCCATCCCTCTCGGTCCCCCCCCCCGCCTGCAACGAGCGGCGGGAAGACCCGCTTAGTGCCCCAAACCTGCTCGTGTGCACGCGCGCCCTCTGCCCCCCTCCCCCCGGCGCCGGCCACTCGCCAACTGTAGCGCCCGCGCAGCCAGAGCCTCCCGCCGCCACCGACCTGCCAGGCTGTTGTAGCAGTCGACCTCGATGCTCTCCAGCAGCCGCCTCTGCTCGTCCGTGAGTCTGGCGGCGCTGCCGGCGGCGGCGGCGGCGGCGGCGGAGGGGGCCTCGTCGCGGCGCTCCTCCTGGGCCAGCAGCAGCCCCTTCAGCTCCAGCAGCGCCCGGTGGTACTTGCCGATGGCCTCGCGGCATTTCTTCTCCTTGTAGCACTGCGCCCCTTGGCTCTTGAAGTCCAGCGCTCGCCGGATCAGCTCGTCCGGCTCCGCAGCGCCAGCCGCCTGGCTCCCGCCCCGCGCAGCCCCGCCGCCGCCCACGGCGCACTGCCCGTCGCCCGCCGCCCGGCTGCTGGGGTTCAGCTTCCCCGCGGCAGCGGAGCCCTTCCTCTCCATGCCCGCCGCTCCTTCCCTCCTCCTATTGCTCGCACCGCACAGCACAGCGCGCCGGCGGGGTCGGATCCAGCGGGCGACAAGCCGCCTCCCTCCCTCCCTCCCTTCCTTGCGAGAGGACTCCAAAGGCAGCGCAGCCTCCTCCTGGCTTCACGGGGCTGGTGCCACCCCTTGGCTCGCCTCGCCTCGCCCGCTGCCTCCCATTCTCCGCCTGCCAGAGGAGCGCCGCCGCCGCCGCCTCGTGCAACCTGCAGGGCGCCTGCCGCCTGGCTCCCTCCCCTGTTGGGTGATGATGATGGGGGCAATTACCGCTAACCCGGAAGAAGCTGCCGCTTGCACAGAGGCGGGCAGGCGAGGCGGGGAGCCCCGGCCCGGGTTGGGGTTGGGGTTGGGGGGGGGGGTGGAGATGGGAGGAGGGGGGAGGGAAATCTATGAGGTGAGGTGGGCAAGGAAAGGGGGAAACCCACGCCCAACCAAACCTTCGTGGTATTTACGGCAGGGCACTTGGGTTTCTAAAGGGCCGGGATTCTTTTTCTAGATGACGGCAAAGAAGACGGGAATACTGCAGAGACCCTGTTTGAAGAGGGTCGAGAGGATGCCTCCCTGTGCTGCCCCACAGATACAAGGGAGTGCTATGCAAATAATGCCTGTGCACTGCATGTCTTGACACCAGCTGAGGGTTTGGGGTGCCTTCTGGAAAGCTGATGCCTGGAATTGTTTGGTTGGGGCCAGGATTGAAGGAGGCTGCCACCAGTTCAGTCCCTTCTCCTCCTGAGCTTCTCCAAGAAATACTTTTTGTTTTGTCCCACTAGCCTGCCTGTTCCCAGTACCCAGGGAGGCCTCATATTTCTAAAACAGGGAGGGTGGTTCTTATAACAGACCATGTCAGTGCAGTACATTCAGGAATGATACATAAGCTCACAATTTGGAATTCTGATATTGAAAGAATTCCAGTTTCTTCCAAACTAGAATATTTAGGTCCTCCTTACAAGCCACCTACATCCCCACTCTCTTGCTGGTCCTACACCAACCCCCTATTTCAGCCAAGATGGCTATTTCAGAAGGTAGCCACAGGACTCTCCCATTCCCCAAGAATCCCTATGCTCCCGTCTGCCCCGTTCCCTGGTGCCTCTTAATCCTGTCCCCCCTATGGCAGGCTGCCAGGAGGGGGCGAGAATGGGTTGCTATCCAATCATGCCACGGGCTTACCCAGCCATTTCTCTGGACTGCTCCTATCACCATCTCCTGGCCCAAACTGACACCCAGCCTCCAGGCGAGAGAGATGTGAGGTGGGCATGGAACATTGTGCTGAAGATTGTTTCATCCCATCACAATCTGAAAGCACTGTGCAAAAGCACAAGGGCAGACACCAGTGAAGATCACCAAGAGCAACTCTGATGGCTACACTGTGAAAAAAGATATATTTCATAAACACTCTTAATGGGAAACTGTCCCATGCCCCACTGTAATGTACTCGGTCCTGACAACATGGCACCTGGGGGGCTCCACACGGTCCTGCTGAACCTCGGAGCTTCGCTCCAGCAAACAGTGGACTCAGCGGATCCTAGCCCATACCAATCAGAGGGCTAGGCTCCCGGCTGCGAGCCCATGGAACTCGCAGCCACTATAAATAGCCTATTATGGTGTAGGGGTTGTGTTTGGCGGTATGGTTTCACAGAATATAAGTTGGCCTGCGACCTGGCTAAAACTGGCTTGTTCTTCACCTAATAAAAGTATGACAGCTGAAATCACTCATCAGTCTCAGTACTCTTCACCCACTAAGGTTGAATCTGCATTTGCATTTTTAAATCAGTTGTGTGCTGCTGTGATGCCGTCTTTCTCTATGCTTGTTTGAATATTGTTTGGAGAAGATTCTTTTAAAGCAGTGCGGAGGTGCAATGACAGTGGAGCCACCCCGAAAGAATGATAAATATATGTGGACATGTGAAAGTATGCTAGCACTGTTGAGGTGTGAAAACGACACCAAATGTGGACAGCTTTTTTGAAGACGGAGTCAAAGGCACTGGTGGGAAAGACAAATGCAGATTCAGGTTAAAATAACTGTGCTACTGCATGAGTCCTAGTTATTTCAGTGGAGCTGCACATGACAACTTCCATATGGACTGAGCCCTGTACTAATTCATATTATAACCAATAAGAGTAAGTTTTGAAAGCAAAGCAAATGTATAAAGAGACTGGATATGAAATAAATTTGACATAAACCCATTTGATAAGTGCAAGTTAGCCATCTTGCAAAAACCCACCAGCTCTAATGAAGTTGTGCACCATTCTCTTCCAGATTAGCATTTCCTCCAAACTCCCATATCTGTATGTGAGGAAGTGTGCATGCACACGAAAGCTCATACCTTGAATAAAACTTTGTTGATCTTAAAGGTGCCACAGGACTCAAACTTTGCTCTTGTCCCCTGAAATTATTTTCTCAAGACATAGCCTGACCCCCATTGTTATCTGACAAAGCCCTTGTTAAAGTTAATGCAACCCTATCCCCCTTTGTTTGCTTTTGGCTGTTAAGATGCAGTTTGGTGTAGTGGTTCAAATGTTGGACTAAGATCTGGGACACCCAGGTTCAGATCCCCATTCTTCCACAAAGTTTTCTGGGAGACCTTGTGCCAGTCATGTTCTCTCAGCCTAATCGAATTCACAGGGTTGTTGGGAGGCTAAAATGGAGAAGGGGAGACAGATCTACCCTGCCCTAAACTCCTCTGAGGAAGGGTAGGATCAAAATGTACTGCTTCAGTAAGGAAACATTGACTGGTTATGCCTGGTCCAGAAATCATCCAGGCTGTTTATACGTGTGTTTACATGAACATAGACAGGAGGGCTTGGCGTGATGTGGTCTATGGGGTTGCGAAGAGTTGGACTTGAGCAACAACAATACATGAACATGTGAATCAGATTGTTTGTAAACACAGTTATAGGTGTGATTAAAAAGGCACAAAAGACTTGGGGGAGGGGTGTTTATGCAAAGTAAGAGGGTGTGTGTGTGGCAGAAACTAGAGGTACAATGTGTGAGCTGTAATAATATATATTACAGCATGAGTTTATGGGTGACTCAGAGAAGTTAAGGATCCAAAACTCCCACTTGGCCTCTCCTTCAGTCACCCTCTGGCAACAATATCCCATTCAGGTACAAACGACTCCATCGGTCTCTTTGCAGACAAATGTTCATTTATTGCTTTCTGGAAAATCCCACAAAATCTGGATTGTATAATGTTATTTTGCTTGACAACAAACAAGGAGATTGTCATAAAGCAGTCAGGGAGGCTTTCCTTGAGAGAATTGTCACCCTTACCTGATGCTGCCCGCACCACTGAAAACAGCCAGTTCCTGCAGAGCTCGAGGGTAAGAAGGCATGGCAAGACATATTTTGACAAAGATGGCAGGATTCATTAGTGCGGGAAAAAAGACCAAGGCTGGAGCCAGAGATAAAATGAAAGGGGCGGGGGTGGAGCGAGGAGCCAAGAGACAACAGATGCAGTCTTTAAGCCACCAGCATTATGCATTATAGACAGCAAGAGTGGCTTGAAGATCAACCATGTTCTTAACCGAAATGCTACATTTTCTACAGAACCCTCCAGTTAAGAGTGTTGTTATAATCTACTGCCTCCAGGCTATGTAAGAGCTCCTGGAGAACATCAGCTTTGCCAAACAGCAGGTGAGGCAGTCTGGTGCAGCGGATAGCCTCTGGAGTTGGCATCTGAGACCCGGGCTCCAAATTCCAGTTCAGCCATGAACTCCAGTGGTGGTGCTCACAGAACCGGCAGCAGTAATGTCACCTGCATGGAACTGAGCAGTGGCAGTGGAGCAAGGCAACGGAAGCAGGAACTGCTGAGAGGAGTGCCACTGTGGCATTGGCTACAGTGATTCCTTTTACTATGAATGTGAAGGTCTCATAACATCTTCACCTTATTTATTTGTTTGTTTTACAACATTTATATCCTGCCTTTCTGTCCTCACAAGGGCCACCAAAGTATATAACAAATTAAATGATAAAGAATAAAATCACATTTTAAATCCTTTAAAACCCACCACATAAACCAGGGCACATAAAACAGGGTCTCAGAATATGGTCAGGTCTGTCTATAAGGGGGCAGGTGGCCCTTCAGGTATGTTGGTCCCAAACCATACAGGGCTTTAAAGGTCAACACCAGCACCTTGAATTGTGCCTGGAAACAAATTGGGAGCCAGTATAAATGGGCAGGACTGAAATCACATGGTCCCTTACTGCCCACTCCAGACAGCAACCTGGCAACGGTTTTCTTCACCAGTTGAAGTTTCTGAACACAGCTGGCTATCTAGTCAAAGGGGGTAAAAGGCACTCCTGGGCACAGCTGTCGCCTGCTTATCCAGCAGCAGGCCTGGGACCAAGATCCCCCCGTTCCTCCAAGGGGAGTACAACCACATGCAGAACAGGTGACACCTTAAATCCAGGGTCAGACCTTCCGCTCACCATTAGCACTTCCATCATCAGGATTAAGCCACCTGCCAAGAGTGGCTTACATGGGGTTTTCTTGTATTATCATCACAACAGCCATGTAAAATAAGTGAGGCAACAAGACAGTGACAGTCTTGGGCTGGGCTTCATAGCTTAGGGGGGATTTGAAGCCAACTCCCTTGGTCTGCAACTCAATGCAGCTCTAAGCAGAGTTACGCCCTTCTAAATCCATGGGTTTAGAAGGGCATAGCTTTGTTTTATATCGCACCGTAAGGCTTTATCTTCTGAGAGCCGTAGAACTTTTAAGTTGACTAGCTTAAAACCTTTGACTTTTGCTCAGTCCCAGTTATTTTTGTCAAGAATTGTCCAACTCCTGCTTTTGATGAGAAAAATGCCCTACTGGTATATCTCACAGGCTGCCATTTCTACAGCTTTGTAGACACAGTAGTTAGTTACCACATTGGGCTGAAGAACCAATGTTTCAGGGGAAAGCTCTGCAATGCTCAAAAGTCTTCATCAGTGGAAGATGATTCCATATAGACAGTCACTGTACCTATTTGTTCCAATGTGTTTTTAATTTCTGAGTTTCTGCCTCTTTCAGTCTGGACAAACATGTTTTCCTGTCCTTTATGGTACTCAGGCTGTGCCTGTCTGCCTGAATTCCCTTGGGTGTGTTTGCCTGGGTGTCTAGAAATGCCTGGCTGTCTGGATGAACCTGGGTGTGCCTTTTTAGAATGGAAGTTTCTTTAGTAAATGTCACAAGTGTGTTTTGGAATTGCTCAATAGATAACCAATAAGGGTTTGGCTGCAATTTTTGCAAATCAAGTAATTGCACCTTAGTTGACTGTCTTGGAACATACCATATTAGACTACAAAACTGACAAAAGCCACTTCCAGTTTCACTGGAAGAAGTAGCTTATATCCAGACTGCTTTAGCCAGATGCTGATAACTGAGAAGTCCCACCGTAGTTTTCAATCTTGATATTTCATGTTTGCTTGTTAAGTTCCTTGCCAGACTCAGCCCCAATAATTCCAGACTTCTACTGCTGCTGCTGTCCTGAAGTATTCACATCGTTTTTGCAAATAAGGCATCCTGCTTGCAAGGGATCTTTCTTCTCAAGGTGACTGCTCCATGGGGCTGCATGGATGCTGTGCTTGCAAGGAGCAGCATTCCAAATGGCTTTGCATATGGTCCATCAACAGCATTCAGCACAGCAGCTGACAAGCAGAGGTGCCCTTAGGACAGGGCCTCTTGAGGCAAAAGTCCATACCCCAGCTTTGCAAGGGGAAGTCAAATGTAACACATTGCAGTTAACATATGGTGGCAGCAACTGTTCACCTCTGCACACAGCCCCTTTTAGTATCCATTTGATCTGCAAGCAATTATCAGGTGATGTTGTCTAACCATGCCTTGAAAAGGTTCAACTGCCCCTCTCCACACATTAAACCTCTATTAAAGGGACAGGGCATCCCCCCCTACCCTTATGCTTGAGACATAGCATCATGTGGCCACAGCTGGCTGTGTATATTTTCTGTAGTGAGGCAAGTAGAGTGCAGCTTCAGAAGTTGTGAGAGGGCCAAGCCGGGGAGCAAATGTAACCCCTCTCCCAGTCTTCTTGCTGGCCTGCTCCACTCTGGCCAGCAAAGGTAGGAGAGCTGCACATCCTGGACTAGATCAGAGGAGGGAACGGGGCCCAGCCCAGCAGCTAAAGCCAATGACATCCTGGAAGCGTATGTTCAACCTGGAATCTGGGCACAGCTATGGAGCTCCATCCCTCCCACTTGATGCAGAATCCTTTTTGAGCAATAAGCTCTTTCCAGTGCTGGCAAACAAAGCAAAAAGGAAACAAGAGTCCAGTGGCACTCTGGAGACTAACAATTTTTCCCCCAGCATAAACTTTTATGAGTCAGAGCTCACTTCATTAGATGTAGGGAGTAGTCAACCATTAGGCAGATACATTTATACGAAATGCTGCAGACAACAAAGGCTGTGTTTGTGTGTATGGGGGGGGATGTTGCAAAGACAGGGCAGTTAAAAACAATATCCAATCAAAACAATATCCAGTCAGTTCACCTGGAGTGGGTGAAGACGACTCCCAACTGTTGACAGGTGGACTAAGAAAAAATATCTCTATCCTCCGGTATATATAATTCTGTTTTGGTCATGGACTCCCCTGAACATTCCAACACGCTCCAAAATCAGTTTGCTCTCTGATCTGTCATTCAGAGGGTCTCCCTATCCACTGGCTGCTTTGCCTGAGTCCTGCCTCCAACATTCTAAACAGTTTGCTGTTCCTCTCCCCCCCACAGCCAGTCAGAACACAGAGGTCATTTGCATATGTGGCCTGACTGGGCTTTGCCTCAGAACACAGAGGTCGTGTTTGCCTCTAACATTCTAAACAGTTTGCTGTTGCTGTTCTGAGGTAAAATACATTTCCCCTTAGTGTCTGTTGGGGGAACCATTGTTGCCAATCTCCAGGTGAGGGCTGAATATTACTCAGAATTACAACTGCTTTCCAGATGGCAGAGATCAGATCCCCTGGAGAAAATGGCAGACTCTGTGTCCTTATATCCTGCTGAGATGGCCCCTGTATGATAGCCAATGTGACGTTGCAGAACACGGTAGAAGCTGCAGGTGGGGATGGGGTGGAAAGCTGAAGAGTGAGGAGAAAATAAAGGTAGGTTGATGATAGGCTGGGAAGGAGATAGGGTTGCCAACTGCAGGTGGGAAATTCCTGGAGAGGGTAAAGTTTCAGGAGGTGTGGGACCTCAGACAGGTACAATGCCATAGACTCTACCCTCCAAACCAGCCAACCAGGGAACCATTGTTGCCAATCTCCAGGTGTGGGCTGGAGACCACTCAGAATTACAACTGCTCTCCAGGAGGGAGGGGGGAGGAGATGGAAAGCTGAAGTCAGAGGGTAGGTTGATGGTTGATGGTTGGCTGTGAAGGAGATAGGGTTGCCATCTCCAGGTTGGAAAATTCCTAGAGATTTGAGGGATGGAGCCTAGAAAGGGTGGGGTTTGAGGAGGGGTGGGACCTCAGACAGGTACAATACCATAGACCCCACCCTCCAAACCAGCCATTCCCTCATGGGGTACCATTGTTGCCAATCTCCAGGTGAGGGCTGGAGAACACTCAGAATTACAACAGTTCTTCAGGTAGCAGAAATCAGTTCCTCTGGAGAAAATGGTGGACTCTGTGTTATTATACCCTGCTGAGGTCACCACAGCAAATTGACACTGAGTGCCCAGGACCGGGGCACCTGCCCAAAGCCTCTTTCTAGAGCTCGTTGTATTTATTTCCACAACGGGCCTTATTTGTAGTATATAATAATTCTGTTTTGGTCATGGACACTCCTGAGCATTCCACACAGCGCCCACAGCCTTTGGCTCCGTGATCTGTCACTTAGAAGCTGTCCCTATCCACTGGCTGCGTTGCCTGAGTCTTGCCTCCAATATTCTAAACAGTTTGCTGTTCCTCTCCCCCCAATAGCCAGTCAGAACACAGAGGTCATTTGCATATGTGGCCTGATTGGCCTTCACCTCTAACATTCTAAACAGTTTGTTGTTGGGAGTCACTGAATGTGCCCTGAGGTAAAGTACATTTTCCCTTAAACCGTCACTGGAGTTGCCAATCTCCATGTGGGGCCTGGAGATCTCCCAGAAATCACCTTGTTCCCCAGCCACAGCACATCATTTCCCCTACAGAAAATTTCCCAGCTATTACAATGGCTGCTTTGGGCAGTGGACTCTATGGCATTATACCCTGCTGAAGTCCCTCCGCACCACAAACCCTGCCCTCCCCAGGTTCTGCCCCTCAAATCTACAGGTCTGGCCCTCCCCTTAGTATTGCCAGCCTCCAGGCAGCACCTGGAAATCTCCAAGATCAGTTCTCCTGAGAAAATGGCTGCTTTGGGCAATGGACTCCATGGAATTATACCCTGCTGAGGTCCCTCCACAACCCAAACCCTGCCCTCCTCAGGCTCTACCCCTCAAATCTACAGGTATTTCCCAACCCAGAGTTGGCAACCCTGTAACTGGCTATGGAACCGCTTTCCAGACCCTTGGAACCCAAAAGACATGGCATAGGAAGAGGTGCTTTTCTACCTTAGCTGCCACTGCATAACCCCAAATCAACATAAGTCAGGGGTGGAGGGAACCATACCTGTTACCATGAGGCTGTCCTCCCATACTACCCACTTGGGGCAGCAAAATGACTTGAGGCAGCCCTGCCTTATAGCTAAACAGAAGGAAATAAACATGGCTTGCCTCCCGCTATTTCCCCCTTCCCTCTGCCGTCTCACCAGCCACAGCCGAGACACTCACCTGGAGCTTCCTTCTAGAGCTCATTGTATTTCTTCCCACAACGGGCCTTATTCCTAGTCAGAAAATAAGTCTAATGCAGTGGAAATTATATATAGGATCAACAACAAGAAAATTATTTTATTTGGAGGTGCTGAAATGAAGAGAGGTTGCTGTAGACACCGGGACAGGGCTGTTTTTTTCCCCCCAAGAATGGAAGGACTGTGGCCTCATTGCTGGACTGAACTAGTACTCAGAAGTGGCCTGTTCCTTAACTCTGTATAACAATAAAAGTGGAAGAAGGGATACGAATTGGGGGGGGGAGAAGAGAGGATGAAAACGAAGATCAGGTTTTGTTGTGGAACAGTACACAATGTGTATTCTGATTTTGCAGAAAAATGGATTCTAAAGAGAGAAGTGTCCTTGGTAATTGACTTGTAAATCATTCTTCTAAAAGTGTGACTGACCTAGATCCATCAATACGCTAAAGAGAAGGCTCTCTGCACATGTTCAGTTTGTTTTGTTTTTCATCTCCCCCCCCTCCATTCACCAGCCTGGCCCTTCTTTACTGGACAAAGATAGAAGAATAAAGCTTTGCTCCCATTTTGTCAGGTCTTCCATAAAAAATAAAAAAGAAATAAAAAGGTCAGATACTACAACAAGATTATTGTGATGAATAGCACAAGTAGAAATCATCCATCCTGGGTTACTGTGCTGTTTCATTTTACTCTTGCAGTTCCTTAAAAACAGTGTGGTGTAGTGGTTAAGGCTAGAGCGGCAGACTCTGATCTGGAGAACCGGGTTTGATTTCCCGCTCCTCCACATGAAGCCTGCTGGGTGACCTTGGGCCAGTCACAGTTCTCTCAGAACTCTCTCAGCCCCACCTACCTCACAAGGTACCTGTTGTTGGGTGGAGAGGAAGCAGAGATGATTATAAGCCACTTGGAGACTCTTAGGATAGAGAAAAGCAGGATATAACCAACTCTTCTTCTATTCTCTGCAGGCTGAACTTGTGCTAATCACTTCTTTCTCAGTGTCATTGATCCTCATCCTCAATGATAAAATAGCCAGGAGATCCTAAGATTGTTTGGCAGTCAGAAGTTCTAGCTTTTTAGTGTTGTGCACCACTAGGTGGTGAGATAGACTTGTTTTTTAAGGCAAGAGACGTTTCAGAGGAGGTTTGCCATTGCCTGCCTGTGTCATGACCCTTGGAGGTCACCCTTCTCATACTAGCCAGGGCCAACCCGGCTTAGCTTCTGAGATCCAACAGTATCAGGCTTGTCTGGGCTATCCAGGTCAGATATTTCTACAGTTTGGCTTCAGGGCCATGCCTGGCAACCAGCAGGAGTCCAGGGCAGCAGGTGCATGGATTGCCCCACCAGTGATGACATAATATCACTTCTGGGGAAAACCCAGAAGACACATCAGACCTCTGTAGAAATCTCCAGAAACTCTGGGGTTAAAGAGTCATGAGGAGGGACTTCTGACAAAACCTCTTGCAGTTCATACTGGAAAGACAAACATATATAGGAAGAAGTGAGGGTGAGATCTTGGAACCATGGGGAAAGCCCCTGGGGCTGAATGGAGTCCACAGGGTACATTTCTCTGTTCCTGCTTCTAACAAGCAAGCATCACATTAAATCTTTTTTCTTGATCTGTGTATCTGATAGACTTGTACAGTTGGTATTTTGTGATGTTGCTTGGTTTGTGATCTTGGACTTATGTGTTTACTGTTGTCCTCGAGAATGTGGCAGCAACAGCAGTGGGAAAGGAAGGAAATCAGTAGATAATTGAAAATGACTATTGTTTGTGAATACTGTTCTAATACTCATGCTTACTATAACATCATGTTATTATTGCCTTTGAATGCAATAGGGTATTGCATATTTTAAAAACATGTTTTTTTTAAAAAAAAAATCTAACCCAGTTCTTTGAATTTTCAAAACTCCTTTTCTTGGGTCGTCACTGGACTGATAATTTAACATTCAGCTTTTCCCAGTGCCTGACGCCAGGCCCTCTGAATCTGCATGCAAGCACTAGAGTTTCCCTCGTCTCTAAGTTACAATACTCATTGTTCCCAACTACTGTGACACACCTCCAGAGGACATCTTGCTTCTGAATATGGGCTGTACCCTTTCCACAATGGTTGCTATTTCCTTGCTCCCCTATGACCCAGATCCTGAGAACACCACTGATGATCACAGTTGCTAGGAGGTTGGAAGCCCCAGCACTGCCATCCTGAAGAGAGTTGCATCATTCTATTCCCATTCCCTTCAATGGACTTCAAAGAGTCTCTGCTTAGGGTATAACTCTTCAAAGGATATAACTCTGCTTAGGATGGCCCTGTGAAGACTGATACCACCTGCAGAACATGGAATATTCTGCAAAGTAGCTACATATGTCATATGCTGGAGGAGCACCAAGGAAAGAATGTGAGTAAATATGCTTAATTTTGTTCTTTGGGAAAATTGAGGTTATTGAAGGGTTTTAAAGAATTAGAAGCAGGCTGGTAAAATTCTTAAAGATGTGGGCAGGAAAGAGTGGTGTATCCTCAGACATTCCTCTACATGTTTATGACCATAAGAGACAGTTGATTTTCAAGGCAAGCTGCAGACGGAGTGGAAAGCCTGTCCTTACATGATTGCAAAGGTACATCATCCAGATATTTTGTATCAGAGTGTGTGCGCATTCCACTGCCTTGCTTCACCTCATTTTAGAGCCAGCTCTGTACATGGGAGGGAGACGCTCTCTGCCCCTGGGGAGCATGCCTCCAGCCTATGGAGAAGCAGTTCACTTGTGTCTCTACAGCAGAATGAAATAATGACCAGTCTTGCTTCACACACACATTTCTACTCTCACCAGCCCCCAGTATGTCATCATTATCCCATCTAGGGAGACGGGCTCCTTTGTTTTTGATAGTTTTATAGGAGGAAAAGTTGAAGGCAGCACAAAAAGAGTAAGACCAACAGGAGATGGACTGAGAAGGAAGCCACGGCCTTCAGTCTGCAAGACCTGAGCAAAGCTGTCAATGTGAGGACATTTTGGAGGTCATTAATTCATGGGGATGCCATAAATTGGAAGTGGCTTGGCAGCATGTATTGGCCGAGTAATTAACACAGCAACAGCGCATAACCTGATTAAAGAGTCGATAAAGGTTTGTTTAGGAATTAATATACTTGGTAGCAAAGAGGAGAGACAGAGACAAGTTCCTAACTACATCTCTAGCTGAGAGAGAGTAGAAGAGAAGAAGAAGAGAAGAGATTGGATTTATACTCCGCCCTTCACTACCCAAAGGAGTCTCAGAGCAGCTTACAAACTCCTTTCCCTTCCCCTCTCCACAACAGACTGCCTGTGAGGTAGGCAGGGCTGAGAGAGTTCTGACAGAAACTGCTTTTTTTCAAGAACAGCTGTGCCAGAACTATGGCTGAGGGTATGGTCACACATGCCAAATAAAAGGGGGGGAGCAAGGCTATTTCCTTTGGAGGAATTTGATCCACAGTTGAGAGATCACACCTCCCTTTGAAGCTGTGGGCACAGTCTGTCAGTGTGTGATCATACACAACTGCGAGTGAGTCTTTTTTTGTGCCATTTGTTTCCCATGCGCTTAAATGAGGAATCAATGAATTGCACCTCTGCACTGAGGGCTCCCTATGGAGTTTGTGATGATGCGCATACTGCGAAGGGGGCAGGAAACAATGGCTCAGAGTCGAGATGGCCTGATCAGACCATCCCAATGACATGAGAACGTGCTGGAGCAATCAGACAGGGGAATGTCCGTCCGTGGCTCATCGCAACCCATTTACTACTGGATTTTCCCCGGTGTCTTTTAACTTGGCTTCTGTGGTGGAGCAGAATGGGTTGCCAACAGCTGTGGGACGCTTCCCAGA
The DNA here is from genome assembly GCA_029375565.1 of Gekko gecko. Classification (NCBI taxonomy): domain Eukaryota; kingdom Metazoa; phylum Chordata; class Lepidosauria; order Squamata; family Gekkonidae; genus Gekko; species Gekko gecko. The sequence goes on along the minus strand of JAPDNY010000003.1, from coordinate 163,545,903 downwards.
TGTTGTTGTCTGATCGCTCCCTTTAAATCTGCCCGGCATTCACGCCTATGTCAGGTCTAATTGTGTGTGTGATCGCAGCCTGAGTGTGGCACTTCTGAGAAGGAGGAAATTGCCCTAAGAGTAGCAATCTGGAGACAGACAAGGAATGACACTTAACAGGAGAGAAGGTACTGACCTCACTATCCTATCTAATTGTGTTCTTGCTGCCCCCTGCAGGGTCGTCTGCTCTTCTTCCTTGTACACCAGACACTGCCTTTTCCAACAGCATGTAACACACATAGAACAAAAAGTTCCAGCAGTTTTATTTATTTAGAAGATTTATACTTCACCTTTCTGCCTTCATCACAGCTACCAAGGTGGCTAATAGATTAAAAACATACATAATAAGAACACTTCCTAAAAACCATCGAAACCAGACAGCAATATAGCATTAAAACAATTAAAATCCAGTTAAAATATGCATCCAAAAACATAAAAACAACAATTAAACATGGGGCAGGAACATATTAATACATAGGACAGTATCACTAAGGGAATGTCAGACAAAATGAAAACGTCTTCGCCCACTGGTGGAAGATGGCAAAAGAAGTGGACAGGAAAGTGTCTCTGGGAGAAAAGAGAGTTGCAGAGTTTTGGTGCCACAGACAAGAAGGCCCTCTTCTGGATTGCCACACACTGAATCTCAAGAGAACCCCAAACAACAGTCTTGTTCCTTCAAGGAGAGTGCAACACAATCCAGAACAACCCAGACCTAAAGTCCCATATCAGAGTGTGTGCTCACCAGTAGCCGTTCCATCTTGTCGGGATTAAACTTCTGTTTATTACCCTGCATCCCCTTCAGAACTGCCTCAGGGCACTGGTTCAGGGTCTGTACAGCCTCCCTGGAATCAGCTGGAAGCACAAGATAGAGATGAGTGTCACCTGCATATTGGGGACAACCCAGCCCAAATCTCTGGATGAGCTCACCCAAGCAATTTCATGTAGATGTTGAAATGCATAAAGTACAAGATGCAGCCTTGCAGGACCCTACAGGCCAAAGTCCAGGGTGCTGCTGAGCAGCAATCCCCCTGTACCATCACCTGAAACCACCCTCCAGGTAGGACAGGCACCACTGCAAAACAGTGTCTCTGAGTCCCAGCCTGGGCAGGTGGTCCAGAAGATTACTATGATTGATGGTACTGAAAGCTACTGAGAGATCCAGGACAATCAAGAGGTTTGCACTCTCTCTGTCCGTCTTCCAGCACATGTCATCCACCAGGGTGACTTTTAGGTATTAGGTCTGGATCATTCCAGGACTATCTACCAGAGACTGGCTGAGCTTGGAGCTCTAGAACAATAGCCCACCAGGACTCTGGAGGTGACCAGTGAGGAACTAATGTTATGTAAACAGCCTATCGTTGGGAGCTGGGTGTGTTTGGGTGTGGGTTTTGCATGCTATTTAAACAGGACTGTTGTCCTGAGGTTTTAGTCTTGTTTCTGAAACCACCAATTATGCCCTAGCCTAGAATAATCTCAAAAGTCCCCCCCCCTCATCTTATCAGATGCAACTAGTAGTGGTGGGAAGGCTGATTTTTGAGAGAAGCCTGTTTTTCTTTACTAGGACAGGATGGTCCATTAAAATGCCTAGAAATGTCCTGGAAGTTTGCTGATCTCTGGCAACTGTGAACAGGACAAGCTGAACTCCAGTGGTTCTGGCACTGCCATGGGCATGGAGATCTGGCTCAGTTTGCTCCTGCACCATTTTAAATTCCCAGCACATTCCTGTCCATTACATCTACTCACAAAGAGAAACACCAAATAAGCTTCCCAGAATGCACAGGAGACCAGAGCCGGTCAGAGGTTAGTACGTTAGAAGACCTGAATTTGTATTTCTACTGTGTGATGAAGCTTGCTGGGTGACCTTGGGCCAACCAGTCTCTCCCTCCCTCCCTCCCTCCCTCCCTCCCTCCCTCCCTCCCTCCCTCCCTCCCTCCCTCCCTCCCTCTCATAGTGTTGTTGTGAGGCTGAAATGAAAGAGAACCATGTATGCTGCTCTAAGTTTCCTGGAGGAAAGACAAAACAAATATGTACTAGACGGATTAGATAGTATGAAAACCAAGCCTCTCAGCCAGCGCAATGGGCGCTGTAGTTTAATCATTCCTTTGGCTTGTGCAGCCTGGAGCTTCCTCTGACTTATGATGAGAATTCTGTGGAGAGGCAGAGAGAAGGACTGCCTGTCCCCAGAGGCTCATGAGTGATTGTGTTGCCACTGCCACCAGGTGCCCTGGGGTGGAAAAATGGCTCTGGAGGCAAACCCACTCCTTCAGAACAGAGCACCCAAAAGGTGGTGTGTGACTATCCCCAGGCCTTCCGGGGAACTTATTTGTGTTCAGCACCTGCTGCCACAATCTGTCACTGGTCTAGCTAAATGTCACTATTTGTTTCTCAGTCTTATATAAAGTTCTGCCTTCACTTGCCCTCTTTACCCTCTCATCCAAGATTTTAAAAGTCTTATTTGACAAGTGGAAGAGGAGAGACTATAACAGCAGTGCTTAAGTTTTTATCTGGAATCTACCAGTGAAGCAAAAGGAACAATGAAGGGAGAGCAAAACAGTAACTTTTTGAGCCAGCACTGTTGAAGGAGACTAAGGGTGGGAGACCCATGATCAGAATCTTTTGAAAAATGACAGGGAAGCAGGTGCTGCAGGGAAGGAGGGTTCTGGATTGGACTGATTCCTGACCTCAGCCCCCCCCCCCGGCAACTCAGAGGTAGATCAGAGATCACCCATGTGGGATATAATATTCAGGTGGGGTAGCTGTGTCGGTCTGAAGCAGCAGAACGAAGTCTGAGTCCAGTGGCACCTATAAGACCAACAGAGTTTTCTTCATGATATAAGCTTTTGTGTGCAGGCACACTTCCTCAGATACAGATATAATATGCTCAGGATGGGGGAAAATATGTTCAGATGGGGAAAGCCGACAGGAGATGAAAAGTCTCTGGTTCGGGATAGCTCATCTCAAAGAGATGAAGGGGTAGCTGTTACTTTTGTACAAGGAAATGGATTACAATTGTCCACTGAGACTGTGGCTAATGATACGGACTGCCTGGCAAGGTTTCGAGGCAGCAAGAGGAAGTTTGTGGGCTTAACATGCATGGGAAACTATAGGTGTTTATACACAAATGCTAGAAGTGTCCAAGGTAAAATCACGGAATTTGAATGCTTGGTGTTGAGGGGGAAAATAGTTGTGGGTATTTCAGAAACTTGGTGGGATGAGGAAAACCAGTGGGTTACGGTGATTCCTGGTTATAAATTATATCAGAAGGATGGGGGGGGAAGGGTTGGAGGTGGGGTGGCTCTGTATGTCAGAGGGGGTACACAGTCCACTAAGACTGAGAGGGTAAGTAAATTGGATTCGCTTCTGGAAATGCTGTGGGTTGAAATAGTGGGCCGAAAAGGAGGCTTAACAGTGGGAGTTTGTTATTGCCCACCAGATCAACAGATAGAGGAGGATCGGAACTCTTTTTGTAGCAGGAACTCCTTTGCATATTAGGTGACACAGCCCTAATGTAGCCAGTCCTCCAAGAGCTTACAATAGCCCCTATAAGAAGAGGTCTGTAAGCTCTTGGAGGATTAACTACATTAGGGGTGTGTTGCCTAATATGCAAAGGAGTTCCTGCTACAAAAAGATCCCTGAGGAGGATTATAAAATGATGAATGAATTAAAGATAGCGGCTAGACAAAATAACTGTGTAGTAGTAGGCGATTAACTACCCACACATTGATTGGGTCAATATGTGTTCAAGTCGGGAAAAAGAGATTGAGTTTATAGACACTCTCAATGACTGTGCTATGGAACAGATGGTCACAGAACCTACCAGGGAGGAGGCAATCCTAGACTTGGTCCTAAGTAATGCCCAAGACCTGGTGAGAGATGTAAAAGTGATTGCATCGCTTGGGAACAATGACCATAATGTTATTGAGTTTAACACTTGTATAAATAGGGAGCTGCCCACAAAGACTGACACAACCACTTTTAACTTTAAAAGGGGTAACTTCTCTGATATGAGGGGATATGTGAGGAAGAAACTGAAAGGAAAAGTAGAAAGGGTCAAAACCACTGGGGAAGCTTGGAGACTATTTAAAGCTACAATCCTAGAAGCTCAGAAAAATATATACCGCAGGTTAGGAAAGGCACAAATAGGTATAGAAAAAAGCCTGCATGGTTAACAAACAAAGTAATGGAAGCTGTATAAGGTAAGAAGGATTCCTTTAAGTGGTGGAAAGCTAGTCTCAGTGAGGTTGATAAAAGGGAACACAGGCCATGGCAAATAAAATGCAAGTCTGTTATCAGGTAGGCAAAAAGGGAATGTGAGGAGCATATAGCAAAAAACATAAAGGCAAACAATAAAACTTTCTTCAAATACATTAGAAGCAGGAAACCAGCCAGGGAGGCAGTGGGGCCCTTGGATGACCAAGGGGTAAAAGGAGTACTGAAAGATGATAGGGAAATGGCTGAGAAGCTGAATGCATTTTTCACCTCTGTCTTCACTGTGGAAGATGAGAAGTGCTTGCCCACTCCAGAACCACTGATTTTGGGAGCGTTGTTGAAAGAGCTGAGTGTGACGAGAGAGGAGGTCCTATGACTGAAAGACAACTTAAAAACTGATAAATCACCAGGCCCAGATGGCATATATCTGAGAGTCCTGAAAGAACTCAAATGTGAACTTGTGGTTCTCCTGACAAAAATATGTAATCTTTCCTTAAAATCCGCCTCCATTCCTGAGGACTGGAAGGTAGCTAATATCACTCCCATCTTTAAAAAGGGTTCCAGAGGAGATATGGGAAATTACAGGCCAGTCAATCTGACATCGATACCAGGTAAGTTGGTAGAAACTGTTATTAAGGAAAGTAGGCACACTGATGAACAAAAACTATTGAGGCAGACTCAGTATGGGTTCTGTAAGGGAAGATCATGTCTCACTAACCTGTCAGTGTTTTTTGAGGGAGTGAATAAACATGTGGAGAAGGGGGACCCAATAGATGTTGTTTACCTTGACTTCCAGAAAGCGTTTGATAAAGTTCCTCATCAAAGGATCCTAAGTAAGCTCAATAGTCATGGGATAAAAGGAAAAGTCCTCTTGTGGATCAAAAACTGGCTAATTAATAGGAAACAGAGAGTGAGTATAAATGGGCAATTTTCTCAGTGGAGGGTGGTAACCAGTGGGGTACCACAGGGATCAGTACTCGGTTTGATGCTTTTTAACATTTATTAATGATTTGGAATTGAGAGTAAGCAGTGAAGTGGCTAAATTTGCAGATGACACGAAATTGTTCAGGTTGGTGAGAACCAGGGAGGATTGTGAGGCACTCCAAAGGGATCTGTCGAAAATAGGTGAATGGGCGTCAACATGGCGGATGGGGTTCAATGTGGCCAGGTGCAAAGTGATGCACATTGGAGCCAAAAATCCTAAATATAAATACACGTTGATGGGATCTGAACTGGCGGAGACTGACCAAGAGAGAGATCTTGGAGTCATAGTAGATAACTCAATGAAAATGTCTAGACAGTGTGCAACTGCAGAAGAAAGGCCAACACTATGCTGGGGATTATTAGGAAGGGAACTGAAAACAAATCAGCCAGTATCATAATGCCCCTGTAAAAATCAATGGTGTGACCTCATTTGGAGTACTCTGTACAGTTCTGGTCACCACACCTCAAAAAAGATATTATAGCATTGGAAAAAATGCAGAGAAGGGCAACTAGAATGATAAAAGGGTTGGAACACTTTCCCTATGAAGAAAGGTTAAAATGCTTGGGGCTCTTTAGCTTGGAGAAACAACGGCTGAGGGGTGACATGATCGAAGTTTATAAGATTATGCATGGGATAGAGCAGAAAGAGAAAGAAGTACTTTTCTCCCTTTCTCACAATACAAGAACTCGTGGGCACTCAATGAAATTGCTGAGCAGTCAGATTAGAACGGATAAAAGGAAGTACTTCTTCACCCAAAGAGTGATTAACACACGGAATTCACTGCCACAGGAGGTGGTAGCGGCTACAAGCATGGACAGCTTCAAGAGGGAATTAGATAAGCACATGGAGCAGAAGTCCATCAGTGGCTATTAGCCACAAGGTATAGATAGGAATTCTCGGTCTGGAGCAAGTGATGCTCTGTATTCTTGGTGCTTCAGGGGGGGCAGCAATGGGAGGGCTTCTAGTGTCCTGACTCCACTGCTGGACCTCCTGATGGCACCTGGTATTTTTGGCCACTGTGTGACAGAGTGCTGGACTAGATGGGCCATTGGCCTGATCCAACACTGGCTTCTCTTACGTTCTCACATTCTTAGGATCTAGCTGCACTAGAAAAAAAAAGAGTTTCTCAAATGTTTTCGCTGCCATGTTCTCCCTCAGATAATACTGGGCACTGTGTGTCTGGAAAGATGCCTAGAAGTCTCAGAAATCTTCCATTCCCCTGTATTCCAAAGGAAGTTTTAAAGACCCACTCTTGGATATATCTCAGATTAAATTGCAAGGTTTGAATCCCCATTCGCCCACGGAAGCTGGCTGAGTGACCTTGGACTAGTCACACATTCTCAGCATAACCTACCTCATAGGATAGTTGTAAGGGTACAATGGAGGAGAAGGGAACAGTGTAAACCACTTTGGATCTCCATGGGGACCAAGATGGGGTATAAACTAACTAACTAACTAACTAACTAACTAACTAACTAACTAACTAACTAAATCTTTTAAGATATTTTGTTGTGGTTATTTTTAAAGCATGTCAGAACAATATAGCAAGATTAGTAATAAGCCAGTCACTTTTTCAGTGGTGTCTCTGGCATGCATTCTTGATATAAACTTATTTAATTGCTTGCAACAATAGTCACACAGCATGTAGGACCAGTAACTTGGCCAGAAATCTAGCTACTACTAAGGAATTATCATATGAGGTCTAAAACCAGAAGGGAGAAATGGTCTCCTGAATAACATCCCTTAACATAGGCACTCTTTAGTACATGGTGTGGGACTCTCAGGTGAGTCACAGAGTCCTGTGATATATGAGGGTCAAGCTAGAAAAACAAGTTATTATAAAAATACAAATATTTATTATGGTGTACACATTAGTAAACGATAAAATAGGTTAAAAGAAAAGATCCAAATATCAGACTCACGGATAATCTCTCATGGTAACTGCACATGCTCTCCAAATTGTTCTAGTAAGAAATATCCAATGTGTCTGGATGTGTGTCTCTTCCATCAAAGGTAGTAATTGATTAATTTTTAGCAATTGCACATCACATGAGAAAGCAACACCTAGCTCTAAAGAAAATCTTTGTTCGTATATTTATTTCTGGATGTGTGTTGTTTCACAATAGTAATATTCACCACTGAGAAAAACATGTATGGTTTACTGGTCATAAGATATACCCAACAATTGTATATGTAAAACTTTCAGTTCTGTGTGTAAAATTTTTAAGAGTCTAATATCTGGATCATTTCTTTTAACCTATTTTATTATTTACTAATGTGTACACCATAATAAATATTTGCATTTTTATAATAACTTATTTTGTTAGCTTGATCCTCATATATCATAGCCATATCTTGGGTTGAGTTCTTCCCCTCCTCCTTTTTTTCTCAGTTTGGGTCACAGAGTCCTACCTGCTGGGCTGCAAGCCTCTTTTTTTTTTTTTTTTTTTGCAGCCTTTGGCTAGTGTGCGTACAGAGAGAACAAGGGTACCGCACCTTCTGCCGCTCTTTGCACACACATTGAGAGGAGTAGCAGGTTAAGTCAACCACTAGTGGAAGATTTCTCCACAACTCTGAACTTTGGCTCGCTCCTTACCAATCATTTTGGCTTGTGTTTCCTGTCTCTGTCTCTCTGTATCTGTTGTCACATGAGTCCCTGTCACATTACTCTAATGTGACTTCCTATCACATTCCTGCAGTTTAGTGGGTCCCAGATCACTTGGTAATTGTTAAATTTGGATCTATTTTTATTCTGACCTTGTATGTATCTGGAGCTTTACAGCACAAAATGCCTTGTCCTGATGAAACTATAGTGGCATCCTGTGTGAAAAGTGGGAAGGGGAGGGTCCACAGAGAGGGAGCCGTGGCTCTGTGGTAGAGCATCTGAATGCAAAAGATCCTAGGTTTAATATGTGTCAGTCAAAAGGATCAGATAGTAGCTGATGAGAAGGACCTCAGACCCTGGAGAGCAACTTCCTGTCAGAATAGACAAGACTGACTTTTATAGATCCATTGTCTTATTCAGTATAAAGCATCTTCCTATGTTCATGTCTGTGTGTGTTTTGCTATTGCCAGTCCAGTTCCATCGTAAAAGGTTATTATGGGATTGAAGCCGGGGTGGCCAACATATATTTTGTATGTAGATTAGTTCAGATGCTCCCATCATGGACCTACCATGCGCCTTCATTCTACCCATTTCCATGACAATCAGTCCCTATAATCATTTGTTTGCCAAGCCACAACTTTTGCATTACATTCTTTGCTCTGCGGAAGCCCTTCTTTGCATTGAGATTACAGTCTCAGCCTGCCAGATACCTTGAGAGACTATCAAATGATCCCTCCAGTTCAATGGCTTTTTTATTTCTGCAGTTACAATGATAAAGAATATAATTCATTATAGATTCTATTGTGATATTTATACTGAGCCCAGGAGACAATTAATTGAGCCATTGCTAGATGGTTTGGCTGATTCTTATAATTAAGTCAAAGTAATTTACCTTCTGTCGAAACGCAAGAAACCTTTCAAGTTGCAAGATTTGCCATAGTTGCACAGAAAGCATAAAATTTATTGCAACAAATGCTTTAGACTATAATATGTACATATGTATTAAGATGTACTTTGGAGACTGGAGTGTCCATATGCTTATCCTCTAGGAAAAGTTTAGTTTTAGATACAGTTTTTAAAATATTTAAAATACAGTTAAAAAGAACAATAAGAAACTAGGACATGCATGAGTCTAACCTAGTTTGTCAATTACATCATTCAAAAGAATATATAAGGCTGAATATCGTCCAGAAATCTGATATAGTTTCGTCTAATTTTTGCTTTTATGTTCCTTCAGTACCAATGAGTTCATCTTGCAACAGACTGACTAAATCATAAACATTTTTTTATCAATTCTGCGTCTGGCAAGGGGGCCAACATAGGCTGTGGTGGTAACACTGATAGTACAGCTCATTTAATGACCTAGTGGCATATATGAATTGTATTACTAATAGAACCTTATGTTTTATAATCCTATATCATAGTGTTTTATAATGTTATATGGTTTTATTGATAATGTGCCGATGTTGTAAGCTGCCCTGAGCCCGCATGCAGGGATGGTGGGATATAAATCGAATAAATAAATAAATAAATAAATAAATAAATAAATAAATAAATAAATAAAAATTCATATGTCATTGACAGGACTGTAAGATACCCAGAGCTGCAAAGTTATGTAGAACTGGGAGCTATGACATGGCCAGGGCTGCATCAGGCAAGGTGGGACAGCCTATCTCCTGTGGCAGCAAAACCTGAGCATCATTGCTCTGGTCCTGGTACATACTTCGAACATATGAATCCCATAATCCCATCTCACACCTACAGTCTCATGACTCGTGAAGAATTTTATTTGTTTCTGAAATGACATATAGAAATGGTACCATGGCATGACTAGTCACCCTCTGAGTCCCAGATCCAGACAAATGTGCCTCTCTAGGCCCTGAGTGTCAGGTCTCTGTGTGTGTATAAGTGCCATCAAGTTGCTTCCGACTTATGGCGACCATATGAATTAATGACCTCCCAAACATCCCATTGTTAAGAGCCATGCCCAGGTCTGAAGGCTATGGATGCCTTGACTGAGTCAATCAATTTCATGTTGGGTCTTCCTTTTTTCCTGCTGCCTTCAATTTTTTTCTAGCATTACTGTCTTTCCAAGTGACCCGTCTTCTAATAACGTGACCAAAGTACTATAGCTTCAGCTTCTAGGGAGAGTTCGGGCTTGATTTGATCCAGAACCCACTTGTTTGTCATTTTGGCAGTCCATGGTATCCAAAAAAACTTTCCTCCAACACCAATTTCAAATGAGTCTACTTTCCTCCTGTCAGCTTTCTTCATTGTCCAGCTTTCATACCCACATATAGTAATAGGGAGTACCAGGGTCATTTCCTGCCGGAGCTTGGGGGAGCAGTGTTCTGGCAGAAAGGAGCCCGGGGTGCCCCCCTGCTGCCATTCTTGGCCCACCTGTGCAGGTCCTCCCTGCCCTATGCTCCCCTTCACCAGCCAGCCCACGGTGGTGGGCTGGCTGGAGAAGGGAGGGAAAGCGGGCAGACATATCCCCCCTTCCCCTTCTGCCTCCCTGCCCTGCCCTCCCCTTCACCAGCCAGCCCGCCACCGCATGATCAGATGCCACTGCATGATCAGACACAACCGCAGATGAGTCAGGTTGGGGTTTTTTGCTGTTTGTTCCCGATGCGCTTTGCTGTTTGTTCCCGATGCGCTTTGCTGTTTGTTCCCCGATGCGGGGAATCGATGAATCACATCTCAGCACTGAGGGCTCCCTATGGAGGGTGCAATGTGCATGCTGGGAGGGGGAACAACAGCATGGAGTCAGGATGGCCTGACACCATGAGAGCGCGCTGGAGTGAGCAGACCGGGGAAAATCCACCTGCGGCCCGTAGCAACCCGTTTGCTACTAGACTTTCCATGGTGTCTTTTTACTCCACTTCTGTGGCAGAGCAAAACAAGTTGCTGATGGGTGTGGGGCACTTCCCAGATGTCCGTGTCTGATCGCGTCCTTTAAATCCACCCAGCATTCATGCCTATAGCACGGCTAACTGCGTATGATCACAACCTATGTTTTAACCTTTAACAGTTGTGGGGCAGCAATGTGTCAGTTATTTAGTTCATTACTACTGCAATTTACTCTACGTAGGGCTATCCTTGAAAATGCTTTGGAGAGTGCAGGTGGATCAGAATGCAGCTGTCACGTGACTGACTGGAACAACATGGTCAGCTCATATTACTCCAGTTCTGCAGCAGCTGCACGGGCTACCAATTAATCTCCAGATCCAATTCAAGGTGTTGATGTTAACCTTTAAAGTGCTTAATGGTCAAGGACCTTCATACATATGGGACTGCATCTCCCATTACAGTCACTGTCTAGGGGCCTCTTGCCAGCACCCAGCCCCAGGATGGCTGGGTTAGCTGTCACCAGGGGAAGGGCCTTCTTAGTTGTGGCCCCTACCCTGTGGAATGCACTCACAGATGACACCCATGCCCTGCTGGACTTATTTAGTTTCTGCAGGGCATGCAAACCTGAATGATTTAGGTTGGATTTTGGAGGGTAATCCACATGGTTGGGTTGTTTTTATTAGTAGTATGGTACTATCCACATATTTTAATGGTTTAATATTTTAATGTTAATATTTTATATTTGGTTTTTATGTTGCTTTTACCTTGTTATATGGTTTTAATGTTATAAGCCACCCTGAGACCCTTTGGTTGAGTTGTGACTAAAAAAAATAAAATCTAATTAATAATTAAATAAATAAAGCAAGAAGCAATTCATGGCAGTGACATTCCTAAGACGTTTCCAGACCCTTTTAAAAGGCCTTTTGTCTGCATTGTGGGTAAAATGCCTGCAGACTTGAATAGATTCAGTGGTGATGGGCAATGTTCCCTCTAATTCCTCCCCGCCTTGAGGGGAGCAGTTCATGTCCTGAGCACAGTATAACTGCTGTAATCTTAAAATGGGCAATGGGCAGTGCAAGACCCTGTGCAGCTCCAGGATGCTGCTGAGCAGGGCTTCCTGTGCTGATGAGTGGCCGCTCACACACAGGGCTTAGAGGGAACACTGAGGGGGCCTCAAGCTGCTCCTTTAGTATCCCTGGAAAAAGAAGGGAAAATGGCAGTTTCTAGTTGGATATTCAAAAAACAGGAAGTGATCAAATATTTCACTCTGCACCTTACTTCATCTCTGTGAATCGTGAGGGCCTGTCATTGAACAATGCCCAACCGCTGCAAATAATTTACACAATGAATATCCATTGTTTCTTATTTCCACTATCCTCTGTCTTTGGCCCCTGCTCGACTCACCTGCAGGACCAGTTTTCTCTGGGCAAGGAACAGGACTCCACTGCCTTCACATTCCTCTCTAAATGGCACAGAACACATTGCACACTTTCACGTTGGAGGTTGAAAACCTGCTAGATGCAAGATTTGGGGTGCTCTGAAGGCAGAAAGCACAAGGTTTGAGTTGGCCACTTTTGTGGCTTCCCTCATGATTTTTAATGAATCTGCTTTGTATCTGTTCCTTATTTTGTCCTCTTTTTAAAAATCTGCATTGCAGTACACACCAAAAAAGATGCTATATTATGTTCTTGGGTGTGGGCCATTAGGAACTATTGTACATACAGATTACTGTAGCGCTCTCTGCCTTGATGAGAAATTTCAGCAGGTACAGAATCCAGCTCCACCGCAGGGGCCGAAGGCACCCTGCGTGGAGCCACCTTTGCCTCCATGAAAGGAGGGAGGAGTTCGGCTACGCTGCAGCCGATTCCTTTAGGGGGCAGGGCCGGCGCCATTTTAACTGCTGGCCCCGGCTTCAGGGAGGCAGTCTTCACCCGGTGCTCGGACTGAGTAGCAGTTCTAAGCATGATGCTGGAAGGGAGAGCAGGTCTACCTTAAGGCCTCATCTTTCGGTGATAGGGGCTGCGGCAGTGACGGCCAGAGCATTGCAGCCGCAGCCCAATCCTGGGACCACAGCGCCAGGGCCAGCCCGAGGTGTTTCTGCACCCTAGGTGAGGTGCAGATGCCAACCTCCCGGTGGGGCCTGGAGATCTCCCAGCTGGCCTCTTGCTGGCCACCCTCTCCTCTCCCCGGGCAGTCCAAGGTGACATTCTGCAGGAGCCACATCTGCAGAGCCTCATCCGCCACTGCCGCCCCCCTTCGCAGCAGCGCGAGGCTGAGCCCCGCCAAGGAGAGGTGTATGACTTGGGCCGGCAGGGGGGGCACGGGCGGGTGGGGAGGGGGAGAGGGGGTGCCCCAGTGGAACCCCTGTGGCAGAGGGGGGGCTTATTGTGTCATCCCCCCTGTTCTCTCTCCCTTGCCTGGCTGCCCGCTGGCTCTCGCCTCTGCTCTGCCGGGGGGGGGGGACCAGAAAGGCGAGGAGGCACCACCCGCACTGTTCTCCCCAGGCGGCTGCAGCCGGTCCGGGAAGCTCCACTGGACTTGGTGAGGCTGCCCGGAAAGCATGTGCTGTGGGGGGGGGGGTAAGAGCACTGGGATCTCCGCTCCGGCAGAGCGGACGGCCCCCAGACGGGCCCCATGAGACCACTTTGAGGCCACTGCGCAGGGATCCCCTGAATGAAACTCTGTCCGCAGACCGGGTGGCTGCCCCTGGCAAACTTCTTAGCAACCGTGCCGCCCTCGCTGGAGCAGGCCCGGTAACAGGACTGCCCTGGCAGTGCCTGCACCCGAGAGGATCCTCGCCTGCCACCCCCTTTGCTGCCCTGCAGGCTTAGCCCTGCCAAAGCGCCCCGGCAAAGCTACAGGAGCTGGAGCAGTTTTTTGGGGGGCACATATTGGGTAGGGGGAGTCCAGCAGCGGCCGATTGGATGGCCCGGAGGGAGAGCGGAGGCCTGATTGGGCTGGAGGAGGAGGCAGAGGCAACAAATCGGGTACCCAGAAAGCCATGCTGATGCTGGGGGCGGGCAGGTAGTGGCAGGGTGCTCAGAGCATGAGGTTTTGGCAGGGGTGGGGGGCTCAGTCCAGCACCCCCATGATGGCCCCACACTCTAGGCGAGAGTCTAGCTCGCCTAGTGAGCAAGCCAGCCCTGCACAGTGCCAACCAGATTTTTGGGTTGGCAGAGGCTTGCAGCTGCTGGGTGGCTCTCTGCGGCAGCCCACCATGTTGTAAAGAACCCCCACACACACACACACACATACACGCCCCCTCTTAGATTGGTGGAGGAATCCTTAGGGGGCTCTGGGTGAGGGTCGCTCGGTCGTGGGGTGGCTGCAGTTGGTGATGCTGCATCATTGCCACCCCCATAAATCGCCCCCACCCTAGTTACTGCCCCTCTGTCCACTCCATTTATGCCCCCTGCTCTATGGATTGTCACTTGCTCTTGGCTGTGGGCAGTTGGGAGTGTTAGGTGGGAGGGGGTAGGTATATTGGCTTGTAGAAGGCCATTTCCACTTGCTGGCCAGCCCCGTTTCTTATTAAAGCATATTGAGGTGGGAGCTGGGTTTACATGGGGCCTGAGGAAGCTATTTTGTGCACGTGAGGCCATCTGGTGGGAGGCAGCCATTTTAGGTAGTTCTCTGAGACAGCCGTTTTTATAGAAGGATCAGTTTGAATCCAAATGTAGAGTGCCCACTCCTGCCTTGAGCATTTTGGAAAGTGTAGGTGAGATGAGGTAAGGATATTGGCCTGAAGAAAACCAGCCCGTGCAGGCTGGCATTGGTGTTAGGGCCTCTTTAGGTTGTAAGGGCCTGCTTATTTTATTTCTGCCTGCATTGAGTGGGTCACATGGTACAGAGGAGGCCATTTTAGAGGCGTATTATGGTGGCCATTTTAGATTGGTAATAAGGGTGCCCATTTTATATATAACTCATTGGGCGACCATTTTAGGTAGGGATCTCCCTCTCCCTCTTATTAAAGGGAGTCCTCTGCTGAGCTAACAAAGATAGGGCACCTTGTCTGCACCCAAGTCCCCCACCCATTTGATAGCAAAGGGTGGACTTAAGATTCTGAGTGGGTGAGAGATCCGGTTCCGGGCTTAACGAGGTAGCAGGGCGGTGAGCCAGCTCCCGCATCTGCCAGTCTGTTTGCTTTAGTTTGGTGTTTTTTTTTTCGTCACCCAGTTCCCTCCTGGAGAGGGGTTCTGGCAAGGGTTTCTCAGCTGGTAGGTAGAGGGTGGGTGGCACCCCCTCCACCTAGGGGGTCTTTTTCCCCTCCTCCAGCAGCAACCCGAAGCAGAAAGCAAACGGAGCCCCAGAGAGGCGTCTGCCTCTCCGAAGCACAAGAGAAGCCTTGCGGAATCGTGGGAGTTCAAGGAGCGAAAAGACGCAGTGAAAAGAGATAAGTGAAAGTTGAGTATACGGAAAATTACTTATTTACAGCATGTTATAAAGGGAGATAATAACTAGGACTGATTAGGAGTAATAGAGGTGGGTAAAGGAGGAGAGAAAACCCAGAAGATACGGAGAAACGGAAGTGAGGCAGCGGGGCTTCTTGTAAACGGCTGTATGAAAAGAGAGACGTTAAAAGGGGGGAAGACTGACTAGTGTAGAGGGGATAGATAGAGAGGGAACAGCAACTGTAAACATCTACACTTTGTGTTGTTTTCTTTTGTCTCCCCCTGGGGCGTTGTGTTGGACGTTGGGGAGAAGTGCGAGCTGTGGAAGTGGAGAGACAACGCCCACGGAAGGAGAGAGGCTTGGGGAGAACACGTGGCATCGCGTCATAGAGGAGCAGTCTGAGGAGGACGGAGGAGAGACGGAACGTCGGGGAGGAGGCGCGACGTGATTAAGAGGCGGGACCGGAGGCCAGAGGAACAACACAATAGCGGGAGGAGTTACGGCGAGACGTGGTGACGCAGGAGGCGGGGAGACAGAGTGGCTGAAGAAGTGAACTCTGTGAGAGACAAATCCGAAAAGAAAAAAAAAAAGTGGACAGAAAAGGCAGTTTAGGAAAGAAGAAAGATAAATGAAGAGACGGATTGAATACAAGTACATAGTAGTTTGAGATTAGGTGGAAAGCTGTTAGTTCTGTAAGAGGGGGAAGTGGGTTAGTGAAACAATTTACTGAATTGAGTTCCAAGTCAGTAGTTAGGAAAAGTCTTGGTAGAGTCGGTTTGTGTTGTGCAGTGATTGCTATTAGGGTTCTTGGGTTAAGTCCGTGCTCTTGAAAGATTATGGCAACTGGTGGTAAGAAAACTCCCATAGCTTCCCCAGGACAAACGGGAAATCTAGGTCAGTTGAAAACAGGCAATATGACAGTTTCCCAGATGACAATGAAAGACTTAAAAAGCCTAATTCAAGAAAGTATGGCACAGACAGTGGCACAGACAGTGAGGGCAACAGTTGAGGAAATACTACCTACACTTATTAAAAGGGAAATAGAGCCCTTACAAAACATAACGGGGCAAATTAAACTTGAAACGGAAGAAATTAAAAAACAATTAACAGAGAATAAGCATGAAATATCTCAAATTAGGGCCAATAATGAGAAAATGAAAGAGAAAGTAAACGATTTGGGCTTTGAATTACAAGAGCTTAAAAGTAAAAATGAACAAATAGAGGAAACATTGATTAATTTAGAGATGGACCGGGCAGCAACAATAATTAGATGCCAAAATGTTCCAGAAAATTTGGAGAAAAATTTAAAGGAGGTTATAGTACAAAACTTGGGAGAGCAACTACAATTGGGCACTGAAGAAGAAATAGAAACACAAATCGATTCTATCTATAGGAGAAACTCGGCTTACACAAAAAGACATAAACTACCCCGTGAAGTCCATATTAAGTTCCATAAAAGAGAAATGAGGAATAAAATTCTTAAAGCTGCTAATGAACATAAAGTAACAATACAAGGAGCAGAAATCAGAATACTAAAAGAGACACCCTGGAGGGTTAGGGAAAAAAGACAGAGCTACCAAATCCTTGTTAATATATTAAAGAAAAATGGAATCACATATAGATGGCTGATCCCCGAAGGATTATTATTTCATTATGAAGGAAGAAGACATAAAATTGACTCGGTTTTTAAAGCGGAGAACTTTTTGGAAAAACATGGTGAGGATCTAGGTTGGGATAGAGAAGAAAGTGGAGAAGGAGGTGAGAAAGAAGAAGGAGAATTTGGAGAGGAAGTGGCAGAATTAGAAAAAGAGGTAGTTGAAAAAAAGAGGGAAAGAAAGGGAAAAGAGGACGAGGTGTCACTCCCTCACAGGTTTTGACCAGATTCCAATACAAGGCTAGGGAGAAATATAATAGTAGAGAGAGATATAACAACGACAATCATGAATAAGGGGCTGAAAATTCTCTCAATTAACGTGAATGGCTTAAATAGCCCTATAAAAAGAAGGAGAATTTTCCAACAAATAAATAAATTGAAAGCAGACATAGTATGTTTACAGGAAACACACATAAAACAGGATGAAGTGAAATACCTCTCAAGGAAAAGTTTGGGTAACGCGTTTATTGCATCAGATATTAAGAAAAAGAGAGGTGTAGTGACATACATTAAAGAACATATTACTGCCGATTATCTGTATGCATCGCAGGATGGAAGGATTATTGCTACGGTAATAAATAGAAATGGAAAAGAGTTGTTATTGATTAATATTTATGCCCCAAATCAGAATCAGGAGAAATTTTATAAAGAAGTTCGGGGAGTATTAAAAATGAAAGAAATTGATAACATTTGTATAATTGGGGATTATAACGGAGTTTTTGAACCAGATTTAGATAGGAAAAGTCAGGGGAAACCGAAGAAATCAGGAATGAAATTACCAAAAATCTTTATACAAACAGCAAGTGAATATAATCTAGTAGATGTATGGAGATCTAGATATCCTAAGAGAAAAGATTATACGTTCTATTCTGCACGGCACAAAGCATGGTCCAGAATTGACATGGTGTGGGCGTCGGTGAAATCACTTAAAGGGTTAATAGAGATAGACATTCTACCGAGTACATTTGCAGATCACAATCCAATAATGTTATCTTTAGAAGATACAAAGAAAACTGGCAGATGGAAACTAAATATGGAATTATTTAGAGATAAGGAGTTGGTTACAAAAGCGAAAGCAGAAATAGCTGATTTTTTTAAAAGGAACTTGCAACCGAATATAGCTATTGATGTTGTATGGGATACATTTAAAGCTTTTACAAGAGGGTGGTGTATTAGTCAAGAAGCATGGAAAAACAAGCAAAGGAGAAGTAAATATGAAAATCTTTGTAGGCAGATAAGACAGGAAGAAGAAAAGGTGAAGAAGAATGATGAATTAGTTGAAATAAAAGCTAAGTTAAAAATTTTACAGCATGAGATGAATCTCTTGCTATCGCAGGAGTTGGCAAGGAAAATGGAATTTACAAAGCAATATCTTTATGAGAATGCTAATAAGCCATCTAAGTGGCTAATGTATAAATTAAGGAAAGAGAGGGATAAACGTATGATATTGAAATTGAGAAATGGAAAAAATGAAGAAAAATTTGAAATGCAGGAGATGAAAAAAATAGCAGAAGACTTTTTCAAGAAATTGTACCGTCAAGAATCCCAAGACGTGGAGGAAATAGTAAATTACTTGGAACAAAATAGCAAAGATGAATTTAGTGAAGATCAGAAACATATACTGAACCAACCCATAACGATGTGTGAAATAACAGAGGCTATAAAGAAACAGAAAAAGAAGAAAACACCGGGGCCTGATGGCTTGCCGGCTGAGTTATATCAAATTTTTGAGGATCAGATTACGTTCCCTTTGAAAGATCTGTTACACCAGATTGAAACAACAGGAAAAATGCCGGAATCCTGGAAACATGCAGTCGTCTCCTTAATACATAAACCAAACACCGAGAGAGAAGATATTAAAAATTATAGACCAATATCTCTATTAAACGCAGACTACAAAATTTTTGCTAATATACTGGCGGCCAGATTTAAAAAGGTATTGATACAAAAGATACATCCGGACCAATCAGGTTTTTTGCCGAAAAGACAGATGAAAGCAAATATACGTACAGTGATTAATGTTTTGGAATACTATGAACAGCATGTAGAGAAACAGATGGTATTAATGTGTGTGGACGCTGAGAAAGCTTTCGATAACCTATCCTGGGAGTTCTTGATACAGAAACTTAGATTATGGGATCCTGGAAAGAGGTTTATTACATTGATCCAAGCAATTTATACTAAACAGTTTGCCCAAGTTTCAATTAATGGAGAAATGACACAATCCTTTGAAATATCAAAAGGTGTAAGGCAAGGTTGTCCTTTGTCGCCTCTGTTATATATATACGCTCTGGAGACACTGAATGATGTAATAAGGAGAAATAGAGCCATACAAGGGCTAAGAGTACAAGGGGAGGAATATAAAATACAGGCATTCGCAGATGACCTTTTATTTATTATAGAAAATCCCTTAGAATCTATGACAGAACTATTACAAGATATTAGAGGATATGGTCAAAAGGCGGGGCTTAAGATTAATAATAAGAAAACGAAAATGTTGACTAAGAATTGTTCAGCAGAAATAGCATCAAAGTTGCAAGAGCTAACGAACATGGAAATAGTTAAAAAAGTTAAATATCTGGGTATAACTTTCTCCAATAAGTGTTCTACGCTTATGGAAGATAATTATAACAAATTGCTGGAAGATATTAGAAAGGATTTGAATAAATGGAAAGATCTACATATTTCCATGTTGGGAAGGATCGCAACGTTGAAAATGAATATCTTACCTAGGTTTTTGTTTTTAGCACAGAACATACCAATACTTAAGAGGATGAACTATTTTGAAGAATTAGATAAAATTACTAGAAGATTTGTTTGGGCACCTAAAAAGGCAAGGATAAAATGGAAGGTTATGCAAGATAAAAAAGAAAGGGGTGGGTTAGGAGTTCCAAATTGGAGGCTTTATTATGAAGCGGCAGCATTAAATTGGATACGAGAATGGATAGTCCTGGAAAATACTAGATGTTTAGCATTAGAAGGTTTTGATCTCTACATGGGATGGCATGCTTATATCTGGTATGGTAAAGATAAAGTACATACCAATTTTAAACATCATTATCTAAGGGATGCGCTGTTTAAAGTTTGGGATAATATAAGAAGGCGCCATTATAAGAAAACGCCATTATGGGTATCACCATTAGAAGCATTTGTGAAGCCTACTCTTGTTACAGAGATACATAGAGAAAAATATGAAAATTTGCTAGATAAAAGGGAAAAATTAAAACCAAAAGAGGTTCTAGAAGGGAAACACAACATCAATCTATCATGGTGGGAATATACCCAGTTGAGATCTAGGTATGCTAAAGATATGAAAGAGGGGTTTGAGAGAAACAAAAATGAATTGGATAAGATATGGCTGTCCTCAAGCGATAAGTTGATACAGAAGATTTATAATTGGTTATTGGACGAATATATGAGGGATGAAGTAGTAAGATCATCCATGGTGGCATGGATGCAGGATATGGGACATACAATAGAGCTTGAAGAATGGTATAAGGTTTGGAATAAGATGAAACTTCTAAGGGCAGTACCATATAAAGAAAACGTCTATAAATTACACCATCGGTGGTATTGGTCACCCGATAAAATTGCAAAATGTCAGAAAAACAACTCTAAAATTTGCTGGAAATGTAAATCGAACGTGGGCACTTTTTTCCATATGTGGTGGAGATGCCAAAGAGCACAAAAATATTGGAAAATGGTTCAAAAGATAATAGAAGAAACATTAGGTTTAATGGTGGAACTTAAGCCGGAGATCTATTTGTTAAATATGTTGTCAGAAGAGCGACAAACGCGTCAAGAAACTTATACTTTGTTGTATATCTTAACTATCTCAAGGATTTTGTTTGCTAAATATTGGAAGTCAGACAAAGTACCCACTAGAAAGGAAATTGCCTTAAAACTTATGGAAGCAGTAGAAATGGATAGGATACATGCTGAAATAAATGGTATCGATGATAAAACCGTGTTTAAAAGGTGGTCAGGAGTAAAAAAATGGATAAAATGTAATATAATGTAATAAGGACTCAAAATATAAGAATGTGAATGTATAAGTTTATTGTATATAATGTTAAAACTCCAATAAATATATTTATAAAAAAAAAAAAAAAGATTCTGAGTGGGTGAAGTGGGAAGGTGCATGTCATTACGAACTGCATGCAGTGAGGAGGAATTGGGTTACAGATCCTGTGTATGACAGATGCTTGGGAGGAATCATCTGAAAAGGAAGGGAGTATCTACTGCTAAATTCTTGTTTTCTAAAGATCAGTGGGGTGTAGTTGTTAAGCGTACGGTCTCTAATCGGGGAGAACAGTGCCTGGTTCCCCGCTCCTCCACTTGCAGCTGCTGCGGTCTCTAATCTAGGAGAACCATGCTTAGTTCTCCACTCCTCTACTTGCAGCCGCTGGATGGCCCTAGGGGGTCCATAGTTCTGTCAGAGCTGTTCTCTCAAGGACAGTTCTTGAAAGAGTGCTCTCGGCCCCGCCTGCCTTGCAGGGTGTCTGCTGTGGCATGGTTTTTTATGCTAGGATTTATAAGAGAACTAATCTCTCTACTAAGTGCTTTGAGGACATTTTGGAAGGGGATGTGTCTCAGTGGGAGCCCATCTGCTTGGCGTGCAGAGGGTCTCAGGTTCAATCCCCAGCATCTTTAGTTATGGATTTGGCGGTAGGTGATATGAAAGACCTCTGCCTAAGACCTGAGAGCATTTGCCAGTCTGAATAGGCAACACTCATTTTAGCAAGCTTGAAAGCATACAGTGTTATCAAAGGGGCTATTTCTTATAAGAATAAACCTTGATTCCCTACTTATTGCAGCAGGGCTTATTTATATTTGAGACTGAAGACAGGGATTTCTATTTTTAATTGACATTTTTACAGGGTTTTATTCAGAGAAAGACAAGGTAATTTGCCAGTCTTCAGATTACAATATTTGGCCCTAATGCAAAAGGGATATATTTCTGGTGTAGTGGTTAAGAGTAGCGGACTCTAATCTGGAGAACCAGGTTTGTTTCCCCATTCTTCCACATGAAGCCAGTTGGGTGACCTTGGTCAGTCACAGTTCTCTTGGAGCTGTACTCTCAAAGCTCTCTCAGCCCCACCTACCTCAAAGGGTGTCTGTGGGGAGAGGAAGGGAAGGAGATTGTAAGCCACTCTGGGTGAAGAGTGGGGTATAAATCCAGTCTCTTCTTCTTCTTCTTCTCCTCTGGAATACTATAGAAGCCTTTAATGGTATCTAACTGTAAACTGCAAATAGAAACATAATTTGAGGTATGGGAGTGCAGCCAATGGGAAAGGCTCATTGAAACTGGGTGGTTTGATTGAGAACTTAGTGTGTGACTTGAAATCAAGTATAATCTGACTGGACAACAACTGAACTTCTAAGGGTTTCCTCCTGTGAAGGAATCCTTGTCAGCAACATCTGAATTTGACAGTGTGAATGCACTCTGAATTGGCAAATTGGCTTAGTCTTTGCCATGTGTTAGGATTCAAATATATCAATTGCAATACGACATTAGTACCTTCTGTTTTATGTTTTAGCAGGGATAAGGTGTGACTGCCAGCCTGATAAGGTGATCTGGGAATTTGACAGTCGGCACGTCGTTACATGTCATTAGTTTGGTCCTAATGAGTGTTCTACCCAGGTTTAATACTGCATTTGTCTTTAAAGGATGGTCCAGTGAGTTGCCAGGGCCTGGAAGAGTGGTATTGGTTATGACACAGTCTGTGGACAGTGCCAGCTGGGATGTGGCTGCACAGCCACACCAACAGGAAATGTGGCAGGTGGCTTCCAGGGAGGTTCTGGTGGGGGCTAGGGTTCAGCAAGACCCATTGAAGGACCGGCAGGGCTTTGGAGGCCAGGGGGCCAGGCTGCTGTTCTGCCCACTCACTTGGCCAGGAAAGAAGCTACTTCCAGACCAGGCAGTCCAGCCTTACTCATGTATATGTGAATAGGTTCCACTGAAGCCATGTTCACATCATGGTGAATGAGCATACAGCCTGCATGTATGTGTATTCATCTGTTTGTAAGAAGGAGCCAGTGCACATTTACTGTGTGCTTGTCCTTGGCCTTTAGGATAGGAACACGGTTTCTATAAGAAATGATAGGTACTAGACACTCTTCAGGATAAGGCGTTTTTATTTTTAAAAATCCATATATACAGGTTTTTAAAATGACACCACATTGTGGATTGGCAATATCACGTCTTTAAAGCCAAACTAACCTTTTGCTATGGTGGGTCTTAGTGGTTATGAAAGAACTAGAGAAAATTAAATACCAAGAAGTATTTCAAAATGCCTTATTGGGGCAGTCACTTGACTTTTAAAACAATGGATGCCTCCTTGTTCAGGTCTGTTTGCAAACGGTGGAGAGTTCTCTAAGGAGTTCCCAGGCACTGAGAGAATGATCCACTTTTCCTATTGGTATTATTTCCACAGTTTGACAATCCAGTGGATCTGGAACTGGATCAGAGACACTCTCTTTTGATATAGACTTTAGCCAGTGACAATTCTAGGCATCAATTTCTTATCTTTCAGGGTGCAGGGCTACCAAAAGATCCAAAGAGAAAAGGCTTGTCTGTTTAATAGAGACTTAATGCATGGAAATGCACAGCTGTAGTTTTTCATGGCATGGAGGCAGGCCCGTAGCTAACAACTTTTTGCTCAGGGGGCCCATCACTATATGTTTCTGTGGTACTGCCATGCCATGCTCATACTTCTAAATAATAACTAAATAATAAATACAAGTGGTTTGTTGCACAAAAATGTTTCGGTTTTATTATTTATTATTACAGTAATAGCCTTGAGGGGCAGGTTCTGGGCTGGGGAAATGTGCCAAAGGCCACGGCAGGAAAGAGAGGGTGCATGGCCAGGGTGGGGGATTTGTTGTTGTGGCCAAGGATCTGGATGAACTAGTATTTTTCCTGTGTATTAATTCAGCCATGGACACAAACGCCCAAATGCATAGGAAAGATGGAAAGAAATCCGTGCATTTTAACCACTGCCATGTTTGGAAACATTTCTTGCTCGTTTTACATGGATATATTCTGGGGTTTGCGGGGAGGGCAGGATACAAATGGAATGAACAAATAAATAAATAAATTTGTTGGTTTATTTAAATGAGTTGTAATCTATTTGGGAATCAAACAGGAAGGCAAAGGTGAAATGCAAAGTACTTGGGGTGAAAATTATTTTGGACACACACACACCCCTCCTTTTGCTGAAGTATGAAAATGAATTTCTCAGAACCTTAGGAAGGGTCCACAAAGTACAGTCTGGAATGCTACTGGGAACTGGTCATATTTTGCTTTCAACGGAGAGTCGGTGTGTGTTTTCCAAGATGTTTTCTGGCTGGTGGACAGCAGGGGTCTAAGGGTTAAGAAGCACTGCCCTGGATTACCCCTGACCAGACATAAGAACATAAGAGAAGCCAATGTTGAATCAGGCCAATGGCCCATCTAGTCCAACACTCTGTCATACAGCGGCCAAAATATACCAGGTGCCATCAGGAGGTCCAGCCGTGGGGCCAGGACACGAGAAGCCCTCCCACTGCTGCCCCCTCCAGCACCAAGAATAGAGTGCATCACCTGCCCCAGACTGAGAGTTCCCATCTATACCCTGTGGCTAATAGCCACTGATGGACTTCTGCTCCATATGTTTATCTAATTCCCTCTTGAAACTGTCCATGCTTGCAGCTGCCACCACCTCCTGTGGCAGTGAATTCCATATGTTAATCACTCTTTGGGTGAAGAAGTATTTCCTTTTATCTGTTCTAACCCGACTGCTCAGCAATTTCATGGAGTGCCCACGAGTTCTTGTATTGTGAGAAAGGGAGAAAAGTACTTCTTTCTCAACCTGCTCAATCCCATTCATAATCTTATAAACCTCGATCATGTCACCTCTCAGCCGTTGTTTCTCCAAGCTGAAGAGCCCCAAGCGTTTTAACCTTTCTTCATAGGGAAGAACTGGATGAACAGGGCTTCTCCTCCCACAGGGTCTCTGCTAGGTCGGCCAACCCCCCAGGTGGGGCCTGGAGATCAGTTCCTCTGCAGAAAGCGGCTGCTTTAGAGGGCAGTCTCTGGGGCATTATACCTCCCCTCCCCAGAAATCAGAGCCAGCCATTTCTATCCCACCTCTCTTCCAGGAGGCTCCACACAGAGTGCCCTCCTCCCTCATCTCCACCAACCCTGCAAGGTAGACTAGTTGGGGAGGGAATGCTTGGCCCAAGGAGAGTCAAGTCTGAACTCAGACCTTCCTCCAGGCAGTTATCAAACTGTAACTATCCCCCCCACCCCCGCTTTCTGAGGGCATTTCTGAAGGCATCCTCCCTCTTCTAGGGTTGCCAGCTCCAGGTTGGGAAACTCCTGGAGACTGGGGGTGCGTGGAGTCTGGGGAAAGGAGGGGGTCAGCAGGGATCTTGATGCTGCAGAGTCCACCCCTCTGAAGTCGCCCTTTTCTACAGGGGGACTGTGGTCTCTGCAGTCTGAAGATCCAGGGTTATCCCAGCACATCTTCAGGCCCTCCTTGGAGGTTGGCAATCCTGTCCCAATCGCAGCACGGATCCTGTGGCAGGCCCCCATCCCCCCCCAGCGCCCTCTGCCCCTCCTGGCCCCTCCCCCTCCTGGATCTCCAGCCGAGGCCCTGCAAAGAGCGCCACTCCTGAGCAGTTCCCCCGAATGCAAAAAAGAAGCACCGGCAAAAGGAGGGGGAGGGGCAAGGCGAAATATCCCCCCCCCCAAAAAAAACCCCTAAGCTGGGCTTCCCTGGGTCATTCCAGCCGAAAGGGATCCAAAATCCCCCCCCTTACCTGCGGGAGGCCGGTGGGCAGAGCTCAGAGGCGGCAGCGAAGGACCAGTAGCGAGGGATGATGCGCGTTGGGGCATGGAACCCCTGCCGTATAGATCCAGGTGCAGGAGGAGAAAACACATGCACAGACGAGCAGGGCCTTCCATTCACTCCCTGACACATGGCGGGGGGGGGGCGGGCGAGACTTCAGCAGAAGGGGGGGGGGAATGTTCCCTCTAAGCTGAGTCAGTGCTAGCTCACAGTTTTTTAGTCTCGGACTCACAGATTTTTGTCTTGGCTTAGGAAGGAGGGCTCCAGAGCAAACTAATTTATGCAGTAGCCAAATTGTTGGCTCACAACTTTGATGCCAGCAGCAGCTCACAGAATAGGATTTTGCCCACAAGAGTCTGCAGCTTAGAGGGAACATTGGGGGGGGGAGCTTTTTCCATTGGGAGGAGGAGGGAACGAGAGAAGCCAGACGCCTCCTGGAAGGAGGAGGAAATGGGGGGGGTATTCGTGGGGTCTTTTGGCTCTTGTCCGCTTTAGCCTAAGGACGGGGCTGATTATCAGACAGACTGCCTCTGCAGGCACCTTTCCTGCTCTTCCCCCCACTCCCTCGTGGAAGGACCTGGCAGCCGGGAAGGCAGGGAGGAGAGGAGGCTGCAGTTTCCACGCAGTTGGACTAGGAGGAGGAAGAGGAAGTAGCGGCCCGCATGGCTTAATTTGCATATCGCGGGCTCTTTGATTAGAACCCGCCCACTGGAGGCAGCTGAGCCAATGGTCTGAGCCTAGGCAGGGACTGGCTCCATCCGGAAGATCCTTTTTCGTCTGTATGTGCCATCGCCCATCTCACGGCTGGGGGGAGGGAGAGCTGAAGGGGGGGATGAGATTCCTCCCCCCTCCCCCACCATGTGCCGGAGGAAAAGGGCAGATCCAGAATGCCAGGGACGGACAAGGCCATCGATTGGGGGAGGGGGCCGGGGGAGGAGGGGGAGCAAAGGATCGTGGGAGGGGCCCCCACAAAATCCATGGGGGGGGCGGCCCCATGGGCCCCATGCGAGCTACGGGCCTGCATGGAGGTAAATAAGATCACCGGATAGCTGGCAACACTACCCAGGAATATCTGTAATTTACTTCACTTGATCAGTGCAGTGCCCTGTAAATCAAAATGGCTGTGCAAATGCAAACATTGCTGTAAAATGTAGTGGAATTTCTAAAGCATTCTATGAATGTCTTAGGAAAGGGGGCTCTAGAGGACCAGAGGCAACCCACTTCCCCGGCAGTGATAAAAGGGTCACAAGCAACCCGGGCTGGTTGCACTTCAAGGATGCTTCATGCACTTTAGGCATGCGGATGGAACTCCCCTGACCAGGCTCTGGTTTTGGGGCCATTATGGCCTGGGCTTTGGGATTGTTTGGGCCTTTCTGGAGTACAGTTTGGACCCACTCCATCAGACTTGGGGCGGTATCCACAGCAGTAGCCTTACGGCAATCAGCTGCTTACAAGAGTTCTGTGCGCCCCCTTGCTATATGGTGAGATCGTTCCATTGTTCCATTTGGTTCATTGTTTTTTCTTCTTAGGTGCTGTGTTCTGTGGCAGGAGGAGATGGATTCTCATCTGCAGACACAGCTTCATCTTTCAGGCGGCTCATTGGGCCAATTGAGCAGCCATTGGCTCTTAGCTTGGCCTCAGCCAATGGGCCACTATTGAGTGGAGGGGGCACCGGGGCCTACGCTGGGCAGGCCTTCTCCACCTTCTGTTTGGAAAGGGCACTGGCTCTCTACCCGATGTGCTTGTTATTCACCTGGGCGGCAATGACTTGGGTTTCTTGAAAGGGAAGGCTCTAGTTTTGCAGAACCTGGGATGATTTTGACTTTATTCAGTGCCAGTGGCCAAATACAACTACTGTTTGGTCCGCCATGATCCCACACAGGGAATGGTGGGGCACTTTCGATCCCAAAGGGATCGAAAGAGCTAGGCACAAGGCAAATGGGGAGATTAGACACATCTTGGGGTTGGGTTAGGCCACTATTTGCTACACCCCCAAATTCAGGCTGATTGCACAGACCTGTACAGGTGTGATGGCATTCACCTGTCAGAAAAAGAGAATGATATTTTTCTGCAGGATTTGAGGCAAGAGCTTATGGCAGTATTAGGTATTTAGTGGGTACAGTGGTCTAAGCAGAGGCTTAATCCTTGCAGTGGCTGACTTTGGTTTAAGGAAAATTTGTTGTGGGTCGGTAAGCACCAATCAGCAACCTGGGAGGGTAGAGGGGTCTGTTAGGATCATCACTGCGGCTGTCAGGCCAGGGATGAGGAGGGCAGACTGCCTTTTGGATTGCCTCGATGAATCCTCTACATAGGCTGTGCACCTGTGGGTGAGGGGTCATCATGGCATATTCCATGGCTGGGCTGCCTGGGTTTGAGCCGCTTATTGCGGGCTACGCCCCGGGGGCCAGGTGCATTGCCCATCTTATGGCAAGGGTGGGGTTTTGGTGACCCCAGGCCTTGACCATGCCGCTACATACTGCATGCCCTTGCCATTGTTTTGTGAATAAATAAAGTGGCCTTTAGTTTCCCAGCTACTGTTGTATGACTCTTTCTTCCGCCTATGGGGGCAATGTAGCTGCTTGCATCATAACAGTGTTTGGTCTTCAGATGATACCTGCCCTCTTTCTGGAACTCTAAGCCCAATTAACAGTGCTGGTTTTGTCAAGTCCAAAATATCCTGCTACGACTACTTCCTCCTTTGTTACATTCTGATGATCATCAAAGAGCACTCTGTGAATAAACTCTTCTCTGCACCAAGTTAGACCACCCAGTACACATGGAGGGGTGCCCGAGGGTGGCCTGTTTTACAGCTGCGTTATTCTCTTTCTTTGGAGAGCTATCAAATCCCAACCCTGAGCACTTTGTAGAAAACCTGGCTATTAAGGATGATGTTTGGTGGCTGGGACTAAGGTCCCAATCAGACGCCTGGTGGATTTAAAGGTAATGACCAGACAGCAACATCTGGGAAACGTGCCTCTTCTGTGAGCATCCCATTTTGCTGCACTTCAGAGCTGTACTTAAAAGATACTAGTTAAAATCTGGAGTTTTTGTTTCCCAACGGGCCAATTGCAGACTTTCCTCCATCTGATCATTCCAGCGTGGAATCCTCCCGTTGGGATACTCTGCCGTCAGACCATCCCAAGTGGCTGCCATTTAAAAAAATTCTAAGCGATGGTTTTCGGTTTCGGCGTTGCGAATGGCGGCCACCTTTCGGGACGCTCCCGAAGGTGGCTAGCCCATGCGCAGTTTGGGGGGGTCTTTGCATGTATGCAAGACCCTAGTGAGCCTTAGGCAAAGGCTCCGAACCGGGGGTGCTTTGGGGAGTAGCCTCTTTGCCGGCAGACAGCCGGGAAATTGAGGCTTTCTCCCCGCCCCAATCGGCCCCGCTGCGTCGTGCCCGTAATGGGACTTAGCAGCGCCACCGACTTCCAGGAGTGAAGAAAGCGGCATGAATTAAAATAAAAAGAAGAATTGCATCGAATCGTGAGTTGAAGATCTAATTTGAAGCGAGAATTTAAACCCCCCTGCAAGCGTATAAGCGTAAGGGAGGAGGGAGGAGTCCCCACCCCTTTTGAGAAGCGAGATCTATAAAGGGAGCGCGAAGAGGGGGGTAAAGAGAAAAAAGTGTTGGTGAAGGTACCGTT
Source organism: Gekko gecko (assembly GCA_029375565.1). Lineage (NCBI taxonomy): Eukaryota > Metazoa > Chordata > Lepidosauria > Squamata > Gekkonidae > Gekko > Gekko gecko. Next base: position 163,516,691 of record JAPDNY010000003.1, on the reverse strand, counting down.
GGGGCTTTGCAGACGATTACGACATTGTTAGCTTCTTGGGGGATGTGGCACGAACTTTGAAAAAGTAAACAAAAAAGAAAATGTCAACGCTGAAAATGGTCCTGCACAAACCGGAAGAGAAGAGGGGAGGGACTTCCGGTCCGGGTAACCCCCCCCCAGAGCTTGCTGTCAATCAACAGGAAAATGAGCTACTGCGGCCCCTGCTGGAGCAAATGCAGAAAATCAACGAAACTTTGCTTAAAGTGGAAAGTGTTCTCATCAGTCGGCAAAAACAAATCTCGGAAACAACAAGGAAGGCTAATCTGACGCTAATCTTTTTGGGCGAGAAAGAAGAAGAGAAAGAAGATCTCAGTTTTACCTTGACGAATGACTTGGCACCACTAACTGGCAGTGAAGCGAATGAATTAAAAGAAGAGGTGGATATGGCTCCCAAAGCCTACTCCGCTTTTATAAAGGAAAATAATCTGCCAGGAGAAGGGGTTGCCGAGCCGAGCAGGCAATACATCAGAGATCTAATTTCATCTGTAGTGAGTATGGAGCCCGTAAAAATTGATGGTCGGAAATACAAGGAAAAAGAAAAGCGAGAGAAGATGGAATCCATTCTTAAAGCAACAAAACTTCTGAAGAGACATGCCAGCATGGAGGAAGCAGCTCTCAAGACTTGGATCAATGCAAGTAGCGAAGAAGACAGCAGCCCAGGGGAAAGAGGTGACGGAACGAGAGTCATTAAGATTAAAAGGACTCAACTTTTAGTTGATGAGACTTAAGAAGACACTTTGAGTAGTGACTGTTCGTGTAACATCTGGAAGGAGTTTTTCAATAAGTAACCCCAATGGACTTTACTAACTTCATTAACAGAGTTATCTTGGACTTCGGATTGTTAAAAAGAAGATCTTCTAACCGTGATGGATGCTAAAAATAATACTAATTAAAACTAACCTTTATTAACAGAAAAATTTCACTCCATCCTTTTTCTTTCTCCAGCTGTCTACCCTACCCTCTTCTTATAAAAAAGAATAAAATTCTCTCCTCTTTAGGAGAGTTTTACTACAAAAAAAAAAAAATTCTAAGCGATATGCGCATAAATGCATAAACGTGCGACAGCCGCAGAGCTCCGCTCAAACATTCCGGACAATTTCATATTTCTGAACAGCCCATGAATTTTATGAACTGTTTTAATTAAAAAGGTACCTAGAGGGAGGTATCACTGCCAGTGCTTTAACCATTCAATTCCATGCATGTGTGGAAAACAAGCACACGTTGAGGCACAGATACGCATACATACACAATTTTTTAAAAAAACTTGACCATGTGGCTCCTTCAGGTGGATGCTGTCTAGACAATCCACCATGGAGTACATGTGCGATAAGGGGAGCTGTCTGGTCATGCAACACTGGATAAAAAAAGATCTGGCTCAAATTAGAGCCGGGCCAATGGTGGATTTAGCTGCCCGTCTGAACGCACCCTAAATCTGGCTGCTTTCACATGAGAAAGCTCTGCCTGCAGCCAATCTGGGGAGGGGCCGACCTAAGGTTCACATTCTGTGGCTCAGGTGGGAAGGGGGAATGTGATGGCTGCTCGCTGGGGACGGGACTGTCATTTGGTTGGCACTTCTGGATGGGGTTGGCAACAATAGTGAGTGGTGTGGGGATCGGCCATGCAGATGCTGTTTCTGCCTACTTCCGCTCCACTCACTGCTGCTTCTGCAACAGGGTGCTTCCTTATGCTCCCATGTGGAAGTAGCCTTAGTTGGATTCCAGCAGACACGCCTGCGCACACATCCCATCTTCTTCGTCCACATTATACAGATCGGGTGGTGATGCATATTATTATCCATGTTGTGATGCAAATGGAATGTGGAGAAGTGAGGAATCAAGCCTGGTTCTTCCAGATTAGAGTCCATGCTCCTAACCACTACACCAAACTGGCTCTTCATATGCCTCCGACAGTCAGCTTTAAATTTAAAAAGATAAAACGGCACCTCCACTTTCAGAGGTAGTAAACCTCTGAATACCATTGTCAGGAGGCAACATCAGGGAAAGTCTCTGTGCTCTGTTGCTGGTCCTTCATAGTAACCAGCTGGCCACCATGTGAGACAGGATGCTAGACTAGATGGACCACTGGTCTAATCCAGCAGGACTCCGCTTATGTTCTTAAATAACATTGCCACAAAAATATGTATTAGCTCAATGTAGTTATGTTTTCCCATTCCATTTAGCTGTTGCTTAGTTGTGCATCTCTTTTCCTCTGTGATGTCAGAAAAGCTCACAGTCTAGGACAGCCAATTCACCCTTTGCATAGTCTCCCTAGTTTGCAAAGTGTGTTTCTTTGTTACAAAACAAAAGCATTCTTTTCCTTGTCTGGACTGCTTCTCACCCAGGGTATTGTAGGGATGGATGTTGCCCAACTTGATACAATCTTATTTTTACGTTGCAAAAGGGCTTAAGTAAGCTGTAAGCAATGAAGTAATATCTTCTCCATCTTCTCCTGGTCTCACAGGATGCCTTTGCCCTGCAGCTTCTAACAAACTTTCCTTTGCTTTACAAAAGCTCATCAAACCCACTGAGCCCAAAGGGAAGAAAAAAGCAGTGGCCTGTGGAGCATTATCAATATTATCAGCATGATCCAGGCCCTCTTTGTTGACTGATTTTCAGAAATTAATTTTTGTATGTGTTCTGCAACATGTTATAGCTAGAAGTTTTTGCTCTAAACGGTTAAGCTTGGGCTACCATGACAGCAGTGCCCTGAGGAAAAGCTGAACAGCAGTGGGCTGTCAGCTGGGCCTCTGTCAGTCCTGGCTGCCATGGGAATGAGGGGAGGCTATGGAATGTTGAGTTTCATTTCTGCTGTGACTTCAGTGTTTCTATTATCTCTCTGTAACCTGGAATGCTTGGCGTAGCCTTTCTCTTGGGAAATGTAATCTGTTACTTTGGCAGGCTCCTACCTTCAGCCTGGTTGGCCATGGGCCATCAGGGGACCCCCTTGAATATTGTATAATTGTTTGCTTCATGCCCTTCCCCTTAGTTCTAACATGAAATAGTTAATATATCTGCATACTCTATGTCTCAATAAACTTTACTTCTTTGAATGAAAGCTGTTGGGAACCGATTGTTGCAGGAATCTGACAAAGTGTTAGAACTCAGTATAATCCTCGGGACTCGCACCCGACCATGGCTGGTGAAGAAACCAAGGAAGTCCCAATCACCTCCTCCAAAGAGGTGGTGATCCCAAAGACCACGGGGATGACCACAATCATGGCTGGAGAGCCAAGACCCAGGGGACTGGGTACCCAATCGTGGTCCCACCTCCCTGACCCATGGATGGTGTCTTATGGCAGATGATATGGCAACACCTATCCCAAGGAGTACCCAAGGGACTACAGGAGACCGTCGGTGATAGAAGGTGCACAACTGGAGCGGATACGGCGAGAGTTCCAGGGGCAGACTAAAGAGCTGCGCTGGGACATGCAGGAGATGATGCTGGACAGTATTCCCTCTAAGCTGAGTTAGTGTGAGCTAGCTCACAGTTTTTTAGCCTCCAGCTCACATATTTTTGCCTTAGCTCAGGAGGGATGGCTCCAGAGCAAACAAATTTATGCAGTAGCCAAATCGCTCACTCACAACTTCAATGCCAATAGCTCACAAAGTAGAATTTTTGCTCACAAGACTCCACAGCTTAGAGGGAGCATTGATGCTGGATCTACCACGACTCATCACCACGACAGTGCAGCATGAGATTTACACCCACCTTCCAGATGGCGGAGGGGCCCCAGGACATGACCAGCAGGCGGTGCCAGCCCAAGATCAGACAGGGCAGGTCCCCACGGGACCACCAGCCCCACCGGGGGGGGGGCAGGCAACCAGCTGGGCTGCCAGGACCCCAGCACCGGTTGTTCCTGCGCCTAGCCACAAGGGACACTGGGAGATGCTAGATGCTACTTTCAATGGCAACCCTGACAAGCTGGCTTTCTTTCTACTGCAAGTCTGCAAGTTTCTGCGGGACTGGGGCCCTATGTTCACAACAGAAGAACACAGAGTGGATTACATCAGCTTGCGGCTGAGGGATCAGGCAGCTGATTGGTACACGGGGCTCCACAACATTTGAGGCCCTGAACTTGGGGATGTGACAGCCTTTATGTGGGTGCTGCATTGGTAGTATGAAGCCCCCCTAGAGCTGGAAAAAGCACAAAACTGCTTGTGGGCTCTGAAGCAAGGCAACAGGTTGGTGTGCGAGTTTTCCGACAAATTCAAGATGTATGCTGCCAAGGTGCAGGGGTGGCCCGAAGAGGTCCTGATCAAACAATACCACTCGGATCTCAACCACCCGATCCTGAAAAATGTCCTCAGCAGCAGGAACATGCTAATGTTGGCTGGGTGGATCAGCGAAGCCAGTGATGCAGAGAATCAGCTCAACATGATCAAGATGTACCTGCCCAGATCGACCCCGAAGTTGTCAGGGGGAGAGGGGAAGAGCCAACACCCCAAGGCCAAGGAATCCTCATGGGAGTGGAGGATGAAGCAAGGAATGTGTCTGCACTGCAGAGAGCTGGGGCATTATGCCGCTGCCTGCCCAGCCACCCTGCCTCCCCAAGGGGGGAAAACACATGAGGGCCACAGTTCTGAGGTGCTGTCAAAAGGCGGGGGAGTGTGACCCAAGCAGCTGAGGGCTCTCCAATTAAACACTGGCCCTAACAAGGCTTCTTCCAGCAGAGATGATGTTCCCCAGCCGGGACTTGAATGCTGTTTCTACCACCAACGCTTATCCCCTCCTGTTGATCAAAGAACTCTTGGCTGAAGCCACAAGGGGTAAATTTTTCTCCAAACTGGATCGATGAGATGCTTATTTTTGAATGTGCATTCAGGAGGGGGAGAAACATAAGACAGCCTTCAATACACCTCTGGGGCAGTTTGAATACCTGGTTATGCCCTTTGGGTTAGTGGAGGCTCTGGGGGTATTCATGAACTTGATAAATGAAGTGTTGCACAAGCACCTATTCAAGGGGGTCCTGGCTTATCTTGATGATATCCTGATTTATTCACAAGATAATGTAACATTGGTGAGGGAAGTCCTGAAAACTCTAAGTCAGGGGTATCGAACTCATTTGTTATGAGGGCCGGATCTAACATAAATTGATGTATGGCATTATGCCTCTTGTTCACCGCCCTGAGCCCATGTGGAAGGGTGGGATATAAATCAAATAAATAAATAAATAAAGAAATGAGACCTTGTTGGGCTGGGCTATGTGTGTCTTAAAATGTAATGCCAGGTAGTGGAGATATAAACTTTATAAAGGACACAAACAAAGGTGTTTTTTTAACTTAAAATGAAAACATGCTTAAAACATTAGCACTCTTGCAATATTTTGTTTATTTAACAGTGCCTGATAACTGACACCTCATGCATCAAAATGTCTGTGCTGTTGCAATCTTGAGTATGCTGTTCAGGTATGTATCTGTAAGCTGCAAACCTATGATGACGCAGCAGCAGCAGAATTGGCAGAAGACGCAGAAGATAGCCAGTTCCACTGTGGGCCTGATAGAAGGCCTCTGGGGGTGTGATCCGGCCCCTTGGCTGCATGTTTGATGCCCCTGCTCACTGTCTTTTTGCTAAGCTCTCCAAATGTGAATTCCACAAGGAAGAAGTGGACTTTTAGAGTTACTACATTTCAGGGAATGGGTTGGGGATGGACCCGCATAAGGTAGCAGATGTGTTGTGGTGGGAGGCCCCCACACCTGGAAACAACTCCAGTCATTCTTGGAGTTTGTGAATTTCTACCGCCCCCTCATCCCAACTTTGCCCAAGTGAGCCTGCCCCTTACAGACCTATTAAAGACTATGGGGAAGGGGCCAGACAGCACCAAACCGAGTGCCAAGCTGCATTGGACCCTGGAATGTCAACAAGCTTTTGATAAGCTTAAAGAGTTTACTTCTGAGCCCATTCTGCATCACCCCAATGAAAATAAACATTTTGTGGTACAGGTGGACACATCTGATGTAGCCATGGGGGGAGGTTCTGCACCCCATGGCTTATGTATCTAAGAAATTCAATCCCACAGAATGTAACTGGGCGGTCTGGGACAAGGAGGCAGTCACCATTAAAGTGGCCCTTACTGCTTGGCATCACTGGTTAGAGGGGGTGCTGTTTGAGGTGTGGACTGATCATAAAGCGCTGCACACACCTGAACGCTAAGCAACTCCGTTGGGCGGAGTTCTTCTCTAAATTTCGTTTCACCCTCCAACATCTACCCCGGAAATTGAATTTCCTTGCTGATTGGCTTTTGTGCCTCCCCCAACATGCCAGTCAGCAGGAGGAGGTGGTGGACACCACGTTCACTCCCACCCAACTGGGAGGGGCGGTGATGATGCGCAGCCACGTGAAGGCGGAGGCGAGCAGGGAGGGTGAACCATGGATTGTTAAGTTTAAAACCACCTTCACAGACACTGACAAAGAGGAAATTTCTAAGGAAACGTGAATGGTTGTTGGTATCCGGGGGAAACTATTTGTACCCCAATCCCTATGGGATGAGGTGTTACATTTTGGACATGAATCTAAGTTAGCTGGACACTTTGGGTATTTGAAAACCCAACACCTCTTGCAGTGGTCATTCTGGTGGCCACACATACATACGAATATTTCTCAATATGTGGGTCTTGCCAAACCTGCTTAATGAGTAAATGGAGGCTGGGTAAGCCTCCAGGGACCCTCTGGTCTTTGGAAACACCGAGTCGACCCTGGGAAGTCATCTCCATGGATCATGAGACAAGGTGGATTTACCTTCCAGGAAGGGGAAAACTGTAATTTGCATGGTGGTAGACCTATTCTCCAAGCAGGTTCATTTCTTTCCATGTAAACCATTGCCAACAGCAAAAGCCTTAGCTAAGATGTTCATGCATCACGAGGTAAGGTTACACTCCACCTCCAATAAAATAATATCCGATCGAGGAGCCCAGTTCATTGCCAAGTTTTGGAAAGAGCTCCTATAGGTTCTGGGTATTGAACGGGGACTCAGCAGTGCTCATCACCCAGAAACCTATTGGCAGGCAGACTTCCACCACAATCCCGGCAAGTGTGGATTGTGCAATGCCGAACTGTTTGTAGCTAGTGGTGTTCACTAACCACCATAGTGCTATGGCGACCCACTCCTCCACAGATATGGTCTGCCGCATCTCCGTGGCTTGACAATGGATTCTTGGGTGCAGCACAGCAACTAACCAGGCAAAGGTTGTTCTGTAAGTCCATGGAGTTACTGGTTGTGACAGAAACCTCTCCTTTGATATGTATTACCCTAGGTCACCTAGCAAAGTTCACACCACTCAAAACCCTTGAACCACCCATCACCCCAGAAGCAGTGCTTCAGAGAAAAATATTTAGAAGAAGAAGAAGAGGAAATGATTGTCTTTATACCCTGCCCCTCAGTACCCAAAGTAGTTTCTGAGTGGCTTACAATCTCCTTTCCCTTTCCCACAGCAGACACCCTGTGAGGTAGGTGGGGCTGAGAGAGCTCTCTCAAGATCCGCCATGGAGATCTTGATCTCAGAGAACTTGTGACTGACCCAAGGACACACTAGTGGCTGCTTGTGAAGGAGTGGGGAAACAAACCCTGTTCTCTCACAGTAGAGTCCCGGCTCCAACCCACCACACTGATCTATAACTAAAGGTGAGCTGCTCTGGATGGAAAGGACAGTAGAATCAAGATTTGGGTTGTCCTTACCTGGTCATTCTGAAATTCTCCAACCATTCCCCGTCCTCCCAGATCCATGTGACAAAGGTCTTTCACCACTGGAATGACCGTGGGTATACCCACCATCTACACAGAGCACCCTCCTGAGCCAGGCATAGAAGATGAGCCCTGTCATGGGAACACCTGGTCAGGTGCTGTTGGATTCTGGCTCTCCGGCCAGGTACCATTGCTGTAAAGTGGCCCTCCTTCTCTTAATGGCCATCTGCTCCTGTTGATGATGGCATAGGACACTAATGCAAACAGTGATTATTGCTTTGGCTTCTGAGACAAAACCCATCACGGCAGCCAGCAACTCCATCTCCATTGCTGGGGTGGATTTGAAATTGAGTGCAAAAGGGAGTGACCTCTGTCCTGGGACCATGGCTCTGCGCAAGCCAATGAGATCAAAGCACATCGCGGAAGGATTATTGATTGATCAAAGCGGAGAACCGAGGAGAGGAAGCAGAAAAGTGCATGCATGGAAAAAACCTATAGCCCTCTTGGCATGGCAGTGGCTCCATGTCTCAGTTATGTGCATGCGCAAAGGACTGGGGGGGGGGGGAACCAGCAGCCCCACTCACTCCATCTGATGACTTATTGACAAGCTGATCACGGGACAAGGTGGGTTAATACAGGACGGTCTAATCCAGTGGTGGCCAGACTGCAGCTTGGGAGACACATGCAACTTTTTCACACAGTCTAATTTTTTAATGTTTACAAAAAACAAATCTGCATATTTTTCAATAAAAAAGTGTGTGTGATATTTGTTAATGTCTTGCAGCTCTCAAACATCTGACGTTTATTCTGTGTGACTGGTACATTAAGCAAGTTTGGCCACCCCTGGCTCTGATCGAAGATCACCGTGTCAAAAAGGGCTGGATTATATCTGGAACCGATCATCAACGTGGTAAGTGGCCTGTCTGACAACAACCTTAGATTTTTCTGCAACTGGAACTTCTTTCAGATTTGTAGAAAAATCTCCCCAGTCTATAGCTCTGTTTTTCAGCTCTATCAATAATATCTTCTATGGCATGGTTCGGAAACAGATATATTGATGCTGCTTGTTATTCTATACAGTGATTCAGTTTTACCCAAATGTTCAAAGACTTTCACATACAGGCCCATAGCTACTGCAGGGCCCATGGGACCTGCCCCCCCATGGTTTTAATAGGCCCCTCCCTCGATCATTGGCTCCCCCTCCCTCCCCCTGGCCCCCTCACCCCCAATCAATTGCCTGCCTGCCAGTGACACTCCAGCCCCAGCCCCTGTTCCCCTTCAAGCCGGTTGTGCTTTGCCTCTCCCCAATGTAGCACAGTTATTTCCCTCCCCCAGCACAGGGTCCCAAAGAATCCCCCCTGCCAAGGACGCTGGGCTACTGTGGCTTCTGCCTGGAGTCCAAGAGGACTGCTCTCTTTCTCTCTTGCCGTCTTCCTGTCCCCTCCCACACACACCCCATGCTGGCCCATTGGCTTTCCAGGAGCAGGAGGGCGGGCAGAAGGGTGGAGAGAGAGGCGGGCCAGATGAGGCGGGAAAAAGTTTGCCAGTCCTCTGGATGAGGGCTTTTCCATGTGGCAGGGCCAGAGAGGAGAGGAGAAAAAAAAGAGAAAAGCAGCTACTGATCTCCTTGTGCTGGGGACTCCTATGGTGTATTTAGTAATGAAGGCTGAGGTGTGGGTGAGTTCTGAATGCACAACACCAAGGGAAGAGAGTGGGCGGGGGCAGAGGAAAGCGCCTTGTGCTATATCCGGGGCAGAGAGGGGAGAGAAAAATGCCTGTGGTATATGTTTGGGGTGGGGGTCCTTTCCCTTCCCTGCCGCTTTGGGTGGGCGAGAGTCGTCCCTGGGGCTCTGTGGCACAGGCCTGGTGCATCAGTGTGTGTGAGAGAGAGCGTGGATGGGGAGTCCAGTCTGATTTCCAATGAGCTTTGGGAGGGAGAAATGCCTGTGGTGTGGTTCCAGGGGGCTCCTTTCCCTTCCCTTTAGTGTAGGTGTGTGTGTGTGGGGGGCGCGCTCCGATTTCCCAGTGAGCAGGAGAAAAGAGAGAGAAATGCCTCCAGTGTGTGTTGGTGGGCTCCTTTTCCTTCCCTTCCCTACTTCTTCAGGCAGGCAAGAGGCATCCCTGGGGCACAGGGCTGACACTTCAGTGTGTGTGTAAGTGGGGGTGGGGAAGTCCAGTTTGATTTCAGAGCAATCGGCTTCTTTTAGCACAACTGGGAAAGGCATAGCAGGAAGGAGAGCACATTTCTAAATCAGCCCCCGCCCCGAAATGTTGTGAGGGGATCAAGTTGGCTATGGGCTACCTCTGCAGGAGCTGGGGGGGGGGAGCCCATCCCTGGATTTTCTGTTGCTCTCCCCAACTTTTATATCCCCTCAACTATGCCTTTCGATGTTCTTTTCTCTTCCATTTCCAAGCCTTTTCTATCTCTTTCCTTTTCCTCCCACCTCATCATGCATTTTAATATCCCCTTTTCAGATTGCTTTTTATGTTCAGCCCTTCCTTTTCTCCCCTCCCCAAACCCCCATTTCAGAGTAGTAAAGCAGCGATCCCAGTGCTTCCCTGGCTGTTGTCTTTAACCCATGTTTGCTGTGTGAATCCTTTGCACGTAGTTTATACTGGAGGAAGCCCATCTCTCCTCCTCCTCCCCTGCTTTCAGTTGGTTTTATTTATTTGATTTCTTGGTCTCCCACTCCCCACAAAGAGTCTTGCTCTTATAATGTCCTGGTATAGTTATTATACATATGTATATATGTAATGGAACTGTCTGTTCTTCCCCTAATACCTGTGTGATTTAGTTTGGTCCTGTTGGGTGGAGCTCTTGTTTCAGTTTCATCTTGTATATGCTGAATGGACCTGAGAAAAAGGTGGCTGAGTGAGTACTCTAGCCTGGGAACCCACAGCCAAGGGGGGACATTACAATGTGAGCCTTCGAGCTCCTTTTTAATTGCTGGTGGGGGGATTTGGAACTTGGGGGAAGCAAACATGCACAGAAACATTCATTTCCTTTCTCTTTCTTCCATTTCTTTCCCTTTCTTTGTTTCCTTCCCTTTTTTCTGTTTCTTTCCCTTTCTGGGCACCCTCTATCCATGCCTCCGCTCGGCATCAGGGAGGGAGGGAGATTGGGGGGTGCCTCTCAGTGCTGGAGGCAGCGGCAGCAGCAGCGTGAGCATTTTTTATTTTCATTTGATTTTTTATTTGTTGTGATGTCAGTGCACTTTTTGTGACAGGAGTGCACATGCATGGGGCTTCCCCCCCCCCCACTTTCCCCAGGGCCCCCCCCTCCACTAAAAATTTCCTAGCTACGGGCCTGTTCACATATGTTATGTCAGTAATCTGCACAATAACTGTGTAAAGCAGGCCAGGATTATTATCTCCATATTACAAAGGGAAGGCGGAGGCTGAAAGACAGTGGCTTGCCCAAGAGGGCTTGGTGAGTTCATGGTAAGCACTCTCATCAGTCAAGGAACTACACATGTAGCAACACTAAAAAGCAATAAAGTAATGGGACGTGTAGGGTATGTGTGCGTGATTTTCAGCCAAGGACTGCATGGCAAAGCCGTAAGGGGCTGCTGAATCCACCTGCTTCTTTTAGACTCTGAAACTATTTTTCTCCCAGCAGCCTCAGAGACAGAAAGAGACCTTATCTGGGTGTGGGGGGTGATCTGCAGGGGTGTTTGGGGGGTGACAGTCCTTCTCACCTGCAGCTTTTCCACTTGAAGATATAAGTCTGCCTCCACCATGTGTAGTTCCACCTTCGATATGCTGAGATGCAGGCTTTGACCTCTGCTTGGCTATGAACCCTGAACCTGGGACTGGATCCGCACCTCACACAGGAAAATCTGTGAAGCAGATGATGACAGTAGTACAATATCCAGTCATGTGTGACTCCTACTTAGATTACTGCCCCAATTTCTTGTAGGTTAAATATACCAGATTGTGGGCAGAAGCTCTTTCCTTAGTAAAAAGTCCCCTGGTTTCTGGCCCTTATTGCATACAGAGAAAATGTCGATCAGTACATTGCCTGGGTTTTTAAATAACTTTCAGAAACTGGCAGCGTCCAAAGTGAAACACAGAAAAGAAATGGAGGGGGGGTCTTCTTTTGAGCAAGTGGGAAAGCAAACCATGAGTGTAAGGCAGAAGCTTTTCTGCATGTCATGTTACTTTGGCTCATTTCCAAAGCATGCTTTGTGTCCATATCTTCTTACACTTTAGGCTGTGGAAAGCATTTGACATGACTTGGCTCCTTCTATGGATATAAGGCAAATGCCAATAGTATATTTCTGGGAGTGGTGAAATGGGGACCAGGGGTGTTTGTTACAGGGAAGGGCTTGAAGGAGGGGAAGAACAGAAGCCACTGCTTCTGATATCATCTCTACATGCCCAGCGTCTTGCTCCTCCCAGCCTGGCAGGGATGCAGTGAAAAGTTTGGCAGCGGGGTGTGTGTGTGTGTGTGGAGAAGAAGCCTGTTCACTTCTCCCCCTTTTCTTCCTGGAAAACAGGAAAATTTGAGGGGAAGGGATCCAAAGCTGCCTCTATTCTGAACTCTGATCAGCTAGTAGTCAGCTTCTGATCACCCCCCCCCCCAAAAGAAACTTCTCAGCAAGCCTGGGCTGCAGTGAGGTTTGAGCCCAGTCCCAGGTGATCCACCCGCAGGAAGAATCACTCAGTCCAAGCATGGGGGGGGGGCTTCTGAAGAGCAGGGCAATCCCAAACTCTCTTGCAGCTGCACAAGATGCATGATGTGAGCTGAACAAGCCCTTGATTGGCTTGGGAATGGAGCAAACAAGTTGTGTCGAAGGGCCGAAGACCTTTGCTGTGAAATTCACAGTATCTGTAATGGTTGCACAAGTCACTGAGATACATACAATACTTTCAATGCTCTAAAGTGCAATATAGATACTAAGTATTATTACTTCCTTCATACAATTTTAATAGGGAAATGAAAAATTCATGTCAATAAATAATATCCTTCCATATCCCTTTCTTCAGTCCTTGGTGGATTCCTAGAAAAATGTTGCTCCTTTTCACCAGATGCAAAACTATTACACTGTGCACATAAAGATGAGGCTTTAATTTGGTATGCAAAGCAGAGAGTCGCTGTGGAGTTTTAATTATACAAATTAGGCCCTTTGCACACAAGCAGGTGAGTTATTTACTTGGAAGGCATGGCTCTTCTTTATGCTATGACCCCAATGAATTTCACACGCAGGCATTCTCATCCCAGATATTCGAGCTGCAAATGCGAAACGGCTGGCCTCATACGTGCAGAAGACTGGAAAGCACACCCACTGGCATCCCAGCCCCCCACCCCCCGAACTGGATTGTTATCAGCTTTGCATACGGTAGATCTGCAGGCTGGCATCCCACGGCCACCTTCTATATAATGCAGGGGAAGATAAAATGTCACTCTCAGATCACATGACCCTTCCTGGTATTTACAAGAGCCCAGATTGTTCTTATGTGGATAAAAACATGTAATAAACAAAATTCTCTTTGCACACTTTGCAGAACATGATTGCTTTGCTGGAAAATCACAAAGGGAGAGAGATTTATTTTTATATGGCAAAAGCCTTTTTGTTGCCTCTATACAAACTGAAGGGCTCCATACCAGAAGGCTGCCACACATCCTTTGATTAAAAAGAATGTCCCCTACTTGAAAAGATTGGCCTGTGTTCCAGACGATCGCAAACAAAGACCGCTCAAAGTCTTTATATGGGTAACCTTTCAGCTATATGAGCTCTGCTGAGAAGGGTACCTGCCTTGTTTAAAACTGCATCTCATTTGAGATTACAGAGACATACCCTTCAGCTGCATATGTGAGAAGTAATTAAACGTGAGAAATAAATAAATATTCTCTCATTCTGTGTACCAGCTCCTGGAATGTGTTCCAAATGTGTCCTCATTATCTTCTGGTAGAAAATAATACTACACCAGACATGTCAGGTGACATGTTTGCTAGATTGTGGGGGTGCTGTGGATATTATATATTTGGATTTTAGTAAGGTATTTTATAAGGTTCCCTATGACTTTTTTTCATCAGCAAGTTGGAGGGCTGTAGATTAGATTTTAGGATGATTAGGTGGATAGGGAATGGGTTTGATAGTGGCACCCAAAGAGCGGTGACTAATGACTCCTTGTCTGATTGGATGGTAGTATTTAGTGGGGAGCCACAGGGCTCAGTTTTGGGCCTACTGCTTTTTAATATATTTATCAATTATTTAGATGATGCTGGAAGGGAATATTCATTAAATCTGCAGATGACATCAAATTGGGTGAGGTGGCAAACACTCTGGAAGACAAACTGCAATCTGAATACATTGGAAAAATGTAGAGAGGAAAACAACAACTGTGATGTGCTACGTCACAAAAGTCTCTTGTTCCAAAATTCAGTTTGCTCAATGTAATTCAAACACCACCACACTTAACAGATTATGCATATTATCTCGTTTCGTGTGCACCTTTGTCAAGCAGAATAGCGTTGAAATATCAAAATATCAAGATTAATCCATTTAACAATCTTACAGCTAGTGTCTCCTGGTGAGACTCATTGTAACAATCCATTGATATTTTGATATTTCAACACTATTCTGCTTGACAAAGGTGCACATGAAACAAAATAATATGTATAACTCATTAAGTGTGGTGGTGTTTGAATTACATTGAGTAAACTGAATTTTGGAACAAGAGACTTTCAGTCTGTGGAGACTTTTGTGACGTAACACATCACAGTTGTTGTTTTCCTCTCTACTTCCTTCCTGTGATCTCTCTCCTTTGTTTACATTGGAAAAATGGGCAGATGTGAATAAAATGTGATTTAATAGAGATAAATGTAAGGTTTTGCATCTGGATAAAAAAATATACACATGTACTGGATGGGGGATGCTCTTCTGGGTAGTAGCATATGTGAATGGGATCTTGGGGTTGTTGGTGGACTGCAAATTGAGTATGAATAGCTAGTGTGACACAATAGCAAAGAAAGCAAATTCAACTTTAGGGGATATTAACAGATGCATAGTGTCTAGGACATGTCATGTGATGGTACCACTGTATACTGAAGTGGTCAGGCCCTAATTGGAGTACTGTGCCCAATTCTGGAAGCCTTTCTATACGAAGGAGATAGAAACTTTAGAGCAGGTGCAGAGGAGAATGACAAGGATGATGAGGAGTTTAGAGACTAAGCCTTACCAAAAAAAAGGCTGCAGGAATTGGGAATGTTCAGCCTGAAGAAGAGGCGGCTGAGGGCAGATAAGATTACTGTTTGTAAGTATTTGAAGGGCTGTCATGTAGAGGAAGATATAGGGCACTATTTTAGTTGGTAGTACAGACTGGGACTTGTAATAATGGGTTTAAATTACAGGTGGGGAGACTAGTGAGATATTAGGAAAAACTTTTAAACCATAAGGGAAGTTCAATGGTGGAATCAATTGCCCAGGGGTTTTGTGAATTCTCCCTCTTCTGAGGTATTTAAGCAGATATTGGATATTTATTTGTCAGGAACACTTTAGGTCATCCTGCAAGGTGCAGGGGATTAGACTGGATGGACTTTACACCCCTCCCAACTAAATTCTCTGATTCTAGGGTCTGCATTCCTCCAACCTGACTTTAACCTAGATAGCAGGAGTGAGGGAACTTGTTTGACAAGTGCTCAGGGCCCTGATTCAGTTTGGGACAGCAGCACAGGGACAGAAAGGGCTTCAGTCCTTCAGTGTGATCACTGTGCACAAATGCTCCTGAAGTTCAATTCCTGCATGTGACTGTGCCAGAATTCTGCCATGTGGTGGTGAACGCAGCAGGTCTCAGATGAGGCAGGCAGGACAAATCGTATGCTTTCCAGCCAAGAAGAAACCCACGTGAACGGACTTTACACAGTGCAGGTGCTGTCATGCTGTTTCTCCAGAGACACAGCAGCCTATACAGAACCCTCTCCCTCTTCTTGGTCAGGGTGTAGTCAGAAACCGCAGCATTCCTAGGCAACTGCTAGCTTTCTTGGCATGTCACAGAAGTGGTCTTAGCATGAGATCCAGTGGTGTGAAGCAACTGCTTCAGGAAGCAGGCTTTCAGCACCATTAAAGTCACCAGAAGACAAATTTAAGCCATGAAGCACAATCCCCTGAGGAACACCCCCCTCCCTGGAAGTACTCTTCTTCAGCTTCCACTGATTTCCATGAGATAGTGCAAGCAGCCTTCAATGTGGATCATGCCTATGTTAATTAGCAAGAGGATGTGCCATCTTGACTCTTCCCCTCAAGCCTCCCTTGCATATCCTGACTACTATGTCCAGCATTCCCAAAGTTCTTTAGCAGGAATCAGGTCAGCTTCTCTTTGTTCTTAACTCCACTATGAAGTTCTTCTCTCCCAGATAAACTAAAGGCGAGACTGCCAAACATTGAGAGCTACACTCAAACACAGCGGCATTCTTTTCATTCAAGACACAGTGCAGACAACACATTGGCTCCACACCGTACCTCTGTTTTCATTTTGTAGGTCCACATACCTCCAGTGAGCTGTGAAGTATCATGCCAGAGCATGGAGTGGGTTCATGCCAGACACAGCAGTACATTTTCATTCAGGCTGTATTGCAAGATTTCTGGGGGAACTGTGCACATCTGCTGACCTGCCCTTCTCTCTCTGCATGGAACAGAGCCAATTCAGCAGCGCTGCATTAAGAGAAGGAGAAGACGACAGAGGAAATCCTTTTTTTCAGACAAAGCGTTGATCCATTTGACACATTTTACAGGTACTGGAGTTGTCAGTTGTCAGGCAGCAACTGTAGCACAACATTGTAACCCCCCTGTGTTTCCTATAGACCTTTTCCATTATTTGCAACAAAATGGAAGAACCACCATTGTAAACCCCAAGGGAGAGGCTGTAGGTCTGTCCTTGAGCACCGGGAAAAGGGAAGCCCATGGATTCTACCCGGTGACCCCGGAGAGATGACTGATCTCCACATTGCCACATGGTACTGCTACCACTTCTCCCGATATGAGCCAGTGTGCTTTAGTGTTGGCCTAGGGTTTGGATGACCCAGGTCACACCATGGCAACTTGCTGGGTGACTTCGAGGCATTCACTCACTGTCAGCCTAACTCATATCACAGGTTCCGGGTGGGGTATCACAGGGTTGTTGTTGTGAGGATAAAATGGAGGAGAGGGGAATTATAGGCTCCCATTGGCAAGAAAAGCAGGGTATAAATACCTCAATAAATAAATACCCCTTCCATTCTTGGTCTGTGTAGAGCTGAAGAATACATTCAGCCCTGAAGACTGACGGCATGTTTATATGGTAGTTGGCATGAGAGCCAGTTGTGAAGAGAGCTGCGGGGGGGGGTGCCACTCAAAGTGGGAGTTTTTGGAGAGCAGAAACTTGAAGGCAATGTGGGACTAAGCTTATGCTCATAGAAAATTGACACCTCCTGCCTTCTCAGCTGTGTCAGCCTTTGTTCCCAGTAACAGAAAAAGGTCATTAAACGTCTTCTAATCTATCACCAAAGCAAAACAACAGGCGGAGTTCCATATGTTGGTCACTTGGCTGTCTTTGGGAGACAGCATTGAAGAGGCACAGATGGAGAAGAAACATACTGGAGCGGGGATGAATGTTATCATTTGTTACAGAGGGGGGAAGAAGGGGAAAGGAAATTAGTGGGAGAGAAAGACAGAGGTTGGGGTTACCAGGCAACCATGACTAGTAAAGAATCACATGAAAGGACAGTGAGGACAGCTTCCCATCAAAGAAGCGGTTGAGCAAATTAGGTTTCTGGAGAAGATATGAAATGAATGTGCTAACAGTTTACATGTAGAAAGATAGAATATCTGTAGAAAGTATATTTGTAGATGTTGAGAAACATGGTAATAGATCTGACCAACAGCACACAAACAAAAATGTTATTGTGGAGGGAGATGAAAAAAGAAGCCTAATTTAGCTGCTTCTGACAATTAAAAGTCTTTTCCCCTCACCTCTTTATTATTGAACAGACATTATTTAAAAAAAATGGTCCTGTGGCACCTTGAACACTAAGGTCCTATCAGCAATGCATTTACACACATTTTCTGTGATAGCTCCCACCATGTGCAGCAATTTCCTGAGAGCGGGCAAGAAGACCTCCCACCCTGAAATGTTCAAGAAGGCATTTTTTAAAAAGGGATTAGAACTGTAGTAGAATGGATCATCCCGGGAGGACACATAGGGAGCTCGCTAGGACTTGCATGGGGGCCACTTCATTTTTTCCTATATCTCCTTCCCCACATTATTTCCTCTTTCTCTCCTCCTGGCAGCCCACATACCCTCTCTCCTTTCTCTTCTTTCCATTCACCAACCAATCTTTTATTTGTTCCCTGACTCTTCAGCTTAATTAATTAATTAATTAACTAAATTTATATCCCACCTCTGTCCTCTGTGGGGACCCAAAGCAATATGCACAGTTATCCTATCCTCTATTTTATCCTTACAACAGCCTTATGAGGTAGATTAGGCTGAGAGAGACTAGCCCAAGGTCACTCAGCATGCTTCCATGGCACAAGTGGGGATCTGAACCTGAGTTTCCAACCACTACACCAGGCCTGTCCAACTCACACAAGTTGTATGCAGGCTTCTGCTGGGCCCAGGCAAGTTGTGTGGCATCAACTTGTAGCCATCATCGCACCTGAGTGAGCTATGCAAATTGCATGGTGGCAAGCTGCCCAGTAGTTGCTGCTGGGCCTAGTCCCAATGACTTAGCCTTACAAGATTGCACTAATTAAATGTATTTTTTCCCATAGAGATCAAGGGATTCCTAGATTGTTGTGACATCACTTGTAGTAGAACTGGAAATGATACTGTGATGTTACTTCCCCTGTTTTTGTTCTTTTGGGAGCAAACAAGTTGCCTGGCGACCCTACAATGTGTTTCCCTTAAGAGCAGGAGGAAGGGGAGCAGGGGTGTATTGGAAGGCAGAAATAGCCCTGGAAAGGGCCCTGTCCCATCCTTCTGCCTTTTATTGATTAAAACCAAGTTTGTATCCATCATTTCTGTCCTTACAAGTGTTGCCAAGGCAGCTAACAATTTAAAATATGCATGATAAAATCATTAAAATCAAGCCTCCCCTTCAAAACACACATAATTAAAACAATTTTTAAAAGAGTTTAATAAAAAACAGTTGAAATATATACAACATAGTTAAAATACATACAAAGTGTAAAAACATTGATTAGGAAGGAGGGATCATTGAGGGAACACAAAACAAAAAAAGCCTTCACGTGCTGGCAGAAGATGGCAGCAGAAGAGAGCATGTGAATCTCCCTGGGGAGAAAATTCCAGAGCTTTGGTGCCATAACCAAAAAGGCCCTCTCTCGGGTTGCCTCCTGCCTAATCTCAGAAGGTGGGAGCACATGAAGCGGGTAGGGTTGCCTGGTCCCTACCTGGCATCCAGCGGGGGTTGGAAGCTCTGTGTCCGGGAGCTTTGCGCACGCACTGAGATGATGTCACCCAGAAGTGACATCATTGTGCCGGGCACGCCATCGAAGGAAGCTCTAGCATTCAACTTTAAAACTCTATGATACCATAGAGTTTTAATGCCAAATGCTAGAGTGTCCCCTGACGATGTGCCCGGCATGATGACTCCACATCTGGGTGACGTCATCGCGTCAGGCACATTGGCCCGATTCTGTCACTTTGGTGGTGGGGTTCCCCCAGCAGCCGAATCTTGGCCGGCAGGTTGGGGGCCCCTAGAGTGGGCAAACCCCCTGGGGGACCTGGTAGCCCTAGAAGCAGGGCCTCTGAAGACAACTGTAATAGTCTGGCTAGTCCATAAGGGATTAGATGGTCCTTCAGGGATGTTGGTCCCATAATGTATAGGGCTTTGAAGATCAAGACCAGCACCTTGAATTGTGCCCAGAAACAAATTGGAAGCCAGTGTAGATGGGCCAAGACTGGAGTGATATAGGGTCCCTCTGACCTGCTCCAGTTAACATCCTGGCTGTAGCATTCTGTACAAATTAAGTCTCCAAACACTTTTTAAGGGCAGCCCCATCTAGAGTACATTGCAGTAATCTAATCTAAATGTAACCAGAGCATGCACCAGTACACTCTGCACTACCAGAGCATGCACCACTGCCCAGAAAAGGCTGCAGCTAGCTAACCACTTGAAGCTGGTAAAAGACACTCTTGGCTATAGCTGCCACTTGCTTATCCAGCTGCTTATATTACTGTAATTATATTGTTGTGGTTGCCTATCAACCCTTACAATGGCACATGTGATCTCAGAGGGTATTAATTTCTTAAACGTACAAACACTGCTTCTATCATTTGTGGGTAACCTCCCCTATGTTTCTTTTGTTGTTGATATAATTCAGATTTTTCTGGGACTTTTCTGAGGTTTGTAGAAAGATCTGTCTTGTCCATTTATGACTCCAGCCTCTGGATTTAAGTATACACAGATGGGACCATGTTGAGAATTTGATATGACAGTTGGTACAGCAGGTCACTTACCCTCTGTTTTAAGGCCTCATCTATGGAAAGGGGAGGGGGTTCAAGGTTCACTCCTGTGTTCCTCCTTTCCTCCAGCTGCCGCCTCCACTGCCTAGAGCCCAAAAAGATCTGTCCACACTGGCTTTACTCATGTAAAATCATTTCACCAATCTTGAAAAGAGGACTGATGTGTTTCTCCTATAAACAACTAGAGAGCAATTGAGCCAGCAATTTGAGATAGAGAGTAATTGCCAGCCATTTTAAAAAAAGAAGGCTTCCAGCTGGATAGAAAAGAGGACTGGTTGCTACTATTAGAAATAAATTAACTGGCTTGCTCCTAATTGAAACACTTGGAACGGAATTAGAAGATAATTTTTTTTGAAAATGGAACCAGAAGATAATTTGAAACAAAAAAGAAATTAAACTGTAAAAAATTGAAGAAAGTAAAAAAGAAGTTAAGCTGTATCTAGAGGCTTTACTTATAAATAAGCACATTGAAGATTACAAGAAGCCAAAATCCAGCTAAAACCAGTCATGGTTAAGGTTGCAATCCCACATATATTTACCTCGGAGTAAACTCCAAGGAATACCTGTGAATAAAAACAGGACTAGCCAGTAGGTTGCACTGAAACATATGGGATAATTGTCATCTTTGTAGGATTGCCAGCTCCATCTTAAGAAATTCCTGGAGGTTTAGGGATTGTGCCTTAGGAAGGGGAAAGTTTGGGGAGGGAGCTCAGCCAGGATGTGCTGCCATAGAGTCCTGCAATGAGAGTGGCTAAGGAGTTGCTTTTTTAAAAAAAAAGAAGAAGAAAATTGGGAATTCATAGAACCTGATGCACAGAGCGGTATAGTGTTGTGGTTATAACAATACGGTATTCAATTGCCATTTTAAAAAAATCTTGGAAAAGCCCTGGAGGTGCAGGTGTGGGAATGGCTACTGGGGCAGAAACAATATGGGGAAAACAGTCATGTAGAAGTTTTGATGCTGTCGCACTATCAGCAGTTTCAGCAGCAGCAGGGAAACTGCACAAGCCTGTCCCCATGTGGCAAACACCATTGTTTAGAATCAGATTTGCAGCCTTACATTTTCATCAGTTGCCTCTTCATTTTTTAACCTCCTGTGTTCATTAAGATTCTATGATGGGATGAGGGGGAGGATGAGGGAGAGTCAGAGGCTGGGGTCACACACACTAAATAATCCACTTTCAATCCACTTTCAATGCACATTCCAACTGGATTTTGCCAGTTCACACAGTATAATCCAGTTGGAAAGTGCACTGAAAGTGGATTGAAAGTGGATTATTTAGTGTGTGTGACTGCTGCCAGAATTGCTGGTTAAGAGGAAAAAAGTGCCCTGGCTGCTCCTGTACCTTCAGTAGCCACTTAATGCACAGAGATCATCAAATGAGGTCTCTCATAGCATCAATGTGACGTTATTACCTGCTAATATCTACTAATGAACTGTGCTCAAAGGGACACGAGAAGAAAGTCAGTAAAATATTGGCAACTGAGGGTCATGTGAATTGAAAATAATGCATAAAAGCTTCAGAAAAACTCATGTAAGACATTAGTTTGACTGACCCCAGATCAGTCAGAAAAGAGTTAAATAAATTAAGCCCATAACAATATTTTTCTGATGTTCACTAAGCAACTTGTCTCTGGTAGTCTGTATCTTATTTCACTATTATCTGGTTTTAAAACTTAAGTAGCCCTATATTTTTTTTATCCATAATGTCATGATGTTGTTTCAGTGTATAATAACTGGTCTATAACTGCTGCCCGGGTGGAGAAGGGTGCAAATTAAGGAGATTTGCATAACGTTTCCAGAACACCTTTGGTTCCAGTTCTGCTCCTTGGGGTGCTGAGTGGTAGCTGTTTCCGAGCAGGGCCCGGCCCTCCTGAGGATTGGCACTGGCCCTTTGGAAAGACTCGCCATTTGCGGGAGGAGGAGGAGGAGGAGGAACATTCTGTGTCACTCTTCCGCCCCTTCGTAGGGGTTGCACAGAATGACGACGAGTTAACTGGGCCGGGTACTCCTTGACCAGCCCCTTGGAGGCCGGCACAGTGTAACGCTTCTGTTCGGAGATGCTTGTCGGTCTCTGTGGGGTGACCCGACTTGGCTCTGAACTGTCTTGCTGCAGAGCAACCATGGCCACCTCTAGAATGGTCCTCCCCAGGGCACGGGGAGATCGGGAGAGAAAATGCTGAACCCAATGCTGCCCAGTCTTTTGGGACCTCTCTGCCCAAAGACACGGCCAGCAGGCGGGCAGGAACCGGGCGCACTTGGCCATATCTTTCTTCTCTCCAGGCCCTGCCTGGAAGTTGGCAACCCCGTAATTGGTGGGCGCACGGGGGGGGGGCCCCCCGCAGAAGGTAGCCTCACCTAGTGTATAAAAAAACCTGAAGCTGGCCCTGCTCTCAACCCTGGTATTCTTCAGAGGTCTCCCATTTAAATACTTGCCAGCGTCGGCCCTACTTAGCTTCCGAGGTCTGACAAGATCCAGCTTTCCTGGGCTATCCAGGTCAAGACTGCTTTAAATTCATGTGCTTCTGGATGTGTCCTGGACCTTTACCAGCAGCTTTATCTGCAGATATGAGTGGGTGATAATTCTGTGAAAAGCTTTGCCTGTTGCTGAACATCAATCTGAATTAAAGGGACAGAAGCAGGCTGTGACAGATTGCACAGAAAAGCACACTTTTTAAAATGCTTATTGTGTCAGAGAGTCACGGAGTTCATGAGTTAATCTTCCCTGGAGAGAAGAGCTTATGTGATTGGCTGCTTTACTCACTCTCTGATTGGCCAACATCAGCTGAGATAGGAAATAAAACAGCTGATCTGGAGGGAAAAGAAGTCTTTCGCCTTTTGGCCTTTGTCTGAAATCTAACTTCTGGATCAGTAGCCAAAGGGTACATCTGGGAGTCAGTGTTTTATAACAGGCAATAGTCAGAAAAGTACTTTCACAAAGAGGAACCCCATTGTCTTAAATATATTAAAACTGCTCTGAGGGAGAATTTAGATTCTCAGTCAGGAAAGCTACAGAGCAGCCTTATACAGACACAGGATACTGGAGAACAATTTGGCAGAAGGTCTGGGTAGTTAGAGTGAACTCCCATACAACCCAAATAGTAAAAGGAGTTATTTTTCTTAGGGACAAGGAGAATAACTTCCTGCCAGTGAAAGGGGTTGGGAAGAGAACCCTGGTCTGTGATAAAGTGAAGAAGCTTAGATACCTCAGGAGTTAGTGAAAAGCTGTAATATCTGAAGGAAGAAATCTAGAAACTTTAAGCAAATGCTGTCCTCCAGAAGAAACATTAATAAGAACTGTGTTAGTGCTGAAATATACTAAACAAAGTATCTCTCAAAGAAAGAACTAGAAAACACTCTCTTGATAGTTCTAAGAATTCAGCTCTGTAAATATTAGAAAGTTTTTATCTCAGCAATCTCAAAACTTTTAATACCCCTATTACACATTTGTTCCATGCCTGTATAATAATAATAATAATAATAATAATAATAATAATAATACTTTCAATTTATTTATCGCTTTTTCCCACACACCTGCGAGCTCAGAGCGATTTACAGTTACTCAGTTTTTGACAATTAGACTAACAATATTCATGGGGGAATAGGGGAGACAACACATACAATTATTAGACACACACTGTAGACACTTGGGAGGATTCGTCTGCAGGCTGAATCAGGCATGTTCCGACGGCGTATTCTTCTGTCGGCCGGCTGATGATGTCAGGACTCACGATGTTGCATTGTCACACTGCCACCACCTGGCCAATGCACTCCACTGCAGGGAATGCTGACACAGATTTTCCACCTTCCGATCTCACAACGCAGCAGCCATCTTCACACAGCAGCTAACACCTCCCTGAAGGGGTTGGTGTGCCCACCCCTAGTGGATGGTCCCCAATTTATCTACTTGCCAGAGCTTTCGAATCGCTGGGTGGACGATGAGCTAGGGACAAGGCTTGGCTGCTCACACCAGCGCGGGGCTAGAACTGACGAAGCTTGGCACTTCAGATGTTATAGTTATGCAGGGGCTTTTACCCACTGCGCCACCGCTCTTTGTTCTGTTTTTGAAAGTTAATTTGCCTCAAGTGATATTTCATAAGGGTTTACAAAACAGGGCAGGTCCTGTCTTTCCCTCAAGTTCATGAACTGGGTCTAAAGCCTAAACCAATATCTAAACAAAGGGTGGGACAGTTTCAAGTTTATTGTCCCGGTCTCCCCTGGGCCTCGCAGCCAAATCCTCCAGAGCCAGGGCCTGAGGAATGACTGCCCCCTCGCCCAAAGAGGCCCCCCAACACTTACTGAGAGCCACCGGGGCACCCAGGAGAGGGGGGTAACTGATGGCAAGACGATGGTGAGGCGGCTGGGGAAAGCTGTGGCAGAGTGGGGCTGCAGCCCACGCGAGGCAACCAGCAGCAGCATTGTGAAGGCGATGGTCACAGGCAGGCCCGAGCCCTGAAATGGCGGGAACCTTGGAAGCCCAGCAGGGTGGCGACATTGGAGGCGGACCTGGCTGGCGAGGAGCATGGATGGGCTGCAGGATAATGGTGGGAACTGCCAGGAGTCAGCCCAGCTGAGAGATGGAAGACCATGTAGGAAAGGAGGGGCCCCGGATCTTCCCCTTTGTAGGGGGGCAGAGCCAGCAAGTGGGGGATAGCTCAGAAGGAGAGTTGGGTATAAAGGAAGAGTGGGAAGGGCTGATGAGGAGGAGGGTGTTGTAGCCGCAGAATAAAGAGAGTCTTGAGGCTCAACACAAGGAGGGGGACAGGAGGGTGCAGTAACCGCTCCTAGTGTCCTCTGTACTGAGGCTCCCCTCTTCCCCAATCCTCTCAGACCTCTCCTATCCTCCCAAGCCAGCTGCTGGGGTCAAGGACCCAAGAAGAGAGGTGTTTCGCCCCTTGGAGCAGCCAAAGGGGAGCATAGGCCCCACTGCCGCGATGGCAACAGGCAGGCCACCCAGGGCAGGCACCAGAGAGTGTGACATTTATATCAATAGAGAAGATATACATGCTACTGTAGGGTAACTGTCACTGAGGGGAACTAAAGATCTGGTGAGAAAAATCTGCCAGACAGATGGGGAGATACAGAGGTCTGTCATACAGGCCCACCTTTTTTTTTTTTTTGATTGGTCAGCAACCCTAGTTCTGTTCCAAACTGTATCCAAGCTGGAACCACATTGTTTCCAGCTGGGGCAGAAGCATTTCAGGAACAAAGCAGGCTACCCCCACCCCCAACTGATTTCTGCCAGGTTCCTATTTGATCTTGAAAATCTGAACGGCTAGCACTGCAGAGCACCGTCTAAGATGTCTCTAGATTTAGTTCTGTGCCAGCTGCCGTCCACAGAACTGCCTACTTTATTGATTCATGAACCCACTGGGAGTTACTGAATGTTATATACTGATGGCACACTCCTATGCTGTCTCACACTGCTGTGAGTTCAAAAGTAAGTTACGGTGGGCTGCTGTTCAGGGAACACTATTCCAAAGTTAATGCTCTTTGAGCAACACAAAACACAAAGGTGTCTGGACTGTGGTCTTATGCACCACTCCTGCAGCATTTGCACAAATGCTTCCATTAAGTTTTAAGTACTTCTCCTAGTTGCCTGTGATGTATATTTTATGTTGGCTGAAATGCTGTGGCTATCACATGCTCCTTGGCAGTAAAGGACTATGAAAGATGCTGCATTTGAAAAGTAGTACTCCACCCAACTATGTGTGTTCATGAAGACAAAAACAGTTATTATCATTTGCAGAACTACCATTTCCCTTCTGCCAGTTTCTCTGGTGTTCTGGTAACTACAGCTGCAATCTTGTATGCACCTACTCGACAGTAAGCCCCACTGAACTCCATGGGGTTAACTTACTCTTAAACATGCACAGGATTGTGTGTAAATGTTCTCTTCCTACCACTGAACAACTCCTGAGGAAGTATGGATGGAATTATTTCTAGGGATAATTCCAGCTGCTATGTAGATAGCCCAACAAGTAAGCCTATAATACAATCCACAGTTAACACTCCCATACTGCAGAGGATGAGAGAGAATGGCTTGTCATGTAGCCAAGTGTTAGCCAGAGAGGGGGGGATAGAGGCCAAGTATCTTAGGACAATCCTACTTTGACCACTTGGTGTGGTTGTTACTGTGTTATTAAATTCTCAGTGAGGAGAGAGGGACTATGGCAAGCCCATAGCCAGAAAATTTTCAGTGGGCGGCACAGAGGGGCATATGCCCACATTACTTCTGACATCACGTGCCTATGTCATGTCCAACGTCACAAAAATAATAAAATAGAAATAAATAAAATAAAAGAGTGACAAGAAGAGCTGTAGAAAAGGCCCCTCCCTCACCAGAAACTGCCGGTCTTCTCCAGGTGGGCTGGGCAGCCTGTGTCGCCTTCTGTATGCTCAGGAAGCGAAAGAGGTGGAAGGTGCAAGGAAAGAAGAGGTGCTGTCAGTGCTCGGAGCAGGCAGCAAGAGCCTTGTCAGCAGCGCTCCCAGGAAAAAATCTCATTGATTGGCTGAGACTGGGGACTGGGGCAGCCAGGCCCAGCCTTGGGCCCCCCACACCATGGAGATAGGAGTTCCACTGCCTTGACTAGGCCGACAGCTGGGCCACCATCTACCAGGTGAGCTGAGTTGAGCAGGGGAAAGGAAGCTGAGGCAAAGTGATCACGGTGGCACCTGGGTAGGCCCACCCCAGTGTCTCACTGCACCTGCGCAGACAGGAGACAGGCCTATGCTGGTGCCTCACAGCACCTGTGCAGCCAGCTGAAAATGGCCCACCTGTGCAGCTAGCCTCCTAACCCCTCCCTGCTCTGCTTTGGAGAGTTGGTTGCTGGCAAAACCCAGCTGGGCTGCAAACAGAAAGGTAGCATCTCATGCAGGTTTGGGAAGGATGGGGGACGGGGAGGGATGGGCAGTGAGGGGGCAGGGCACATTTGTCAGGGGGCATCTCCTCAGGCCTGGTATGTGGTTCATAGCAGAGCAGTTGCTTTACACACAAATGGTGCCAGGTTCACTCCCTGCATCTCCAGTTAAAAGGCTCAGGCAGTAGGTGATGTGAAAGACCTCAAAGAGCTGCCAGTCAGGGGAGACAATGGACCAATAGTCTGACTCAGCATAAGGTAGCTTCATGTGGATACGTGACAAAAGGACCAAGAAACATGTGTTACTCTAGTCTTTCTCTGTCATTGTAACTGGGTAAGATGTCTATGGGATGTAGATATGGCACCTTTAAGACCAACAAAGTTTTATTCACGGTATAAGCTTTTGTACGCATTCCTGACATTTTCTCTTTCTACTCCCCATTAGTATTAGCATGTGCTACAGACATTTACTCAGAACTGTGGCTAAATACTATGTAAGACATCAAAAGTGTTGCTGTCCATGATGATGTTGCATGATTGCTACTTTCCCATGATGCAACTGGTGCTTCTGTGGCTTTCTAAACCTGTAATTTGAAGTTTTGTTAGCACAGCACTTTGAAAACATAAAAAGCAACATGGGGATTAAATAGAATTTATCTGTATCCAACTAAAAGATGCATTGCAGAATATAATTACTGTTCTCAGGGGGAAAAAATATGTTTAGATCCTTGGATCAAAGACGTGTGAAGTTTCATTGTGAATTTAACCTAGTGACTAATAGCTTTTAGACTCCAGTCTAATGACTTTTCATTCTCCTGCTTTCATGAACCAGAATCAGGTGGGTAGCCATGTTTGTCTGAAGCAGCAGAACAAGATTTCGGTCCAGTGGCACCTTTAAGACCAATAACGTTTTATTCACGGTATAAGCTTTTGTATGCATTGCACACTTCTTCAGATACAGTGAAACCAGACTTCCTCAACCATTACATATAGGTTTGTGTGTGGGGGGGGGGTAGTTGCCAGGAAAAGCTAGTTAGAATCAAGATGCATAAGTACCTGGGAGATTATAGCTGAGACTGGATGAAAGCAGTTGGTAAGATCTGTGAACAGCAGTAAATTAGCACACAAGTACAAGAGTTAACAAACGGCTGTGGGAACTAAGTTTGAGGCTGGTGGCACCTCTAAGACCAACAAAGGTCAATTCTGGGTATAAGCGAGGACTGAGAGACTTCGCATGTGCAGATGCACACTCCTTCAGATACATTGAAACAGATTTCCTCAAACATTACATATAGGTAGAGGGGAGGGGTTAGTTGCCAGGAACGGCTAATTAGAGTCAAGATGCATAAGTAACTGAGCAATAAATACAGCTAAGGTTGGAATAACACATTTGGTAAGACCTGTGCATAGCAGCAAATTGACACACAGATAATAAAAGAGTTAACAACAGATGTGAGAACTAAGTTTGAGTCCAGTGGCACCTTTAAGTTTAATTCCGGGTATAGTGAGAACTGAGTGACTTAGCATGTGTACTGAGATAAGATGCTGATACCTCTGTTAAACCCTCAGGGTTCCATTGTCCTGAGTGTTATAATAACCTGTGATTCAGCAGTCTCCCATAACAGCTACTTTGAGGTCCCCCATTGAGTGCCCTGGGAGGCTGAAATGTCTCCTACAGGTTTCTCAGTTTTGTGGTTTTTGATGTCAGATTTGTGTCCCTTTATCCTTTGGCATAGGGTTTGACCTGTTTGCCCTTTGTACAGAACTAAAGGACATTGCTGGCATTTAGTGGCACATACAATGTTAGAAGATGAGCAAGTGAATAAGCCTGAGATGGTGTAGTTGATGTTGTTAGGTCCAGTGATTGTGTTGCCTGGGTGTATGTGGCAGCAACAGGAGAGCCTGGCGAGATGTGGTCCATGGGGTCGCAAAGAGTCGGACTCGACTGTGCAACTAAACAACAACAATATGGCAGCAAGGCTGGCATCATTAGTTTTGCTATTCTGCTTTTAAATATGTCAGGTAAAATACTACATTTTTTCATGGAAATGTTTTCAAAAATCCATCAGTGTGTGTGTGTATCTAGCATAATATTTCTTTCCTAAACATGTTTGAAGAGTACAGTCCTACCATACTTCAGATTACAATACCTGAAAATGTTTGTCATGAGGGAACTGCTAAGGTGCTAGAATAGCAACTTGCAGAGGAAGCTGGCCATTGTATCTCTGCAGAATTCGTTGCTCTGGCCTAGCCTGCTTTCAGTCAACCTCCACTGGGAGTAAGTAATCCTGCCCTATCTCTGCAGTGGGTGTAATTGGAGCACTGAATCATCCTGAGCTAGCACAGGAACAGCATTTCCTGTCTTCAGAGGAAGTTGCTGTTGTATCTCTGTATGATACGTACTTTTGTCCTTTAATTCAGAAGGTACATCTAAAATGATTCATGTAGAAAACCAGAGAAAGGCTCCTCTGAAGGCAGGTAATTCTTATTCTTCCATAATCCAAAAGTGAATCTTTTGACGTCTAAGTGTAACATGTGTCTTCAGTTTTAATTCAATTTTTTTTAAAGTTCTTCATTTATTAAGAGAGTTGAGAAATATTGTGTTACGTTCCACTGAGTTCAAGAGGGCTTTAAAGGAAACACAGGAAGGATCTAAGCAGATGTACTCAGAAATAAACCCAATTTTATTCAGTGGGACTTCCCAGGAAAGTCTTCTTAGAATTGTAGCTGAACTTACTGCAATAATTAATTTTTTTTTTATTTTAAAAACATAAAACTTCTTTATCTCTAGGCATCTTTTTACCGCTCTACATGATGAAATGGATGGGGTTACAAAATGTTAAGGCAAAACTAATCAACATTACAGGTACAATCCTAAACAGTTACACCTTTCTTAGTTTACTGACCTCACTGCTGTAAGACATGTCAAGCACATGCCCTACAAGAACAAAGTCAGAGCATATAAGCAGCCAGATCTAGGTAGGATGTCAGTAAGCAATTCACAGCCCAATCCTATGCAGTGTTGGGTTCACCAATATGGCATTTGAATTTATCACATGCTTACATGCTTAGGATCCAGCTAATAATTGAAGAAATGTCGTTTGCAATGGGGGTTAGCAAGCTTTTTTCCCTCTTAAAGCTCCCTGCTCCGTCTGCCTTTAAAAGCAGCTTGATCTATCGGTTTAAACATTTATGTCCTAAACACTCGCTGTCTGGACTTCTGCAGCTAAGAGTTGTAAAAACAACAGGAATACGCCAAACAGGCTTATTCTTTGTTGATTGGCTGACCTGTTCAGAATGCCATACGAATTTAGGAAAATATATTAATGTTTTACATTTTAGTTGGTCCTCGCGTCATTATTTGAATTACTGAGATGTGTCCAGATCTGTACAGCTCTTTAAACCCCACCCTATGCACCCACATTGTTTAGTTTCCCTTCCTTCTCCCCCACTGATTCACCCAAGATGGGCGTAGCAAAGCTCTGTACAATTAGAAGCAGCTGGAGTTTCTATAGAAACCAAGAATCTAGCCAACAAACCATCCTCGGCTTTCCGGGACAACGGAAGACACAACTGCGCGTGCTCCATGCCGTTTCCTTCGCCCTTATAGTGATTGTCTCTCTAGCCGGCACCTTCTCTATGTTCTAATAAGGTCATAGCTTTGCGCCGGATGCGACGTTTCGGCTTGAAAATCATGGCGGCGGTGGATATACGAGGTATTTGAAAGGAGTTGTATGTGTCGTTGCTTAGATTTGATTGTTTGGTATACGGCAGTATAGGTTAGAAATGGACCCTCAGTCGCAGCTTCGTTCCCCCTACCGATGTATGTTTGTTTTAATACTCAAATTCCTCACAAGTCCTCCCGGAGTAGATCCAGGTGACAATGAAGTCAGGAGAAGGGAGAGCAGGAATACGGTCACGGGACCGCAGAGCATCTCTAGTTCTAAAACGCAGCAGAACATGTAGAACGCCCTCACCGGATGGCTTACGCCAGGGATAGTTGAGTGTTATGGCCACTGGGAAAACTCGCAGCGGGCTGATGGCGTGCCTCTTTTGAGCTCTCCCGCCTGGCCCGGGAGGCGAGTAGATTGGTGTGGCTGGGTTGGTGGTGGGTGTGCCGTCATCGGACACAGGTGGAGGAAAGGTGCCAGCCCTCAAACAGAATAATTTTTATGTATTTATTTGTGTTATTTATAATCCTTCTTTCTCACTGGGACTCAAGGCAGATTACATCGGATAAATCAATATAACCAGCAGACCAGGGGTGAAGCACAGCATAAGTATTAACATGACTCCATAAATGAAAGCAACAATTACATATTAGGAACCTACTTACAGCAACAGATAGTAAAAACTATACACATTGGTATAGACTGCAGTCCCTAACCCTTTGCCCCAAGCTTTTTTTATGTTATAGTGCAGCCCTATTTCCTGTGTAAAATCCCTCTTGAATAATTCAGCTTTGCATAGGTAGCAGAAAACCAGGAGGGGGAGCCTTTCTGACTTCATCAGGTAGACCATTCGGGGGGGGGCAATAGCGAATGCATATGTATGGGCAGTTGTTGATTTTGCCCATTTGCAGGGTAGCACCCATAGAAGGCCCTACCCCAATGAGTGTTGCTACTGTGGTGGGGGCATAGAGGGAGAGGTGGTCCTGTGGATATGAGGGACTAAAGTCATGAAGGGCTTCATAGGTGACAACCAGTACCTTAAATAGAGCCTGGTAACTGATGGGCAGCCAGTGGAATGACTGCAGAATGGCAGCAAAATGCACACTTTGTCTGACTTCCAATAATAACCAAGCTGTGGCATTCTGTGTCAGATGGCGTCTCCAGATTGACTTTGAGGGGAGCTCTATCTCGAACAGTCTAGTCTTGATGTTACCATGGCATGGATCCAGGTTGGCCAGATTATCTGTATCTGGACTAGGCTGAGTTGGAAGAAGGTGTTCTTTGCAGCTACGTTAATTTGTTTCTCTAGCAGTAATGTTGGATCTTGTATAACCCCAAGGCTCTTCACTGAGTACAGGGGATAGGATTGTGCCCTGTGGAACCCCACAGGATAGGTCCCACCCTGATGATAACAGATCACCAATGGCAGTTCCTTGACTCTGGTCTGTAAGGAATTATTTGAACCAATTCAGTGCACCTCCAGAGGCATCTGGATTGGGGCAAATTGGCAGTGCTGTTGCACCTGTCAGAAGTGTTCAACATGGTCATCCATCAGATACTGATCCACCGCCTCATTGACACTGGAGTCCAGGGGCTTGCCTTGCAATGCTTGCCTCCTTCCTCCAAGGTCAGGGACAAAGGGTGGCACTAGGGGAGCAGCTATCCTGAAGGCACCAACTGGAGTGTGGAGTGCCCCAAGAGGCGGTACTTTCCTCCGTGCTATTTAATATCTATATGCGCCCCCTTGCCCAGATTGCCAAGAGGCATGGGCTGGGATGTCACCAGTATGCTGATGACCCCCAGCTGTATCTGTTGTTGGGCGGCCAGTCTGACTAAACCAGAAGATCTGGACCGGGCATTACAAGCTGTGGCTGGATGGCTTTGAATGAGCCAACTGAAATTGAATCCGATGAAGATGGAAGTCCTGTGCCCGAGCCCACTCCTGACCTTCGATGAGGCTCCGCTGGTGCTGGCATCAGATGTGAGAAGTTTGGGAGTGCTTCTGGATGCTTCCTTAACAATGGAGGCCCAGGTAGCAGCCACTGCCAAGTCAGCCTTTTATCATCTCTGGCTGATCAGACAGTTGGTTCTCTTCCTCGAACGCAATGACTTGGCAACAGTGATTCATGTGATGGTCACCTTGAGACTGGACTACTGTAATGCTGTCTGCATGGGGCTGCCCTTGTCTCGGATCCAGAAGATTATTCATCAAAATACGGTGGCCAGGCTTTTGATAGGCCTCCCTATGCAGGAGCACATCTAGCTTGTGCCAAAAGCACTGCACTGGCTACTGATAGCATACCAAAGCTGCTTCAATAGGCTGGTTCTTACCTTTAAAGCTCTTTATGGTCAGGGTTGACATACCTAAGGGACTGCATTTCCCCACATGTTCCCCAGAGAGCACTGTGGTCAGGGTCCTAAAGATGCCAGGCTGGCCATAGCCAGGGCCTTCTCGGTGGCAGCTCCATACTGGTGGAATGAGCTTCCAGAAGAGATCAGGGCCTTGCAGGACCTTATACAGTTCCACAGAGCCTGAAAGATGGAGCTCTTCCACCAGGCTTTCAACTAAGGAGCCACCCCCCAATAATTGCAAGCCCTGTCCTTTGGAGTCACCAACAGCCTGTGCTGGCTATATAAGAAACGGAACAAGGAGTGTATCAACAGGATAGGTCATCGACTTGCGCTGCTGTCTCCAAACATCATCATTATTGCCAGACTTAATATGTACTAGCACTTTATGATATTTGGATTGTTTTTAGAAGGTGTTATGATTGTTTTAACTGTTACCTATGTGTTTTAATCCTTTGTAAGCCGCCCTGAGCCTGCTTTGGTGGGGAGGGCGGGGTATAAATTTGATAAACAAACAAACCCCTAATGCCTACTTATGCCTCTGAGCACCTTAACAAGATGGCATGGTCCATTGTATCAAAGGTGGCAGATAAATCCAGAAGGAGCAACAAGGAGGCCCGGCTTTTGTCTGCATTTAGATGGAGGTTGTCAGCTAAAGCCAGCAGAGTTGCCTTCATCCCATAGCCTAGTTCCAGACCCGAAGGGCTCTAGAACATGAGTTATCCGAGAAGGCTTGAAGTTGCTCTGCTGCTGCTACTCTCACAATCACTTTGCTCAGAAAGGGCAGGTTAGAGACAGGGCAATAACTGCCTACATCATTTTTCTGTGGGGATTCTTTTTAAGTGTCAGATGGATAACCACTTCTTTGAGTGGCTGAGGGAAGGTGCCCTGAGTTAGTGATTGATTTATAATAGATACTAAGGACTTGTTGATGTGGTCTTTATATGACTGGACAAGGATCCAGGGCACAAGTAGTGGTTTTCATGAATCCCAGGAACTTGTCAACATCCATCATGGAACCTGGGTCAAGTGGTCCAAGGTTAGAACAAGCAGTATATTAGGCATTTCTACTGGTGGACCTGTGTTAATTGGCATTGAAATCAGAGTGTATTCTCAATATTTTAGTAGTGATATTTTGCAAATGTATCACAGCTAATTGTCTGTTCCTGATACAATGAAGACTCAATTTTAGGAGTCAGCAGATGCCATGCTACCTTGGACAATTGGGATAGTATCAGGAACTAGCTGATGCAATAGTAGCAGAGAAGTCACATTTCTTTGCCACCATCACTGCTGCTTAATAATAAATTATTAACATATTTAATCACAACAGGGTCAGATGTTGCATCTTTATGTCACACTGACCTCATGTTTTGGCATTTTAAGGCCAAGTACACTTGAATCTCACTGTCACAACTGATTCATTTTGCAGTGATGGATTTGCTTGCTGAGTAGCTTTTTGCATTCCAAAAATTATGCTAAGTAATTTAACAGGAGTTCAGCTAAGTTGGATTCAGAATTCTCTTTTTATCCTACCCTGCCCCATCAGGATAATATACATTGTTCTGCTCCTCTCCCATGTTCTTTACAACAGCCCTGTGAGGTAGAGTAGGCTGAGGGAGAGTGACTTTCCAAGCTTCTCCAGAAAACTTAATGAGTGGTGTGTGTAAATCAGGGCCTCCTCTAGTCTCTATCCACTAGATTTCACTGACTCACTTTTAGCCTGATCCATTTATACAAATCAGTTCCAACTGCTCTTGCGAAGTGCTCAATCCACAATTGGTATCTAGCAGATTTTGTGACTTAAGAGTGTGAATGATTGACCCTGATGGGATGCAGTCACTTGCCTGGTCATACAGACTCATAAATATGTGCTGGACTTTGCCAAGCATAAGCAGTGGTGGTTAGGAGGGCTTTTTATCATCACTGGGGAGAGAGCCACCAGTTTTCCTCTTATTTGAAATGCCTACCTTCAGTTGAGCTTTTCCAAGTTATATTGCTTGAATGCTGCTCTTGAAGATTGTTCAACAATACATATGTTCAGAATGTGGCTCACAACTGTTTAGGCAAGAGCTAGTGGGACCATGTTATACCGATTGTCAGAGGCTTTATTAATGACTTGCAGGTTTTCTGAATACAACTCATGGTGCTACAGTTTTGACCTTTGAAGACCTAAGTAGTTTGAGCCACTTTCCCATGTTCTCTTGGAACCATTTTGTAAAACAAACAGTGCTTTCTTAACTATGCCATCCACTCACAATATTCAGAAAATAAAGACAACTAACTGTAAAGGTATTATCAGTGAGTGTGTTCTACAGCGACTGAACCTCCTTTCTCTGTTGTAGTGACTTGTCAAAACTTAAATATTTTCTGTTAGCACTGGGGTCAACTTTAAGTGCACTCTTTTGTCATTCATTCATTCATCTATTTATTTATTATTTTCAATTTATATCCTGCCTTGCCGGCGAACTGGGCAAGCTTTTGGGCAAGTATGAAGTACAAGTAAACTATGGAATCCCTTTTAAATGTTGACTTGAATGAGCTTGAAAAGAAAGCGGGGAAGTTATAATCATGTGTTAAAAATACTTTTCAATCAGAATGCAGTCAGAATGCTGCAAGTTTACTGCTGCCCAGTGTTGACCTGAATTGGATTTCGACTGCAGCTAGCTGAAAACACTTGGGATTGTATGCAAGTGCTGGTAGATGGGACTGTTCAAGTTACATCATTCTGAAAAAGGGCAAATTTTGCTGCTGTTGGAGAGCTCAGAATCAGGTGTGGATCAAAATCCAGAATTAAACTTTACTGCTTGGCTGTAAACATTGCCATGGGGTGAACTGAGTTAGTCTGCCTTTCTGCTTTGCTTTCTGCTACTTTAATTTGTTCTGATGAGCACAGAAGGCAGGCAGCTGATCAAGTGAGCCATTTGGCACTGGGTTTGGGTCTTTGGGTTTGCTTTTGTTCTCACAAAATTATATAAGAGGTTAAGTGTGTTCCTTTGCTTCTGTGTATCGGAACTACCAAATTCTGTGTTCCTTCATGAGATTTAAAAAGGTAATTTTGAACAGGAAAATCTTTGAAAGCATCAGACAAGCACAACTGCTCCAGTAAGAGCAACAGCAAAGCACCATATTCATAAAGCCTGGCCAGGTATTTTAGACATTGGCATACCCTATAGCAATCAGCCCCCCTGGCATTTCTGTTTTTTTTTATTTAATGTTAAACAGAGGCATTGCTTCTAATTTGTCAAAGGTTAAAGGACTAGATAGGTGGTATGACCACTGAACAAATGGTATGAAAGAATGAGCTGCATTGCAGAAAATCTCATCATGAATAAGAATATTTTAAAATGTACTGTCATTTAGGTGAATTGAACAAAATGACTGATTCTTCAAACAAGATTGAAACCTGCATTTCTGACACATACCAATAATTACTTCCTATATAGGAACAGTGACTTTTTAAAGTAAGATTTTGTTGTCACATTGC
The DNA here is from genome assembly GCA_029375565.1 of Gekko gecko. Lineage (NCBI taxonomy): Eukaryota > Metazoa > Chordata > Lepidosauria > Squamata > Gekkonidae > Gekko > Gekko gecko. Next base: position 163,480,138 of record JAPDNY010000003.1, on the reverse strand, counting down.
CCATGGCTACTCTTACAAGTACATGAAAATAGTAACCAAAATTAATAGTCACAAGAAATTATACTGACATTTATCTTTGTTGCTGTGGCATTACTGTGTCTTTGCACACATCCATTCCTTGCTGAAATAGCCTGTGGCAGTGTTCTGTGCTGCCTGATGTACATGTGGATATTTCTCACTGCTTCAGTTCCCATATGTAGTTTTTCTTTATGATTTAATGAAGCATGTGTCCTCTCACTGGGCATCCCCCAACATAAGCATGATTGTACATAGGAGTGACTGGGGGGACATTCCTGTGTTGTTAATTTTTCATGTGGATAGCAGCCCACAATGACTATACATAATACTTATTGAACCTGTGCTCTTTATATGTTCTTGTTTCAACAACACACATCTTTATTCTAGCTGATAGTAAAAAATGATTGGTAAAATGCTACATTGAAGAGAACCAGCTTTAACAGAGGCAGAACATAACAGAAGTATTTGCATAATAATTTGAATGTTTCTTTGCCTGTTTCTATTTTATGCAAGAGTTAGGCCAGCATATTAGAGACTGGTGTGGTGTATGCATTATTCATAGACCTATTTATGCTGCATTAATCATGGCTTCTCAAGCATCTAGGTATGCTTTCTAAAAGATTTCTGAAACAGCATATTCATATTTTATGTAGCTGTATATATTGTGGCTGAGCTTGCATTACTTGTTTACTTGAAACTTCCTTTCAAATCAAACATCCATCTTAGAATACTTACAATGGCATTTCTGGATTTGCAAGAAATGTTGGTGCAAATTCATTACAGTCCTGTATTCTTTTTCGCCCTTGTGTAATATCCTTTTACTTTGTAAGGCAGGTGCTTTGTTTCCTTTTGTTTGAAGCCTTTGGAGACATTTGTGATATCCACTGTGGTATAAAATGGCTGTGTTGCTGGTTCCTTCTCACTTCCTCTTGTCTCCATCCCTTTAATTTTGCTTAGAGTATTGCTGCAGTTTGCTTTGCATCCTTTGTGCTTTCTGGATGTAGACTATGTTCTAAGTATGAGAGAATTCAGTGTTCCCATGACTTACCTGCTACATAACTCTTTGTAAATAGCCTGTTACTCAAAGTATTCATGAAGCCTGATGGAATTTGAATAAAGACTTCTCATAACAAAGGTTTGTGGGAGAGCAAGAGACTGCTTATTGGTGATATAATCCCCTAGCCCATCTGAAACTAATTAGATAGCTCTAATATTCTACTTTCACTGTTCACACAGACACAGTTTCCCCCATAACTGGTTAGCCGTCACTCTAGGTATCATTCAAGTTGATCAGGACTAAGAATGGGCACAAAGCGAATTATGAACTAAAATTCATCACGAATCAGGCCAAGTTCGTGGTTCGCAAACCTTGGTTCGCCCACAAACCGCCCACAAACCAAACTGTTGTTCTTGGAGGTTTGTGGGAGTGCTTCATGGGCCAGACATGCTGGCACCAATGAATCAGTTTTCGGGGGGGGGATGGACTTCTGCAGCTTTTCTGCAGCCCTGGAAATACCAGTAGTGGCCCTCCAAAGCTTGATAGCCAGCATAACACCTTCCATTCTATGGATATATACCTCCAACTCACACTCAGCTGCTTTCACGTTGCAGCAGGCAGTTAGGCAGAGAGGGAGTAGTTACTGTTACAGGCAGAGAGGGAAGGAATTGTAAGTCTGTGTGGACAGTGTTGATACTTCAGGGCCCCAAGTGACCTGTCCCTCTGTTACAAAGAGACAGAAGGACTCAGCCAGTGGGTTCCTCAGCTGGGGACCTACACAGCCCCCTTCAGTGGGAGTTTTGTGCACCTGTTCCCACCTGGGGCAGTATCTGGTGTTCTCGGGACTCCGAGCCACACCTGTTCCTCTGCTGCAACTGGGCAGAGGGGCTCAGCCAGTGGGTTCATTGGCTGAGGACCCACACAGTCCCCATCAGTGGGAGTTTTATGCAACTATCCCTGGCTGGGGCGGTGTCTAGTGGTCTCAGGGCTCTGAGCCACACATGTCCCTCTGCTACACCCAGGCAGAGGAGCTCAACCAGTGGGTTCTTCTGTTGAGGACCCACACACTTGCCTCTCAGTGGGATTTTTGAACACCTCTCCCTGGCTGGGGTAGTGTATGGTGGTCTCAGGGCTCTGAGCCACACGTGTCCCTCTGCTGCAGCCAGGCAGAGGAGCTCAGCCACAACCAATCCTCACCAAAGCCTCCCACAGCCAATCCTCACCAAGCTTGGAGGAGAGGTAGAGGGGCATCCCAGGGAGGTCCTCTGTGAGTGTGATGTCTCTAGCTTGCAGGGGGTCTTTTCGACAAACTCCTAAGAGAGCACTTTCCTGGGGGCACCTGCTTTGGGGGGCTGTAACTCGGCCCCCTTAAATACAGTCCTCACCAAATGTGGAGGGCAGGTAGAGGAGAATCAGCTGGAGACTCACTGAGAATTTGGTGTCTCCAGCCCACCAGGGGGGCCTCTCTACTGCACCACAAACCTCACAAACCATGAATCAGTTTAAATGGAAAGGAACCTCACAAACTTCCATTTTCTTGGTTTGCGCTTATCCCTAGTGAGGACTGATTTATTGTTAGGGTCTATTCATATCTGATTATTATCGTGTTTCAGGCTGGTAGAATCTTAATAGAGTTACCTAGCAGCAGCTAGTCTTGAAATCCCAATAGATATTGGGTGGACATGGAAAAGCTTTTTAATTTGTGGGAATATGTCACCATTGTATTGTACTTGCATTAACTCTGAGTTTTTCTTTCCCTCTGCCCAGATAATCTCCTGGGAATTTCCTGGGTTGATAGCTCCTGGATTCCAATATTAAACAGTGGAAGTGTATTGGACTACTTCTCAGAACGTAGTAACCCATTTTATGATAGAACATGCAACAACGAAATGGTCAAAATGCAACGAGTAACCTTGGACCACTTAAAGTAAGTTACTTTAAGTATAGTAGTGATCTATCAGACTGTTTTCAGAATGGTGGCGGTTAGTTTCTGTTAAGGGTCCAATAGCTGCAAAAGAGATATTTGGTTCAATTTTCCTTTTCCATTCATAATTAGCTGTGTCCTATAGTTTCAAATAATGTAGCTATCCTTTCAAAATTATTAATCATTTTACAAATAAACTCTGAATCAAGACATTTCTTGGAAAAGAAATACTAATGAGGCCAGAGAAGTACTGTGCCTTTTTGCATTTTAAAGTATACTTCCTAGAGAATAATTTCAGTGATTGCATTAGTAAGTAGATACCCAGAAACTTCCTGGAGCTTTATTTCTGCCTCTTCTGAAAATGCTTAATAATAAAGTTACTGCCTTCTTTATGCGTGTTCTGAAATTTTGTTGATTTTTGTATGTGTTGCATATTAGGCTTGCAATGATGTTCAAAGCCTGATTTAACCAAACACTGATTTAATATCACTTTTTTGTCCCATTAACCCATCAGTGGCATTGCTAACTGCCTGGAGAAAAACAGTGTTCTGTACCTTTAATAGAGACCTTACCTCCATGCCATGGAAAGCTTCATCTGCCCATTTCTACACATTTATTCTATTATTTATACCCAACTTTTCTCCCCAATGGGGGCCCAAGTGTAACTTACATCATTGTTCTGTCCTCCATTTTATGCCCATGTTAAACCTGGGAGGTAGGTCGAGTGTGTGTGACTGGCCCAAGGTCATCTATCAACTTTGCATGGCAGAGTTGGGGATTCAGATCCGATTCTTCCAGATCCTAGTCTGACACTTTAAACCACTGTACCACATTTAAACTAATTAAACCTTTATTGAAGAGACAGGATATTTTTCTCAAGGCCTGCTGGCAATGCTAGTGACAGGCCTTCTTAGTTGGATTCTCTGTTGAATGAAATAAGATTGAATTTTTTTTCTTCCTTCCAGCCAAATGGTTGGTGTAGAATATATTCTTCTCCATGCACAAGAGCCTATTTTGTTCATCATTCGTAAGCAGCAAAGACAATCTCCCACTCAAGGTAAGGATTGCCACAGTGTTCATTTTAATGTTCCTATCTTTTAAAAATAAGGAGCAATCCAGCATGTAAGTACACTGTCACACACAGAGGGATCTCCATACAGCTATATCCCTCCCACTCACCTGAACACAGGAAAAGCGTATTTCCTGATGGGCTTCAACATCCATGCTGAGGCCTTCCTGTGCTGTGTAGCTCAGGATTTCATGGCTGTCTTGAAAACTTTGACTGTGTCCCACATTGTATCTGGTGCACTGAACAGATGAGTAAGGCTGCCAGGAGGCCTGGAGAAAAACGCTTTGCTGGTTTAATAGAGGATTAATGTGGTAAATACCATCCCATTAAGCCACTATTAAAGTGATAGGAGAACGTGCTCTAGTTATTTTGTCATTGTTGTTATTGTTGTTGTAGTTTACTGTATTTATGAATCCTCAACCCCTGTTTCTGCAGGGTTCTGGGTGATGTACAACCACAGATAAAACAAGATAAAATCAGTTAAAACATTAGTAGAACATTAAAGACATGGTAGATTACAGGTCCCCAGTGTGATGCCCATGGGTGCCATGCTGCCTGTTGACACCTTTTCCTGGTGCCTGTCAAGTGCTTTTAGAAGGTGGGAGGGGCTAGGTGGGGCAGGGCTTCTGGTTGGCTGTGCAGATTAAAAGTATCTTGTTAAACAAGGCTTCTCGAAAGAGCTCTCTCAGCCCCACCTACCTCACAGAGTGTCTGTAGTGGGGAGGGAAAGGGAAAGGAGATTGTAATCCTCTCTGAGACTCCTTCAGGTAGTGAAGGGTGGGGTATAAATCCAATCTCCTCCTCCTCCATTGCCGCCTCCTCCTCTTCTTCTGAAATGTCAGATCATTAATATTGGAGTTATGTTTAACCTTACTCCTTGACATTTTGTGATTCTCCACCTCCGCTAGCAGCCATTTTGTGATTGTGCCCACTGCCCTGTGTCAGAATTATAAAGGTGCCTGCTTGCTCAAAAAGGTTGGGGACCTCTGTGGTAGATCATTTCTTGATCAGGTTTAGACTTGCAGTTCCCTATAGCCTCTGCAGGTTCAGAGGCCTGTTAGAATTATCTGCCCCTTTGACTGCTGGATTGAAATAGTCCCCTGATACCTTGTAGGGATTTTTCCAGTGGATGTGACTGTAAATTCTGTTGCAGGTGTGGTTGGTCTTTAAAATGGAGAAATGTCCCAGTCAGCTAGTGTTTGGGCTTCTCTTCTGCAGGATGGAGACCAGTCAGCTCTATTGTTTACTAAGGAGCTTGGGGGAAAGAAATGGCTTGAATGATGGCTAGAGTGTTGGCAGCAAAAGACCTACAATTGTTGGCAGCAAAAGACTTCTCCTTCTTGGCTCTTGATGGCCAGGGGGGCTGTTCAGCTTGAGGACAAAGGTAGTAGTTGTCTTTGTGGGAAGTCATGGTCCCTATCCCACTTCAAGACACTACAAAGCAGTTACTGCTGGAGATATTCTGCTTTGATTCCTCTGATCTAACAACTGTCAGCCAATCAAATATTCTGTTCTGGGACAAGATGGTGTTTCATAGCTTCTCATCTCCCAATTGTTTTGTTTTTGGAATGAAACGTGTTATCTGTACCCTTTTTCAATTTGGTTGTCAACCTGGTTTGGGTATGGAAGCAATCTTGGTCACCTTAGTTGATGACTGCACCAGCAAATGAACAGGGGCAGTTCTCTTAGATGACTTGGCAGCTTATGGTAACGTTACCCTCAGTATTTCTGCACTACCTAGCTGGGATCTGGAGGTTGTATGCAGTGGTTGTCCTAGTTTCAGGCTCCATTCTGACACATGATTTGTCCATTGTTGTACTTAATTTGATTGTGTTATACATAGAGATGTAAAATTTCCAGAAATTTTGAAGCTCGGGAAAAATGGAAATTTTTGGAAAAACTGAAAAAAATGCTACATTAGCACTTCTTTTTTCTTTTCCAGATTGCAAGTCATTCTGCTACTTTAGGAACATAAAATACAACTATGGACAATTTTACCTGGCACGAAATTATCACAACTAGCATATTAAAAATATAGTGTAGCCAAACAATTACTACAAACAGAATTTACTTTTTAAATAATATTTATTTGTAATTGTAACAAATGGAGCAACAATCTCCTGAACTGTTTACTAGTTTATGTGGAAAACCTGCACAAAACAATTTTTTAAAAGAATTGAAGAGGGGGAAGTGTATAGAAGGGAGTGTGGGACAATAGCACCTCCTAAAGGAAGAAATGCATCTTGTTCCTGCATTGGAGAGTTCAGTTTGTAACCTAGGACTTGCTTGTCCTCAGTGCACAGAAATTAGATTAATCTGATACCACACATATTTTTTAGAAATGATTTGGAAAATATTTGAACACCTTGTCTTAAAATATTTTATTCATCATGTTAAAATAAAACGTTCCATAATCAATTTCTTTTCTTTTCTTTTTTCAATTTTTCCAAAAAAACAAAAAAGGCTTCAGGAAAAAAATGGAAAAAAATGTTTTTTTTCCCGATTTTTTCCAGTTTTTTCCCAGGCCTTCACATCTTGAGTTATACAGTGTTCTAAAAACTGTGAGTAAATTGCTATGAAGTTTTTGGGGTTTTTAGTATGAAGGGCAGTGTATTAGTTTTTTAAATAAAGCAGTCTTTGGAATGGAGAGTATCTATGTGCATCTCATACTTCTTTTCCGCTCAGTCAAGACAGCTAGTGTGATAAAGTGGTTACAGTGTTGGACTAGGATCTAGGAGATCCAGGTTTAAATATCCACCTTGCCAAGGAAGTTTGCTGGGTGATCTTGGGTCACATGCTTTCAGCCTAACCTATCATAAGAACATAAGAGAAGCCAATGTTGAATCAGGCCAATGGCCCATCTAGTCCAACACTCTGTCATACTGCGGCCAAAAATACCAGGTGCCATCAGGAGGTCCAGCAGTGGAGTCAGGACACTAGAAGCCCTCCCACTGCTTCCCCCTCCAGCACCAAGAATAGAGTGCATCACCTGCCCCAGACTGAGAGTTCCCATCTATACCCTGTGGCTAATAGCCACTGATGGACTTCTGCTCCATATGTTTATCTAATTCCCTCTTGAAACTGTCCATGCTTGTAGCTGCCACCACCTCCTGTGGCAGTGAATTCCATATGTTAATCACTTTTTGGGTGAAGAAGTACTTCCTTTTATCTGTTCTAACCCGACTGCTCAGCAATTTCATGGAGTGCCCATGAGTTCTTGTATTGTGAGAAAGGGAGAAAAGTACTTCTTTCTCAACCTGCTCAATCCCATTCATAATCTTAAAAACCTCGATCATGTCACCCTAGTGTTCTAGTGTTGTTGTGAGGATAAACTGGAGGAGGGGAGAATGATGTAGACAGTTTTGCGTACCTGTTGGGGAGAAATGAAGGAAGTGACTACTATGACGGCTCCAGCACGTGGCCAATCAGAGGAAGGCTGGATAGGGATATGAGAGACATGTTCCTCCCCTTCCATTCCCCGTAATAGCTACTTGTACTTCTTCAAAGTGTGGGGGAGAAATACATGAAGATCTTTCTATATGTGGACTCTGTGCTTATCTAGGGAGGGATAATACACAATCTAAGTTGGAGTGGATATGCGAAGTTTGTTTTTTTCTAGAATGAGAATAAATAAAAACTGCTAGTTTCCAGATTTCAGGTTCAACGTTTTAGAATTGCAGTGTTGAAAAAAATGTAAACAAAAACATAGTTTTTGATAATGTTGGTCCATGCAAAATTCAGAAAAAAGAAATAAATGGGTATAAAGAGTGGTAGAATACAGCCCTTAAAAAAAGAGCATTCCCTTCCCCAAATAAGGGCTGTACATGCACAGAGCTTTCCTATAGGAGCAGAAGCTTAGGAGCAGTTAAACTTATAAAGTTACTAGCGGCAAGGCCCATTGCGTGTGGTGATGCAACGGGCGCTAGCCGGACTGCCTCTGGAGGCCTGCCCCCCCCCGATCTGTTGGCACGTGGAGGGCGAGGCAAGACCTGCCCCCCCCCGTGCAGCCCCACATTTTCGGAGCAGCGCGGAAGGTAGGCTGTCTCCTGGCTCGGGCCAGCCAGCTCCGTTGCTTCCCCCCCTGGCTGCAGGCGCCAGCCCCGCCGCCTCCTCTCCACCACGCAAGGCGCGGCTTGGCCAAGTCGCTTACCGGGGGGGAGGCGCCGCGGTGAGGGAGGCCGGCCTCGAGCCAGGGCCAGCAGCGCAGCCGCCAGAGCATCCGCCCAGTCCGGCAGCTGGAGTCAGACTGGGGCGAAGCGGCGACGTGCTGGCTGTGTGGGTGGGACTGAGCTCACACAGCCAGGCACGCCAGCCAATGGCCAGGCCCCAACTATGAGCGGCAGCCCCCGCAGCCAATCTATTTTGCCGCGCATTTTCGCCTTACGTGGGCATGCCTTATTTGGGCATGCCAGGCAACCACTATCCTTTTATATATAAGGAAAGGATAACCTAAAGTTATAAAGTAGGGGTATCAAAATAATTTGTTACAAGGACCGGATCTGACATAAATGAGACCTTGTTGGGCTGGGCCATGTGTGTCATAAAATGTAATGCCAGGTAGTGGAGATATAAACTTTATAAAGGACACAGGCACGATTAAAGATTTTTTTAAACTAAATAAAACATGCTTAAAATACTAGCACTATTGCAATATTTTGTTTATTTAACAGTCTCTGATAACTGACATCTCTTGCTCTGAATTATTGCATTAAAATGTCTGTGCTGCAGCAATCTTGAGTCTGCTGTTCAGGTGTGTATCTGTAAGCTGTAAACCTACCTTTGATTTATTAACATTCATTACAGGAATCTCATGGTCAGTGTTCTGAGTCTAGGACCCAGGGGAAAACATGAAATGGCTGGGCATTGCAAACTTTTGTACATAAATTGCTTTGTGTGCTGGTCCAGAACATGGAAAGGCATCCTAACACACTGAAAGCTATGTGTTTGTCTACAAAACTGTAGTCTTCCCCAGAGAAATAACTACTATGAGGCAGTGCAAGAACAGAGAGACAGCAATGTATAGTGGTTAGTATCAGCCTACTATCTGGGAAGTCTAGGTTCAAAATCCCCAGTCTGAGGAACCTCAGCCAATGGAGGGGAAGAAAGGCTTACCTTTGTCTTCTGTGCAATTGAGGCAGCTTGGCCAGGAAGCAAACTCTGGCTTGTTCTCTCCCTCCCCCTGGGGGGAGGAGCCTGAGCTAGTGCAGGGAACAGAAGTCCTGCCTATCTATCTCTCCTGTGTGATTGAGAGAGTCTGGTAAAGCAAGTTGTAATGCAGCAACAGCAGAACTAGAGAAAGAAGCAGGAGACAGCCAGTTTCTTGAAGCCAGATTGCAGGCCTCCAAGGGCCTGATCAGGCCCATGGGCCACATGTTTGACACCCCTATGGGAGAACTGCCTCTCCCCTTTCAACACGACAAAAAGAAAGTCCAAGACAACATGGAGGAGCCAACCTCCATCCCCCTGCTGGATAGCTCAGGTTGGGGGCTGCATAGTTGATCTCCAAAGGCTCTGACTTTGGTAGTGCTACAGCTTTATAGTGCTTATACTCCTGACTGCTGGTGCAAAATGGAGGCTGAGCCTTGGTGTGCCATTTAGATTGGGGAGTGCCTCCACCATAGTCTTCTAATTAGTATTCCCCCCACATCATTGCTTCAGGTGAAAAGGGAACCTGAGCCCCCTGCCTGTCCTAGTGAGACCCCAACTTTTTGTGTCAATATATTTAATCCTCCATCTGACCCCATGTGTGGATACTTAAATCCAGAGACTGGATTTATGAACAGAAAATGCATCTGTACCTTTAAGAAATGGCTACCTTCTGAGATTTCAGAAGCCATTTTGGGGGGTCTGCTATGTAACCACAACAGTATTGCCAGCCTTCAAAGCTGGGTTTCTGTCAGTAAAAGGCAGGAGGGAGGGCCCTTATTAGGACTATTTTGGCATCTCTTGCTCCCTTTCTTCTTGCCGTGGAGGAAGGACTCATCAGGGCAAGGGCCAGAAGCACCCACTAGGGAACTTGCTATCATGTAGTTTGTATGACTCAGCTGGGGCAGTGGTGGATACCAAATGACTTAATGCCACACAACTTTCCTAGAACTAGTGGTAGCCTCTGCACAACTTTCCTGGGCCTGACAGTAGTTAGTTCCTAACTCACCTAAACAACTTGCTACTCCTCGTCTTTTGCATCTTGGCCAGACTTTTCCCAGGGAGGGAAGAAGGAAAGTAGAGAGTCAGCAGCATGGTGTCATGGTTAGAGTGTCAGACCAGGATCTGGGAGACCCAGATTCAGATCCCTGCTCTGTCATGAAAGCTTGCTGGGTGACCTTGAGCCACTCACTCTCTTAGCCTACCTCACAGGGTTGTTGCGAGAACTTTCTGGTGATCTCTTGCCCAAAAGATATCTGGCTGTCCTTTTTGGCCCTGGTGCCAGCCTGGTGGCGCTCTCTACAGTTCCACAGGGCCTGTACGACCAAGATGTTCTGCCAGGCCTATGGTTGAGGACAACAACAGTTTCCATTGTGCCTGGCCTCTTCTTTTTGTCCTCTTCTCCTTTGGCCTCCCTTATGGGGTAAGGGTAGGAATCGGTCTGTGTCATCTTGTAATAGCTACTAGAATTTTTGTAATTTTACGTGTTTATTGATTTGACTTGATTGTAATTTCACTGAAATGTTTTCACCACCCTGAGCCCTACATGTAGGGAAAGACGGTCTATAAACTGAATGAATGAATTAAAGAATGAATGAATGAATAAAAGTAAGTAGAGGAGAAAGATACTGCTTTGGGTACCTACTGGGGAGAAAGGTGGGGTATACACAAAAGAAATAATAAATTAAGCCTGAAGAGTGGGGGGACATATAAAAGAAAGTTTGGTTGGTGAGTGGAAAGGTGGAAACAGGGAAAGGGGAGGCTATATGTGGGGTGCCAGGAGGAAAGAAAGAAGTAATAGTGTGGGAAAGGAGATACAGGGTGAAATGAAACCCCCCCCCCACAAGTCCTTGTGGTTTCCGCACTTGTATATACACAGAGCGAGAACACATTGTGTGTATTTTTCTCTGTTTGGAAGATGGACTTGAAAGTACCATGAATGATCAATAACCTTTGAGCTACTAATCCTTAAGTTGTAGTTGAACCAAGTCACCCATTCTTTATCCAGTGCTGTGGGTTACTCTTTTACAGTTATTCCATTGGCTGATTATTACATTATTGCTGGAGTGATTTATCAGGCACCTGACTTGGGGTCAGTTGTAAACTCTAGAGTGGTAAGTTTCTGTCTTCTTTTGATAATAAAGTTGCCTCTTGGTTTGTAGTACTTGGTTTGTTCCCTGATTGCATAAATCCCCTGCCCCAAGGCTATCCTCCTTTAATCTTTTCTGGGAAATGTACAAGAGCCTAAGAGCAATAAAGAAAAAAAAGATGAAGCATACCTTTGAATTAACTGTTACATAGTGTATTGTTTTTATATTAAAGGAGGGAATGACCTGAATGGTGCTTAATATGTGCCAGGACCTGGCCCAAACACTTCTAAATCCAACCTTTAAATATGTGTACTAACAAATAGTCTTTCCTGCCCCCTATATGTCTCCAACCCTTTTGTTTCACTGATTGGCAGGGGGTCTGTCATATGGTAATTGTCTCCTTCCCATTTCTGATTTTGGTATAAGAAATCAAAGGAAGACTGTAGGCACCAAACTAGCCCAAAATATTGCACTGAACGTATATGGGATTTTTTTTAATGTGCTTTGTTTTGTATGGCTAATTTATGGCAGGGCAAGGGAAATGATACATTTTGTTACCTATACTTTATAAAGCTCACTGCAGTACATGGAATCCAGTCAGCTTTTGAGGAAGCCCTGTCTTACTGTCGCTATCACCCATCCAAAGGCTATTGGTGGCATTTCAAAGATCAAGAAGAACGAGGTAGGATTTCTAAGGAGTCTGGGCTCTAAAATCACTCCCCCATTTTTCATCAGCATGCATTCTAAGATTAGGTGTGGTCTGTGCTGAAATCTGTTAATACTGCTGATTTTGTTTAAAACAGCCAAGAAGAGGTAAAGTATTACGGAAATGTTCTGAATCAACATAGTGTTGGAGTGGGTTCCCAGTTTTGATTAGTTTGATCGTTTTAGGACCTTAAATTTGTGAGTAGGGTAGGGAGAGCAAGAGGAAAAAAAATCTGTCTTCTTTCCACACTATGAAAGGGACTGATACTAAAGAAAAGCCACATGATTGTTTTTGATTTAGCTTTACTGTATAATTAATAAGTAGGAATTTGAGGAGTATATTTGAATGTGGGGAGAGAGGAGGGACTAATCCTTCATAGAAAACCTAAAGCTATCAGTGGGATTGGTAGAAAATTGTAGAAATGAAAACTACTGTAAAAAAAAAAAAAGCGTGTGAGAGTCAGAGAAAAACTGCACAGTGAAAAATGGTGAAGATGAGAAGCTGAATCCATAAGTGAGTTAAGGATCAATGAAAGAAAATATTCTGATTTGATGGGGTGCTTCATTGTCTCAAATTCCATTTTCAGATAAAACCAAACCCAAAGCTAAGAAGAAGGAAGAACCAAGCTCTATTTTCCAGAGGCAACGTGTGGATGCGCTACTTCTTGATCTGCGGCAAAAATTTCCCCCTAAATTTGTGCAGGTATTAAGTTAAATTGTATTCATTTTCAGGTGGATGTGCAGGGGGTCTTTATAAAGGTGGTAGAATAAAGGGTTCCGTGCGCCTTGGTGTTTAGTCATGCCGGCCACATGACCATGGAAACATCTTCGGACAGCGCTGGCTCTTCGGCTTTGAAATGGAGATGAGCACCGCAACCCTAGAGTCGGATTCGACTGGCTTTCGAGCAAGGGAACCTTTACCTTTACCTTTACTAGAATAAAGGGTAGAATATTCTGCTAGTGTTAGATGTGTTTTCTTGGTAAATTATAATATATGGACTTAGTTGTGATCTTTTTTTTAACCACAATTATGGACAATTAAGTTTTAGCTTTACATTATAAAAATCTGGAAAGCCTTACTGGAAAAGTCTCTTGTGTGAGTTTGCTGGAAGTGAAAGGCTTTGCATAAGCCTACAGTTATGCGGTAGCTTTTCCCAATCATCTCTCTGAGTGTTGTGATGCACACCTGTGGATTATACTTTTTTGTATTCCATATCTTAAATCTTGGCCTTAAAACACTGCTGTTGATTTAAGATTGGACTCTCAAAGTGGTTTGTTCATTTTAGTGCATCCTTTTCTTCCCCGGAGGGGAAGACAATGTGATGATGAAGACATTGGCATGAATCAAGTAGCAGTTCCTACCTATATGCATTCATTAATGACTTCATCTAATATTATGTATGTAAGGGGAAACAGAATTTTGCCTGACAAGAAGCAGTGGCCAGTTTCTCAGCTGTGATGTAACAGTAGGTGCTTGTCTGTCTGTGATTACCATAGTATTCCTGTTTGAGTAGTCATAAAAGAGGAAGCACACATCACAGAGGTGTGAGGTGTGAGAGCCCATTCTCAGCTTTGTCCTTCTGAGTCTCTGTACAAGGCATCTTATAAAGTTTACAAAAAATGTCAAAGCCAGGGCATATCCCTCTGATTCATGACTTTGTTTTTTCAATTTTTTTCCACAGCAAAAACCTGGAGAAAAACCCATCCCAGGTAAGAATTTGGTTACTTTTTTTTTAAGGGCCAAATCCAGACATTGTGTTTCTGCTGGGGTATTTTGGAAGATTGCCACTACTAGCACCAAAAGTCTTTAAATTTAAAGATTTGCTGTAGTAGAAATTCAAAGAATTCTCAAAGGAAAAACAGACAAATCAAACCCCCCCCCCCCCCAATGCACAACGATGGACTGTGAATTCTTACAAATGTCCTGGTTGCAGGAAGCCTGAGTCATAGGTAGGGCAACTGAATAACAGCAGGTTACGTGATGTCCGAGTCCTGGAAGTTTTATACTGCTTCAGTAGTGACCCAAGTCAGGAGGCAAGCAAATTAGGGAAGCACAAAAAGTTGTTTTCCCTTGGCTAACGGTACCAGTTGGAGAATTGTTCTGTTCCTGCAAAAGTGGAACAAGGAAGACATTGTGGTGCTGGATGTTTTTTGCTACAGTTCAGCATAGTTCTGTCACTTAAGTGTTTTGGATTAAATTGCACATATTTTATTTCACCAGTGGATCAGATCAAAAAGGAGCCTGAGCCAGCCCCTGAAGCTGTCAAGCAAGAGGAGAAAGAGGCTGCCAAGATCACTCAGCAGAGCACTAGCTCCAAAGGCCCGCCAGAGAAAAGGATGAGATTGCAATGAGAAGTGGTACAATGACACTCCAACATACAAGAAATAAATTAGTAAATGATATTTCTTCCCTGTCATTGTGGTCTGAACACTGCCCTGAGGACTACAACATTTAAAGGCTTAAACATATGAAATTGTGTTTTCTCCTTTGAATTGAATTGAACTGCTTACCCTGAATTAAATATTCAGAAAACTGTTAGAAAACTGTTTGGTGCAGACAGGAAGGAATGGCACATCCCCTTGCTATTTTAATGTTCACAGCTCAGTTTCACTTGATGTATTTTTTCCATCATCAAAATCCATTATTTTCCAAGCCATGAGTAGGTGGCTTTTCTTTGACTGAAGTTTCCCCTTTTTCATAAAGCATAGATCTTGGTATATGCACTTTGGGGAAGACTGCTTCTTCTGGCTCTGATTAGTAGATGTGCCTTTAAAATGCGAGAGCAAAAATTACCTGTTGGGCTTATAAGGAAAAAGGTGCAAACTGTATTTTGGTACTGAAGAATGAAGTTGTTAGCTATAGATAAGACAGTTTTCATAACTGCTTTGTAAAATCCATATAAGTGGATTTCAGACTCATGCTAAATTGCCTATTCTCTTTGATCTTTCTCTAACACACTATATACCTTGAACATTCACTCTTCTTTCTAGGTTATGAGTTCATGATGTCAAATAAAAATGCTTTGTATTATTATTTAAATAATGATACAGAGGGGTGGCTGAATAAACCTGATTATATTTTTCTGAACTTGAAATGGTCATCTTCCTGATTCCCCCCCCCCCCACACACACATTGGAGGATAAAGAGGATAAATTATGAACGGTATCCATAATTCTATGCATGTGTTCAAAGTGTGGGGCACGTGTGCTCTATGGTAAGTGGCAGTGGATGGTTGGTTTTTGTATATAACACCTTTCACTTTATCATAGTAAACACGTTTTATATGCTACTCTTTTTGTCCATCTGATGGCATAGTACTTGCATTGGCAAATGGATGTCAGTAACCAGTGGTTGAACTTAGTTGGGTTGTGGTAGTATTCTGTGGACTTCAGATATTTTCTGTTTAACAGCAAAGTATGGTCCTTCGGGTATGGAAGCGATTGTGCCCAGAACATAGTTTACATTTCAGTTCACTGCATTCAGCAGCCATTAACTACTTAGATATGGTGCCTCGTAATAAAAAGTAAACCATCTGCCGTCATTTTATAAATTTTGTGCTGTTTGGAGCTCTTTCTGTTTTTAACCATTCATAAATGCTTTATAACTGAGGAATCAACATGTCAGATCACAATTGTAGTGGCAGCTACCTACACTGAAGACATTTGGTTTGTATGGTATCTCCAGTTTGTAAATGGTATATTGTTTTAATTGACAGAAGGAGCAGGAATAAATTATTTTTGTGAAAATACATCTTCTGTATTGTCCTTTTTTCTACCAATCTGTCCTTTTTTGATGGCTAGAGTTATTTTTGACGGCAGGGATAACATCAAGGGTCAGCATGGCTGGATACTGCTGAGTTCCATACCCACTGAAAGATCACTGTTGTGCACACACATCCCATCTGCTCCCTCCAGGAATGGGAGATGGCTGTAGGAGACCTCGAAACATTTCTGAAATTTCCCACAGGAAGAAGTTCCTGGGGGCAGCAGAATGGAGTTGTCATGTTGAGCAATACTCTACTGCCTTCTGTGGTGCTTCGCTGACCAGGAAATGAAAGATTTCCCTAGAGACTCCTATGGTGTTATAGAGGCCTCTAGAGTGAGTGCTTGTTCCTGTGGGAAGGGTGCTGACAAAGGCAGCAGAGCACAGTTTTTTTGCACCTCTGGCAAGACTTAAAGTAGAGCAAAGTTGTCTATGTCTTATTGGACCATGCCCAGCCAATTATTTTATATGGACTTATTTCCTTTTTCAAAAAAAGCCTAATTAACCCCCTAAGTTTCAGTGGATAAACAATCTTTAGCAGAAACCAGATTGTAGTTTCCATTTAATAGTTTATCAGATGCTTAGCAAAAAGACATATTCTCACTGGAAAGACATCCTCAGAAGTGCAAGGACCTCATGAGGTTCTCTAAATAGTGTAAATGAGCCAAGTCAAACTAGTCATAGACCCTGAAGGATTCCAGGTTATATTTCCTTCTATACACTATGAAATCTCTATATTATACAAGTTCAAAATGAAATAGTTGCAATAACTAGTTACCAGTTGCCAGTTTTTAATCTAACCTCAATAAGAATTTTATTTTAAAGATTTAAACTTTAATAAAATAATGCTTGGTTACTTATCAGGATTGCAGAATTGCCCCATGACTTCTTTCTTTGCCTACAACAACATGAGTCCTTTTTTTTCAAAGTAATAAGCTACAAAGACATTTGCAGAAACTCATGCCTTATTCTTACTTTTAACATTTTAGAACATCAGATTGTTAGCTGAGATAGAAAATTCTCAACTCATTCTAAAATTGATACTCAAGTGTAATGTGATAAGAGGACTGAGATGAAGCAGTAGCAGTTTCAGAAATATGACCCATAAAACAGTGGCGCCTGTTCTGTCTCTCAGATGGCTGTAAATTTTGTGAATTGCTGTTACAGAATGGAGATCTTTTTTCTTCATCAGGCAAGTGTTCCCTGCCAAACCTGCTATGCCCCCAATTAACCCTTCAGTTCTCTGCTTTATAAATTGCCAGTGTCCTGAACTGGGAGTTCTGTTCGGATGTCGAGACTTACCCTGCTTCACTTGGCTGGGCAAGGGGGTGGCACCATGTCATTTAATTACTAAAAATAATTGTTGTCTGAAGACAAATAAAGGCTGTCTTGTCATTTAAAAGTAAATGTAAATACTGTCTGAAGTGGAATAATCTGCTGGATGGTATCCAATCCTATGCATGTGTTCAAAGTGTGGTGCAAGTGTGCTCTATGGTAAGTAGCAGTGGATGGTTGGTTTTTGTATATAACACCTTTCACTTTATATATCATAGTAAACACATGTTTTATATACAGAAATGGAAAGCTATAAAGTAGCATAGAGTATCTCTGCTGGTCCATTGTTGTAAGCTGTGTTGTATTCTTCAGTTAAAATAAACATACAACATGAATAGCATGGTGTGTGACAACTGAATCAAATGCATTTCTCACAGCTTCGAGATGTGTTGAATCACAGCCTCCCTCCACTTGTCATAAAGAATGCTTTGGAGCAGTTGTGTAAAGCTAGCCAGGCTGTGTGTATCAGATTCTTGCCAGACTTCAGTAAATCCACCATTGCAGACCTGGTCTGAGATTTTATTAGGGTATTTTGCTTGGGTCAAGAAATGTTTATAATATTTAGGTGGAGCTGTGCTTGTGAAGGTTTACAATCTACACGAGAAAATGGAAAGAAGGAAGGGATGGTGAAATTATATTGTTGAGCTCTATTTCTAAAATGGCATGAATTTTGCAGTCCAAATATCTGTCCAATGCTGTCTTGCTACACTAGTTTGATAACTGCCTGGTAATACAAACAAGGAAAGGATAGATGACTGTTAAAGCAGACTAGATGTTCCAGGCCTCCAGTGGCAATATTTATGTTATTTAAAACATTTTTATGTTGCCTTTCCATCCAAATAGGGTTCCCAAGGTAACAAGCATCAAAACATTTAAGGCATTAAAATCTTAATATATATAGCATATATAGAATATATATAAAACATTTAAACAATTCAATACACATGCATAAACACAACCAGAGAGAAGGGACATTAACAGTTCTTGGGGGCTACACAAACAAAACTGTCTTCATCTGCTGGTAGCAGACAAAGATTAGAGACAGATGGGGAGGGAGTTCCAAAGTTTTGGTGCCACAACAGAGAAGGCCCTTTCTTGGGTTGCCACCTGTCTAGCCTCAGCCAGCGGGGGCACCTGCAGCAGGGCTTCTGAAGATGACAGAAGTGGATGGCTAGGTTCATACAGAGAGGACATTCCTTCAGGTATGCTGGCCCCAAAGGTCAATATCAGTACCTTGAACCGAGCCCAGAAGCATACCAGAAGCTTGTGTAGATGGAACCACTGGAGCAATATGGTCCCTAAAACCCACTCCAGCCAACATCATGGCTACAGCATTCTGTTCCAATTGAAGTTTTCAAACACTTTTCAAGGGTAGCCCCACATTGTACATTGTAGTAATCTAACCTAGATGTTAAGGAGCCACGGTGGCTCAGAGGTTAAGATACTGAGCTGCAGACTGGAAGGTCTGTAGGTCAGCAGATCGAGACCCTAGTGCCACGTGAAAGAGAGAGCTCCCACCTCTGGCCCCAGCTCCTGCCAACTTAGCAGTTTGAAAGCAAGAAATTGCAAGTCGGTAAATAGGTACCACTTTGGTGGGAAGGTAACAGTGTTATGTGTGCCTCGGCATTTAGTCATGCCAGGAACATGACCATGGAAACATCTTTGGACAGCACTGGCTCTTTGGCTTGGAAATGGAGATGAGCACCACCCCCTGGAGTTGGATTTGACTAATTTTACTTTTACCTTTAATCTAGATGTTACCAGGGCATGCAGCACAGTGGCAAGATTTTTCCTGTCCAAGAAGGGCCCACAGATAGCTCACCAGCCAAAGCTGGTGAAAGTCCTAGCCACCACAGCTACCTGGTTTTCTGACAGGATGCCTGAGTTGGTCAGTACCCCCAGGCTATAAATCTACTGCTTTAGAGAGAGTGCAACCTCGTCCATTCAAAACAGGAGGTATCCTAATTTCTGGGTCAAACCTTCCCCCATGGTTGCACTTCTGTTTTGCTCAGACTAAGTTTCAGTTTGTTGCCCCCATCTATCCCAAAACTGCCTCCAGGCACTTGTTTGTGGTTTCTACATCCTCCCAGGGATCTGCTGGAAGCATCAGACGGAACTGAGCATCATTTTCATATTGGTGGTAACTTAGCCCAAAGCTTCAGATGACTTCTCCCAGCAGCTTTAAATAGATATTGAAAAGCACGGGGAAAAGATAGTAATTTGTAGAACCCCAGCACCACACTCTGAAACCTATTGAGGAAGGAACAAAACCACTGCAGAACAGTGCCTCTTTGTCCCAACCCCAAAAGGGGGTCTAGGATACCACTGATAGATGGTATCAAAAGTAATTGAGAGGTCCAGGAGAATTAACAGGGTTGCATACTTCCCCATCCATCTCTCAGTGCAGGTAGGGCAACCAAGGTCATTTCAGTCCCATGCCCAGGCATGAAACCAGATTTGAATGGATCCAAACAATCCATTCGGGAATACCTGAAGTTGCCTAGCTACCACTTGTTCAGTCACCTTGCTCAAGAAAGGTATATTTGAGACTGGGTGATAGTTATTCAACTCACCCAGGTTTAGAGTAGGTTTCTTTAGGGGTAGACCCAGCACTGTGTGCTTCAAGGCTTCTCTCAGGGAGACGTTTACTGTCTCCCAGAGCCAGTCCACCTGTGCCAGCCAGCCACCCCCCCCCCAGCAGATTTAAGCAGCCAGGAAGGACAGCTGATAGAGGACAGCAGGAAACATGAGCAGTGCCTCCTAGTCTGCTGTTTCACAGACTGAGGGTTAAGACACTGCATCAGACCTTGAAAAGGCTATGCTCTTTGGCAGCTTTTGAATGAATAAGGTGCTGTCTTCCATCCTAGGAACCTGATTGGTATGATCTCACATGTTTCAGCATGAGATGACTAAATTTATACGAGGCTTGAAGTTTCATATGAATTTGAATTATATTACTGTGCCTCTTTGGGGAACTGATACAAAAACATACTCAAGGTCATTCACAGAAGGAATTAATACATAACATTGAAAACATAACTCTCAACTCAAAATTGTTCAACACATCATCATCAGTGACTTACAACCTCTACTGGATAATGACGGTTCTCTGTCACAAATATTGGGGAGGGCAAAACTTTTCTTACACACAGATAACCCCCAGTCTCAAACAGCTCATCGCTCACAATAATACAACATTAATTTGAACATTGACACTGGTACCAGAGCTTGCAACAAACCCAGATGCCAACTTTGCTCCCACATACACCGAGTCAATACAATCACTGGACCTAACAACATCAACTACACCATCCCAGGCTTATTCACTTGCTCATCTTCTAACACTGTATACGCCATTAAATGCCAACAATGCCTTTTAGTTCTCTACATAGGGCAAACAGGTCAAACCCTACACAAAACGATACACGTACACAAATCTGATGTTAAGAATCACAAAACTGAGAAGCCTGTAGGAGAGCATTTCAGCCTCCCAGGGCACTCTGGGGGGGACCTCAAAGTAGCTGTTTTATTGGAAAGGAATTTCATAAACAAACTGGAATGTGAAACTGCTGAATTACAAGTTATTACAGTGTTCAGGAAAATGGAACCCCCAGCGCTGAACAGAGACATTGGATTTTTATCTCACTACACATCCTAAGTCACTCAGTTCTCACTTATACCCAGAATTAAACTTTGTTGGTCTTAATGGCGCCACTGGACTCAAACTTAGTTCTCACATGTGTTGTTAACTCTTTTATTATCTGTATGCCAATTTGCTGCTATCCACAGGTCTCACCAAATGCGTTATTCCAACCTTAGCTGTATTTATTGCTCAGTTACTTATACATCTTGACTCTAATTAGCTCTTTCTGGCAACTAATTTCCCCTACCTATAAGTAATGTTTGAGGAAATCTGTTTCAATGTATCTGAAGGAGTGTACATCTACACATGCTAAATCTCTAAGTTCTCACTTATACCCAGAATTGAACTTTGTTGGTCTTGGAGGTGCCACTGAACCCAAACTCAGTTCTCACATCTGTTAACTCTTGTATTTGTATGCTAATTTACTGCTATTCACAGATCTTACCATTCCAACCGCCTTAATCCAATCTCAGCTACAATTGGCCAGTTACTTATTAGGGGTGCCAGCCTCTCCTGCTTTTACAATTGATCTCCATCAGCTCCCCTGGAGAAAACAGCTGCTTTGAAGGGTGGACTCTATGCCATTGTACCCTGATGAGGCCCCTCCTCTCCCAAACCCTGCCCTCTCCCAGATCCAGCACCAAAGTCTTCAGATATTTTCCACCCCAGACCTGGCAACCCTATTACTTATGCATTTTGACTCTAACTAGCCCTTCCTGGGAACTGACCCCCCCAACCTATATAGGGTGGCCAGGTCTGGGGTGGAAAATACCTGGAGGCTTTGGGGGTGGATCCGGGAGAGGGTAGGGTTTGGGGAGGGGCCTCAGCATGGTACAGTGCCATGGAGTCCACCCTTCAAAGCAGCTGTTTTGCCAGGGAAACTGATCTCTGTCAGCTGGAGATCAGTTGTAAAAGCGGGAGATCTCCATGCCCCACCTGGAAGCTGGCAACCCTAAACCTATATGCAATGGTTAAAGTTTTGTTTCACTGTATCTGAAGAAGTGTACATGCACACGAAAGCTTATACCTTGAATTAAAAAAGGCACGTCCGCCTTTTGCCTCCTGAAGGGACCAATCTGCCTTCCATTTAAATCGCCATGACTTTCCCGCCAATTCTGGTCTTCAGCGCGCCACGCAGTTCTGACCGGGCTGCTGGGTGCTAGAGACGGCGGCCACTTCGGAAGTGTATGAACTGCGCCTACTAAATTCCCCGCTCGGACAGGAATTCCGAACGGAAAACAAGAGCCGACATTTATTGAGTGAGAGACAGAGAAAAGGAGAGCTCTACGTATGTCGGTCAGCGGTTTTGTGGGGTCCCTGCAGCTTTAAAAGAACCATTTGCCCCTTCAGCTTCCTCTTTTAGTTGTTTATCTCAATTAATCCTGCACTAGGTTAGGAATGCCTGACTGTGACTGAACTGGTCGCGTTTGCTCTTCTTAACACCCCCCGTCCCCCCCCCCTTTCCGTTGTGTAGATACACTCCAGTGCATCTGATGATGCAAGAAAGTTTATGCTACAGTAAATTTTGCTAGTCGTTAAAGAGCTACTAGACTCCCCTGCACTGATGGAACACAAAACTGGCACCTCTACTTTGCTTCAAATTCTCTGCCTTTCCTTCCCCGCTTGTTACTCTCAGGGGAGCTTCGCTCGCCCAGCCCTTCTCCCCGCCCTGCCTTCTGCTGGTCTCTCCAAACCCCGCCCCCGCGGCTTTTCCGCACTGCTCCGTTCGACCCTCCCTTCTCTCCCGCTCAGTTCCACTGGGGGGAAGCCGGTTATTGTAGATGCGAACAAGGAACCATCGATGGCGTGACCCTTCCGGCTCCGGCGGAGGAGCCCTGTTCTTACCCGCCGCCGCCTTCGGCGTATCTGCTCTTGCCATTATCGCCCTCCGCCGTGAGGCGAGGCCTTCTGTCTCTTGGCCCCCTGGGGGAGAAATGGGGACGGACACTGCCGGCGGAGGTTTCCTATGGCTCATGCTGGCTTGGGGACTCCTCCTGAGCCAGGCAGCTTGTCAGACGCCTCCCCAGGGCTTCCGGTTGGTCTCCTATGAAGTGATCATCCCAAAGAGGCTGGTGCTGCGGCGGGGGCGGGTACCCCAGGATCTGACCTACCTGCTGGAGATTGCGGGGAGGAGCCTGGTGGTGCACCTCAAGCAGAAGAGGGGCTTGATCCCTAAACACTTCCCGGTCTTCACCTACAGCAAGGAGGGAGATCTCCAGGTGGATTATCCTTTTGTCAGGGCTGACTGTTTCTATCATGGCTTTGTACAAGGCAGGCCTTCCTCGCTGGTGGTCCTCAGCTCTTGCTCAGGGGGACTCCGGGGTCTCCTGCTGGTGGAGAGTAAGACCTATGAAATTGAACCTGTCCCAGCATCTGCTACCTTTCAGCATGTGGTGTATCTCTGGGAAGAAAAGGAGCATGCTGTCCTCATGAGGTGTGGGCTAACAGAGGAAGAGCAAAAGCGCCAAATATCTGTGGTCCAAAACACAAAGAATGTAGTAGCTAAAATCTCTCCAGTAGTCTGGTGGTCAAACACCAGGTATGCAAAGGTTGCAGTTGTGGTGGAACATGAACGATATGTCCAGTTTGGCAGAAATGAAACTGTTGTTGTTATGCAGGTGCTGGATGCCATTCATATAGCAGATTCATTATATAAGGCACTTGGCGTGCATGTGGCCATGGCTGGATTGGAGATTTGGTCTCAAAGGAACCTCATAGAAATTGCTGAAAGTTTAGATGAATTGCTCGACATTTTCAATACTTGGAGAAAAATGACACTAGTTCAGCATCTAAGGCATGACATTGGCCACTTGTTTGTATATAAGCATTTTGGAGTTAAACTTGGATTATCATTTGTAGGAACAGTGTGTGATCCCATTTGGGCATCTGCTATCGACGTATTTATTTCTTCTAGTTTGTTCTCATTCTCTATAACTTTTGCTCATCAGTTGGGCCATAACCTTGGAATGCAACATGATGAGAAATACTGTACTTGTAATCAGCGTTCTTGCATTATGACTGTATCACAGAGTATCGCAAGTAAGTTTAGCAACTGCAGTTATAACAGTTATTCTAATCTAATAAATAGTGGAAGGAAACAATGTCTGCTAATTCCACCGGAACATGAGAAACTGTATGAACTCAAAAATTGTGGCAATAAGATGGTAGAGAGTGGAGAACAATGTGACTGTGGCTCACCACTCCATTGTAAATCAGATGCGTGTTGCCAACCAAATTGCATGTTGCATTCAGGAGCCACTTGTGCTGTTGGAACATGCTGTGCAAATTGTCAGTTTCTTCCAGCTGGAACAGTTTGTAGGGAAAGGACTAGCATCTGTGATCTCCCTGAATACTGCACTGGAATTTCTGAGTGGTGTCCTGAAGACATTTATGTACAGGATGGTGCTCCATGCCATGACAATGCCTTCTGCTATCATGGGAAATGCTCAACTCACAACAACCTGTGCAAAATGATCTTTGGCAAGCAAGCCACAGTTGCCCCATTAGGTTGCTTCAGAGAAGTAAATACTCGAGGTGACCGCTTTGGCAATTGTGGAATTGTTCGTGCTAATGTTTATAAGAAATGTGAAAGCAGTAACATCTTTTGTGGCAAAATTCAATGTATTAACATTAAGGAAGTTCCTAATTTGAACGAGAAAAGCCATGTAATTCAGACTTCTCTGAATTCAGACTTGTGCTGGGGTACAGCTTACCACAGTGGCACAGCTGATATTGGAGCAGTGAGAGATGGCACAAAGTGTGGTAATGACATGATATGTATTAACAGGGAATGTATCAAAGTGTCCCTTCTGAACTATGATTGTAATCAAACAAAATGTCACAACAGAGGAGTATGTAACTCTCTTAAAAACTGTCACTGTAACTATGGCTGGGCCCCTCCATATTGTCTAACTGAAGGCTATGGTGGCAGTATCAACAGTGGACCCCCTCCACTCACGAGTGGCAACGTAGAAATGACAAGTGCTGTAATAACCCTTTCTGTTTCTGCTGCTGGAGTTCTTGGTACTGGGATTGGTATCTTATAAGGGATGTCACTGGTGAAATTGTTTAAATTACTTAATGTATTTTGCTTGCCAAAGCGTCAGATGACAAACTCTCAGCAAGTGTTCATATGAGGACAACTCTTAAAAGTGTCAAGCCTGACATAATGAAAGAGGAGGTAATGAGCATACAGAGATGTTGTTTATTCAGTGCTAACTATAACATGGGTAATGCAATTTTTTTGTACAGTAGATTGGGCCTTACGATTTTTTAAAAAACTGTTTCTCTGTAGTTTTCAGGCCTATCAGTTTAGGAAAAAGATTGGGACACCCCAAAGGTAATGTCTGGGGATGCTTTCATACAGTGCCTGTCATGATAAAGCACAATTATTGTGGTGTGGTGTGTCACATACACACAGCAGTGCTCCTCTTTAATAGCTTCTGGCTGACAGATTATTTACAGATCACTTGAAAGCAGCACAGACAGCGGTTCCATGAATTACAAATGTAGAAAGAAATTCTCTGTTCTCTGAAAGGAGGAATCAAGCGTAGTAGCAGTTAACAAACAGGGTCATTTTTGGCCTGATATTTTCAGTCCACAAGATAGTTCATGAAATATTTCCCATGCATATACGAGTCCCAGAACATGTCGTTGTAACTGGATATTTACAAGTTTGTTAGGTTGGATTCTTGAGCAGATTTGATCCCAGTTTCATCTTCAAGCAAATTATGTGTATAGCTCATTCTGATAAAATATTTTCACATGTGCAGAGCCACAGGAATCTTTCTAAATTTTCATTTGATGGGGCAAAATTTTACATGAACCAACATTTTTTGACTGTCAGTGAATAAGGCTTGGAAAAGTTAAAGCAGTAAGGAAATTCAGAGGCAAATCTTAGAGGATGCATTTACACAGAATAATGAACAATTTTACTAACAACAGTAATGGCAATAATGTTGGCTTCCTTGTGTATATAACATTTCTTTAGAAAGAGGTAAAACAGCTCAAAATTGCACATTCAGTACCCACATTCAAGATTTATGTACATACAGTCAGCAACAGGTTTTGTCAGAGGTTTCGATCACAAGAGCAAATACTGCACAGAGAAATTGCATAGATAATCCAGTGTATATTAATCCTGGTAGATAGATTGCTAGGTTGTGTCTTTAATTAATCTGTGCAAATGTATTTAATCTAGTGGGGCTTTATATGTTTCTATGTACAATATCATGTCTATGTGTTTTTGGAACTGCAGGCTTTATTGGTGGAACAACTGAGAGACTGCGGCTCTGTACAAAATTTCAGTATGGCATATATATCCACAAACAGTCTTGCAAGTAGGGATAAACACATAATTGGGACTTGAAATAGCAAACTATTTCCAGTTCTGTCACAGAAGTGCAAACCAACATACTCTTGTGGTGTGGATGCTATAACAGTTATGTTCTTTGAACAACCAAAGCTCAGTGTACTGTAAGACAATTGCCCCAATTAAATTGGTTTAATTAAATTCCTCCGCCTATAACAAATTTTTACATTCTGTCCCACTCAATTTAATGTATTCTGATGTAGCCCAAACATGCATTCTAATGTAACCCAAAACTTTTAACTGTGAATTCTCTCTCAGAATCTGAACATTTGGGCTGCATTGTTTAGCACATGGACTTCATGTAAAAAGTATTACAGTTCTGAATAGTGATATCTGCTCAGAATAGACATGGTAGACTGTATTTTTAATTGTCTGTTTTATTATTAACACATTGTACAATATTGTAGCTACCTTAGAATGCACTTTTAGTGACATACAACCATGAAAACTATTTACAAATGATTTCAGATTACTTATTAAAAAGAATCTTATTTACAAACAATTTTAGGTTGTTCCTGTCTGGGTTCTTATTCTATGGTGATGACAGCCATAAGGAAAAGGTGTATATTTCTATAAATAATTTCTGAGTTTCTCCTCTTGGTATTTCCCAAACTAGTGAGATGTTCCCTTTATCTAGATACCACACAAGATTCAAATATTGTTCGGAGCAAAATAGAGAGGCAATATATATATAAAAATTGTTCTGAGGAGTGGGTAATCCATTCACCATTTGAACTGTTATCTTTTTCTCCTGCTGCAGTTTTATGTGAGAAGCCTCTTATTCAAAGTTTCCATATGAAAATCATACCTTATCTCAACTTTTATAGTCTCATAGAGGAGACTTGTAAGTCTGAGGTCTGCATCACCTCAAGGAGTGAATTAATATCCCCTCTCTTCCTTACAGGAAAAGAGGAGGAAATTTTATAATTTGTGCTAAAATAATATTTTTTAAAAAACTGCTCCAAAGTACTCCAAATTTTGAACCTAAAATGGTTGAATTAGGTTCCATAAATTAGGCAATTAAATACATTTTATGCTTGCTTTACATCATTTATTCTGCTAGTCTAATAGAACCAATTAATATAAGAACTTCAGTCTTGGCAGCTACTTGGTTCCAGTACTTTCCAGGATGAAGCAATCTAGCATTATCAGCAGCTTCCCATCCCTTTCTGTTCACTGGAGACAGTAGAAAATGGCAATGTTATATGTTAGACACATCTTACATATTTTTTCCTTCCTGAATCCCCTGGCTTTCCTTCAACCCTCCTCCTGGGGTGTGTATGATTGAATTAAAGGAAATCAAAGTCATATTGCCCTTGCAATACAGTCAGGAGGGATCAGAGGGACACTGTGGTCTCCCATGGCATCCCTGCTGCTAGTGACCAGATCACTCCGTGTTGGTTATTTCCTCCAGCTTCCAAATTGTTCCAAGGCATAACATTTTCTTTCTTTAGCTGTTCACTAGTACAGGAAGAGTAAGGGGGAAAAAATGAGATAGGGATCTATATCTGCCCAGTATGATATTTATTCTTAGGAGAGTTGCTTCTTAACTGTGTCCTTGATTGCAACCCATTTACTTTCAGTGAAATCCAAAGACACTTTCCTGGGAGTAAGCCGCATTGAGTAGACGTGAGTAGGATTCTACATAGAGCTGTTTAGGATTACACTGCTAGTCCTATAGAATCTAATGGGAATGTGCAAGAACAAAGTTAGCCGCCCTAGTCATGAGATCGTGGATATTCTCTCAAGTGAGATACCCTGCTCTTCTCCCTCCTATATTTCTCCCAAATGCTCACCAAAGATCAGTAAGAGTGTGAAGGAGATTTCGTTGTGACTTATAGGAGAGACGTCAGCAGCAGGAACAGGGAGGGAATGGCATTGTGGAAAGTACAAGAAATCAGGCAACTAATTCAGTGGGGAGGGCAGGGTATAAATTGAACAAACGAATACATAAGTGAAACTTTTTCGCCACAGAATGAAAGCCTTCAGACAAGAGCTTTGGGCAACCATTTAGTGAGAGGTGGTCCTGTGTGCTAACAAGGACTTAGTCGAACATCAGCACTGGCCTTTTCAGGCATTATAAGAATGAAAATGAGTAGAGAAATACCGTGACAGGCTCTGTCCTTGGCCTATTTATGTTCTTCGGAGTGAATGTATAGAACCTACACAGACATCCAGGTACATAACTTTTTGCATAACTGGGAAAACTTCAGGGTTTTCACCTGCATGGAGAGAGCCCTATAAGTGAACACATGAATGTGCATAGGTTCTACATATGTCTTCCAATGCATGCATGTAGGTTTGGGTGGAGCTTACTGCCAGAATCCTTCTCCTTGCAGGTTAAATGTTGAACAGGGGCTCTCACCTTTTGCTACTTCTTTGGGAGGATACTGATGAGGATCACCAAATTCAATACAAGACTAGGTTCCTAAGTCTACAGGTTCTTCTATTATAGATAAAGTCACAAGAAAAGAGGAAACTTCCAAAATTACTTTTTTCCCCTCTCAGGTCCAAATCAGATCACATGCTGGGAAACCTATGGATCTCCTGAGCATTTTCTCATGGTAGATGTTAGTGGCATTCAAATTGGCATGGTAGATGTTAGTGGCATGATTATCTACTACATGTTAATCAATGGATCATCTACATATTTGAAGTTAATTAGAGAAAATCAAACTGTGCAAAGTTTAGCTCCATACTGAATTCTCATTTTTAGTTACAGTTTCTCTTTTAAATTAAACAGGATTTTGTACCTTGTGTTACTTTTATATTATTTGTGTGTGTGTGTGTGTACGCATGCATGTTCATGAAGCTAAGCACCCCTTATGGTCCAGTGATTTGGATTATGCTGGCATGTATGAATTTATGAATGCTGGAAATCCTTGTACAAATATAACTACAGTGAGGCTGTCAGAGAACACCTCAGTGACTTGGCCAATATGATAAAACTAAAGCTGTCAGAAATGAAGTATCAGCAATCTGAGCTGCACTTTGTTGATGGAAACATGCAGATAGAGCTATATTGCAAGTCCTGTGTCCTCTGGATAGCCTACATGTAGGGCTACAGCCACTGGAGATCCGAGAAGGAAAGCCAGATAGTATTTTATTTTCTAAACTGAGTATAATTCAAGGTATAAGCTTTTGTGTGCAAACACACTTCTTCAGATACAGAGAACAGACTCTCTTCAACCATTACATATGGGGAGGGGACTGGTTTTCAGGAAGGACCAGTTAGAGTCAAGATGCATAAGGACTGAGTGATTATATCTGAGATTGGATTAAGGCAAGATTAGCATAGAAATACAAATGTTAACATGTAGATTTGAGAATGACGTTTGAGTCCAGTGGCACCTTCAAGACAAACAAAGGTCAATACTGGGTACAAGTGAGAACTCCTTAGATTCACTGAAACAGATTTTCTCAAATATAACATATAGGTGTGGCAAGGGGGGGGGAGTTAGTTGCCAGGAAGAGAGTCAAAATGCCAAAGTAACTGAGCAATAAATACAGCTATGATTGGAACAACATATTATGTATGACTTGTAAATAGCAGCACATTGGCATACAGATAATAAAGCAGTTAATACCAGATGTGAGAACTAAGTTCGTATCCAGTGGCACCTCTAAAACCAATAAAGTCTGATTTCTGGGTATAAGTGAGAACTGAATGACTTAGCATGTGTAATGAGATAAGAAGCTGATATCTCTGTAAAGTCCTGGGTGTTCCATTGTCTTGAGTGTTGTAATAACTTGTAATTCAGCAATCTCCCATTCCAGTCTTCCTCTAAAGTTCCTTTGCAATAAAACAGCTACTTTGAGGTCCCCCGTGGAGTACCCTGAGAGGTTGAAATGTCCCAACCAACACCTGGCTTGAACTGAGCTTGGGAATGGGTTGGTAGCCAGTATAGTTGCTATATTATCAGGGTCACATGTTCATGATAGCTGGCCCTGATAAGTAGCCTAGCTGCAGCATTCTGCACTACCTGCAGCCTCCGAACACTCTTTAAGGATAGCCCCAAGTAGAGAACATTGCAATAGTCCAGTCCAGATATAACTAAGGTGACTTGCTACAACTTAACATGACTCACCCAGGCCTGTCTGTTTGCTGCTGTTCAACAGCAGCCGCCCTATGAAAGCCAGTGTTGCATAGAAGAGTTTCAGCATAAGGTATGGGAGACCCAGATTTGCATCCCCATTCTGCCATGGAAGCTCACTGGGTGACCTTGGGCCAGTTATACATTCTCAGTCTAATCTACTTTATAGGGCTGTTGTGATGATAAAATGGAGGAGAGGAGAATTCTGTCACCTACTTTTGATCTCCGTTGTGGAGAAATAACAGGGTATAAATGAAATGGGAAATAAAAAATATAGCTGAAGATGACGGGTGTGAAGGAGAAAAAGAAGCAGGGAAAAGTTTCCAGCAATTTCCAGAAGAAGGGAAAGAGGAAATAGTGCAGGGAGGGGATACAGGAGAAAACGAGTTGCAAGTCTTTGTAGTTTCTCTACTGTGCAGCTAAGCCCAGCAGCCAGACGCACACGTGGGCTTGGCCCAGTGTCCAGCAGTGCAACCTGGCCTGTTCCTGTTTCAAAATCAGAGCGCCTACATGCCCCAAAGCACATTGGTGAAACTAATGAAACAACAGTCCTGCTATCACTTAATCCTCAGAGATATTTTTTAACATATTGTTTTAATTATGGCTTTGGCCCCAATTGTTAGCCGCCCCGAGCCTTAGGAGAAGGCGGGATATAAATCAAATTATAAATAAATAAAAAATAAATACAAAATATGGCTGTCTAATTCTGAGGGCACAAAATATAAACTTTACCGCAGACAAAGTAACATGCCTATCATTACCAGCTGAAAGGTATAATGTGCAACTTGGCCATAGTTTTCTCAGGTTGACACTGCCGAGGAAGGAAGGAAATAAAGTGGAAAATGGAGACAGGTAAAGGTAGGTTGGCTGGTGGGTAAGAAAGAAGCAAGAGAGAAACTATGGGGCTTTCTGTGAAGGAAAAGAGGAAAAAGTGGGGGCAGGAAAATTAGATGCCCACTGCACGTCCTTGTGGATGTCCGCTATGCAGCTGCCATGGTTGGGATGGGGAGGATGCTTGCTGCTGGATGAGTTACGCTTGGCTTGGAATGTTAGGTTTCGATTCTTCCTCTTTATCACCCCGTAGCCTGAGACTGTGACCTAGGTACCTTGTTGCTCTATTCTCTGGGACTGTATAGCCGGTTAGCTTAGGCGGGCTTTTGCTGTTATTCTGATTGGCCCAAGACTATCCCCCTGACCCTTTGAATCGAGTATATCTTTTGGCTATGCGCACTTAGCTGCAATTCTGACACTGAATGTATGTGCAGATGACTTGCCTTTACAGACTCTAATAAACTTTACTCCTTTGGAAAGAAAGTTGTGGGGAACTGATTGCTGCAGGACTCTGACTGTGGGTCTCCTTCTTGTACTATCCTAATTCAGTAAGAAATAAACTTGGTCTTGGCTTAGCAATCATTGGCATTTTTGTATTAAGAATGTGTTAATTCTATTGGATTAAGCTATTTGATACATTAACCTTTACATAGAGTAGTTGTATTAAGGTTTGACATTACCCCCTACCCACTGTACCCCACTGAGGTCCAACCAGGACTCATTTCTGGCTACATAAATATTTGCTCTGACCTGGATAGCCCAGGATAACCCAATTGTGTCAGATCTCAGAAGCTATTAATCTAAGCAAGGTCAGCCTTGGTTAGCATTTGGATGGAAGACCACCAAGGAATACTAGTGTTGCTACCCTGAGCCAGGAAATGACAAACTACCTGTTAACACCTTTTGTCTTGAAAACCCATAGGATCACCATAAGTTGCTTGCAGCTTGATGGCAAATGACCCAACAATGCTATCTTCCCTCTGCTTAAAGGGGAAAAAAGTTTACTTTTTAGCACAACCAGAACTGCCACGTCTGCCACCAGGATATTAATAATGAGTTTACAGTTGCTGCCTCTGAACTCCTTTCCTTCACTTCCTGTTCCCTCCTCCCCATTCCTGGGTTGTCTTCAATTTCGCAGCCCTTTGCGTCTTTAATTACTTTGGCAACCATCCCTTTTCCCAGCCACTCCAACCTTCCTATGCCATTCTCCACTGAGAATGTTCAGTTCTTCATTCCAAGCTCCACCCCCATTCCAAAGCTAATCTCACTGGCTGTTACTATGGCCAGAATCCTCTTCTGCTGCCTTATATGGAGCGGCCTTCCCATTTTGGTTCTGGTCCACCAGCTGCTGCAGGGGAATTCTTTGTCCTGGATGAGAAGCAGGGTCAGGGTATCCTACAGGATTCTTTCCCCCCGTCAGGAAAATGACTAGTGATCTAGCCTGGTTGCTAATGGTAGTCCTGAGAAACATCCTGACTGCTGAACAAATACCACCTCAAGGCTTTAGATATGCCTCTTATGAAGTGATCATCCCCAGGAGACAGACACCCAGGTACAGACAACAAGATCCTCGAGTAGTGAACTACTTGCTGAAGATTGAGGGGGAAAGCCACGTGGTGCAGCTCAGACAAAAGAGAGACCTGGTCCCTAAACACTTCCCTGTTTTCACTTACAGTAAAGAAGGGAACATCCAGGTGGACTATCCTTTCATCAGGGAAGACTGTTTCTATGAGGGTTTGATACATGGTAGGCCTCTTGCTTTGGTTGCCCTCAGCATTTGCCCAAGGGGCCTCCGAGGTCTCTTGCGAATAGGAAATAAGACCTATGAAATTAAACCTATCCAGGCATCTTCTACCTTTCAGCATGTGGTGTATAGACTGGAAGAAGAGGAAGAGGCTAGCTACATGAGGTGTGGGTTAGCAGTGGAAAATCAACATCATCAAATGGCCATGATCAGAAACTTAGAAAATGTTGTGGCTAATAAAAAATCGCTGAGAGGACCCTGGTGGACACACATCAGATATGCAAAAGTTGCAATTGTGGTGGATCATGAACGATATGTCCAGTTTGACAGAAATGAAACTCTTGTTGCTATGCAACTGTTGGATATAATCCATATTGCAAATTCACTTTATGCTCCACTTGGTGTTCATGTATCCCTGGTTGGGATGGAAATATGGTCTGAAAAAAACCTCATCCCAATTGCTGATAAATTGGAAACTGTGCTTAATGATTTCAATCAGTGGAGACAAAACGTGCTTGCACCACGCCTGGAACACGATGTAGGTCATTTATTTATATATAAAAGATTTGGAACTGATCTTGGATTAGCATATGTTGCAGGTATGTGCAAACCTGATTATGCATCTGCTGTTGAATCGTATGTCACTTCTATTTTGGTCTCATTTGCTACCATTTTTTCCCATGAGTTGGGTCACAACCTTGGCATGAAGCACGATGAAAGGCACTGTGTCTGTAATCTACCAGACTGCATTATGGCCCAACGACATACCCTCTCTCATAAATTTAGCAACTGCAGTTATAATGATTATTATACAGAAATAATTTGGGGTAGAAAAGAATGTATGAAAATACGGCCAGATCCTCGTACACTGTTGGATCTCAAATATTGTGGAAATGGGGTAGTGGAAGATGGAGAAGAATGTGACTGTGGTTCAAAACTTAAATGTGAAGCAGATCTGTGTTGCCAGTCTAATTGCAAGTTGCGTTCCGGTGTCACTTGTGCTTTTGGAGAGTGCTGTTCCAAATGCCAGTATCTTCCAGCTGGAAATGTTTGCAGGAAAAGTGCTAGTGTCTGTGACCTTCCAGAGTACTGCAACGGGACTTCAGAGTGGTGTCCTGAAGATGTTTATGTACAAGATGGTGCCCCATGTCCAGATGGTGCCTACTGTTATCATGGGAATTGCGCTACTCACAAAAAACAGTGCAAAGTGATCTTTGGCTCAAGAGCAACAGTTGCTTCAGAGGTCTGCTTCAGAGAACTGAATGCTCGACATGATCGTTTTGGCAACTGTGGCATTACTACAGGCTCAGTTTTTAAGGAGTGTAAAGCTCAAGATGTTTTTTGTGGCAGGATTCAGTGTGAAAACATTAATTATTTACCTTCATTGGAGGAGCACAATACCATAATTCAAACTCGCATTAATCATAGGCTATGCTGGGGAACAGATTACCATAAAGGAATGGGGATAACTGATATTGGAGCCGTTAGAGATGGAACGCCTTGTGGCAAAGGCATGATATGTATTAATAGGGAATGTGCCAGTGTTTCTGCCTTGAAGTACGATTGTAATGTAACAAAGTGCCATAATCGAGGAATGTGCAACAGCCGCAAACATTGTCATTGTAATTATGGCTCAGCTCCTCCATACTGTGTAGATAGAGGTTATGGTGGCAGCATTGACAGTGGTCCCCCACCACCCCATAAGGCTACCCGTGTAGGAACTATTGTTGGAGGAATTCTAATTCTTCTTTGTGTTGCTACTGGTATAGGCCTGGGTATATATTACAAGTCTAGACTGATGCTATGGCATAGAAGACTGAGTGGAAGACTCTATCCAATGGCATGAAGAAAAGGAAGCCCACAGTGTATCACCAAAGTGAATAATACATACCAGTACAGCCTTACATAGGGAATTATGGATGCTTATTCTTTTAAATTAGTATAAACAGATACATAAATATAAATATATTTATATACTGTGCATTTAGGCTCTTTTAAAAAACTGTTTGGGATGGAATTTCTCTCCTGGGCATATATGGAGGAGGACTCCCCCCACATCACTTTTATAGCCTGGTAACTCTTCCTCTTCAGCTTGTTCTTTGTGGAAGTCTTTCTCAGACTCCAGGTCTGGCAGGTGTATATAACACCAAGGATAGATGACTCAGGGTTGGAATTTGATGATTCAGTTGAACCTGGAGGTAATGGTCAGGTGAATAAAAGGTGAAAAAACAAACTGAATTCAGACAAGAAATTCTGGATGGGATAAATCTATCTCAGACTTGTTTTCTGTTGCCATTTCTGATCAAGTCATGAGCCAAGGTGCACTCTTGGATCCAGACCAGCTTTTTGAGAAGGAGATGGGAGTTGTGGCCAGGATGGAGTGCCTTTTTAATTTACATCTTGTTCAAAGGCTCTCTTTCTTTGTAGGTCAACAGGATTCCAATATATTTTGGCATACTGACAGCAGTGCTTCCTCGGAATCAGTTCTCAAGTGCTTCTCCTTTATTTCAAATTCACAGATGACTTTTTAAAATCATCTGTACTTGTAGGAATGAGACACTAGAGAAATTCCAGATAGACTTTAACAATATCTACCCCACCACCAGTCTGAGTGCTTGGATCAGTCCATTCAGCAGATCCACTTTCTGGATGCTACTGTACAATGAAAACTGTGCAAAAAGACGCTAAGAAAAAATATAGAAAATTTACTAATGAGGAACACGAGTATAACTGGTAGTAATACAACTAAGAATAACCACTTAAGTAGTATTTACAAAAATGTAACTGGTAAATCCTATTTTTTTTAGAAGTCCAACAGGTAAGTTATCAACAATCCAACTGGTAAGTCGACAATTTCTCAATAATACAACAGATGCAGTGTTTACAAAAATCCCACAGGTGTATTTATATAGGTAAGTTTTCAACAGTCCAACTGGTAAGTAGACAATATTTGAAATCCAACAGGTAAGTCTACACTGGATGATGAAGGCTCCAGCTTTCATAACTTCTTTTTGAATAGTCTTCCTCAGTAAAGGCTTAATGTAGACAACATAGTAATAATCTTGTACATCACGACAGTTAACACGACTCAAGAAAATCAATAATTACCTGATTAGGGAACTCTTAAAGGACTCATCAATGTTTCCAAGGTAAAAGCAGTAAAACAGCTTTCCTATATGGAACATATGCACCTGTTATACTTGTGTTACTCATTAGTAAATTGTTCTATATTTTTTCTTAGTGTTTTTTTTGCACAGTTTTCTTTGATCTTTTCATGTTTACTGTGTAATCGCTGATTGTTTACCACTGTACAACTACATGGTTGACATATAAATACTACCTTATACTGGAAATCTACTCCTTGCTACTCTTACCTATATTCATTTATTTATTTAGAAAATGAATGTGTCAGCTCTCCAGACACTGGCTTACGGCAGTGGCTCATACATTAAAATATGATAAAATCACAAAACTAGCATGAAGTAATTAAAATTAGCAGACCATGGAAACCTACTAAGAGCACAAAAACAGCCTAAACAGCCCAAAATTATCATCATAAACCAGTCCTCAGCCTAGAAGCAGAGAATAAATTTAAATTTATTTTTAAAATTTAAATAAATCAAACTCCTTATTTAAAAACCTGGGTAAAAAAAATGTTTTTGCCTGGTACCTAAAACAGAATAGGGTAGGTGCCAAGCAAGTCTCAAAGGTACGGTTGCCAGGTCTGGGTTGGAAAATACCTGGAGACTTTGGGGGTGGATCCAGGAGAGGGCGGGTTTGGGGAGAGGAGGGGCCTCAGCATGGTAAAATGCCATAGAGTTCACCCTTCAAAGCAGCCATTTTCTCCAGGGGAGCTGATCTCTGTCAGCTGGAAATGAGTTGTAAAAGTGGCAGATCCCCAGGCCCCACCTGGAGGCTGGAGCCACACTATCCACAGGAAAATCCCCAAGGGAAATCATGTTGCCACCTGAACTGTAAGTTTTCCCTGAGTGGTGGGCCCCCTTGTTGGCTAGAGTCTTCACACAGATCAATAGGTCAGGAGTGTTTCCCTCTGGCTGAAAATTGAGTATTGTGGTGCCCATACACAAAAAAGGGGACACTGCAGACCTCCACAATTATAGACTAATAAGCTTATTAGACATAGCAGCCAAACTTTATGGTAAATACCTGTTGTCAAAACTGGAAGACTGGATGGCTGAGGAACAAATTTTACATCTGGCTCAAGCAGGTTTTCAGAAGGGCCTTGGAACAATCAGTCATTGCCAACCCCTGTACCAACTGGTGCATTTTGGTTCAAATGGACCAACAAAGGCGCTTTATGTAGCATTTGTTGACCTGGCTGCTGCATTTGATTCCATAAACAGGGAACGCCTTTGGTCTAAGTTAGCCAAAATGAAGGTTGAGAGGAGATTATTACTGCTACTTCGAGAGCTACATAGAGGTACTTTTGCCCAAATTAGAGTGGGTATTTCTGGTTCATTAACCAGCAGAATTCCTCTTAGCATAGGTGTGAACCAGGACTGTGTGTTGGCGCCATCATTATTTAATTTGTACATTAACGACATTACAGAGACTCTCTCAGGTCCTCATTTCTTCCCTCCATCACTTGGTCAACAAAAAAATTCAATTCTTCTTTATGCGGATGACATGGTCCTAATATCCCTAACTAAAATTGGTCTTAGAAGGCTTTTACACCACCTA
Organism: Gekko gecko; assembly: GCA_029375565.1. Taxonomy (NCBI): domain Eukaryota; kingdom Metazoa; phylum Chordata; class Lepidosauria; order Squamata; family Gekkonidae; genus Gekko; species Gekko gecko. The sequence continues at coordinate 163,442,708 of JAPDNY010000003.1, read as the reverse complement.
GGAAAATACTGTATTGAGGAATCGCTCAATATAAACTATGCAAAGACCAAGGTAATGGTCTTTAGGAGAAAGCCTAAAATCTCTTGATGGACTATTGTTGGCAACCCCATTGAACAATGCAGAACATTTAAATATCTAGGAGTAACCTTTATGGAGACTCTGAATTGGAAAAACCATCTTGCATCAATAAAAGCCTCAGCATTAAGAACGGTAGGATCAATTGTACATTTTTTTCACACAAAGGGCAGCCGTCTGATTGCCCCGGCACTGAAATTATTTAACAGCAAGGTCTTCCCCCTTCTCTTATATGGAACTGAAGTCTGGGGCTGGAAGGAGGATATTGTGGCTAATTTGGAAGTAATCCAAAATCAGTTTATGAGACGAATTCTAGCTTTGCCCAGAGGTACTCCCACATTTTTAATGAGAGCTGAACTGGGACTTCCCTCTATGAAGGCCCGGGTACACCTGGCGGTTATAAAACACTGGAAAAAGAACACCCCCCCTGTGCTCCAAGCCTATAAGCCATCAGTCAGGCAACTTCCATTTTGGTAAAGACCCTAGCCATTCTAATTTTCTTAATGCTATCATTCAAAAATATACTACTCCAGATGACCTTCTCAGGGTCTCAGCTGAGAATTCACATCTTAGGGACTGGATATACGAGGCTGATGCACAGATCAACCATTCTTTGATTCTGAAATCTAAAGTGGCTCCCTGGTATAAATACTGCAAAGCTGACCACTGCAAGTCAAGTTACCTAGTTAATATCTCTAACTACAACCTCAGAGTGTCCTTTACAGCTTTGCAATTCCGAACTATGAAAACAGCCCTTTTGGCAGGCCGTTACTCACGCACGCCAAAAGAGCAATGCCTCTGCATTTGTGGTTTGCCAGAGGTGGAGGATATTCCTCACTATATGCTCTATTGTCCGCTTTACAATATTCCAAGAGATAAATTTTTAGCAGGAATTCTATTAGGTATGCAAGCACTCCCAGAAAACAAGAAGATTGAGTGCCTGTTGTCAGATAATGATGCTTACCTAGCCCATAGAGTTTCCCTGTTTGCTTTAGCAGCATATAAGATTAGATCTAAGGGGCAGGTTACTCGGTGATCAAATCTGTTTCAATTTTCCTTTATTACAGAATAGCAGTTAATTTTAACCCGGTCACTAAGGTTGTATTTTAACGTTTTAACATTTTATGAATGCTCCACAGTATTTTGTATTTTGTAACAGCCAATGGCTATATACAATAAATTACTTGACACCTGGAGGCTGGCAACCCTACTCAAGGGGAGGGCATTCACCAGGCAAGGAATCACTACTGAAAATTACTTGATATGAAAAAAATATGGTTACCTCCCTCATTGCTGTAGGCAGGGACACACAGAGAGCAGGGCTTGTGTCACGGCTCAAGTGGGGTGTTACCTGATGCTGCCACCACTCTGGTTCCAGGCTCTTCTGAGAAGGCCCAGAGCACCCTCCCAAGCCTTTATACCTCCCTTTTAGCTGAAATGAGCATGAGGACCAGGCAGAATGAACAATGAAAACGGTTTATTTTATAGGAGGTCAAACAAACAAGGTGCTTTATTACATGTTCTTCAGCTTTTTGGCAAGTTGTAATTGTTGAGTCTGTTAACTACACTTGTTTTTGTCTTCCATTATCATTATATAGTAGTGTAGTCAACATTATTAAATGCTTTCAACAGCCTGCCTGCCTCTCCTTCTGTGCAGTGCTGACCATTACCTCTGTTTTGTCCTTCCTGCCATTGAAGTATGTGTTCTACCAGATCTTCCCCTACAAACATAGCCACAGGGGTGTGTTCATATACAGCAACCTTCCACTGTCCACTCCACCCATCATATTGAATAGGTATCCTGGCCACTGGGAGGGCAATCCCTTTTGCATCCTGCAGGTGCCGCACCCATCTTTCTTCACCTGGGATGAGAGACTTAGGATCCACAAGAGAGCGGTGGACAGTGGTCAACAGGGAGCCAGTGTCTCACCAGGCTGCAACACCACACCCATCCACAGTGACTTTCTTACGGAGGCGCCGAGGAATACATTTGGCGTTGAACTCAGAAGGAGTGGGGTGGGGGCCCACTGGAATCATATGGTATGAGGGGGTACTTGCCTTAGGACACTGCCTTTCAAGGTGTCCCAACTTGTTGCAGGCATAACATCGGGATGCCTTCCGATCTCTTGTCGGTGACTGCACACCAGCACTTGGTGAATCAGGACACTGTTCCTGCGATGGCTGTCCTTTTACTTCGGGCTGCTTTCTGTGCTGGGGTGGGGACTTAGGGAACTCCCTCTTATTCCAGTCCTGATTAGGGCGGTAACTCTGCCCTCCATAGGCTTCAGTCAGTCGCTCTGCCCATTGTCCTGCTTCTTGAAGGGTAGAAGGGCTTTTGTCCACCAGGGGGCACCTAATATACTCAGGAAGAAGAGTCAGGAACCGGTCAATGCACATCAGGGCCTTGATGTCAGCCAGGGTCTTTGTCTCAGCGACCTCCACCCACAAGTCATAGGCTTTTCCCAGTCTGTGTATTAACTGTGGGTAGAATTCTTTCCCTTTAAGTCTGATCTCTCTGAAGCGCTTCCGGGCCCCTTCCTTGGTGAATCCCACTCTCTCCCGCACTCTCTGTTTGAACAGCTTGTAGTCTGTTCTTTTTTCACCTTCCATGTGCCCAGACACTGAAGCCAGGACACCACTCAACTGTGGTCTCAGCTTTTCCATGTACAGCTCTGAGGGGACCTTGTAGTCGATACAGACTTGTTCAAAATTCTTCAGGAAGGCCTCAATGTCCTCCCATTCCTTGAATCAGGGATACTTCCTACAGTCCGCTTTCACCATGGCATCTGTAGGAGTTTGGCCCTTTTCTAGCTTAGCCATCTCAAGCTCATGCGCCAGGCGCCAGCCTCATTCTCTCTTGCTCAAGTTCCATCCTAGCTGCAGCCTCTGTCTCCTCTTTCTGCAGCTTTGCTTTCTCTAACTCAAGGTCTGCCTGTTTAAGTTGCAGCTGGAGACATAAGGTCTTTTCACTCAGGGATGCCATTGCTTTCTCTGATGTGCCCTCCACCAACATGAGACTTGCAGCCCCTGTTCGGGTCTTGCGTCTAGCAACAAGCGTGTCCTCTGATTTTTCTTTACCAGATCAGAGTAATATGCACTACCTAACTCTAGCCTCACTGTCCAGTTGACCCAGCAGCTAGAACATAAAACCTTTTCACCACACCTTACCAGACCCTTACTTGGGCTTGCAAGCAACTTCAGATAACAGGGCTTCCTTCAGCCCAATAGCAAAAAAATAAATAAAAAATTCAAGGCCAAATAGTACTCTGACTCACCAGGGTCCAAAATTAGTCAATCCCACCACTACAGCCATCATGTCACGGCTCAAGTGGGGTGTCACCTAACACTGCCACCACTCTGGTTCCAGGCTCCGCTGAGAAGGCCCAGAGAACCCTCCCAGGCCTTTAGACCTCCCTTTTAGCCAAAATGAGCATGAGGACCAGGCAGAGTGAACAATGAAAATGGTTTATTTGATAGGAGGTCAAACACACAAGGTGCAGGAATAATAACAGTAAGTGGATGAAAAGAAAAGAAATCAAATACCCTAACATGTTTAAATATACTGTCTCTAGCTCACTATCTCAAGTGGCCTTAGACTACTCACCCTTCCCTCAGGATGAGGGTTTCTTCCCCACAACAGCCTCTCTTATGGCTCTGTTCCCTGGGAAGAACGACCATTGGACTTACCGTGAGGGGTCCTTCTCCTCTGAGGTCAGGAGGACATCTCCAAAGGGTTATTCCCACCGTGCCTGTAGGGAGGCAGGAAATAGTTTTTTCCCCTTCCTGTTGGCGCCTCCGGAATAGCCCATCTCAGTTCTGGGACTCCGAAAGCAGTGCTTGCAGCCTAAATGAAGTTGCCTTGCCCTAGAAAAACGTAACTGCAAAACAGTAATAACAAACTGAGTAAACAAGAAAGCTCTGCAACTATGAACAAAGGCAGAGTACAACCAGAGATACAAGAGAAGAAATCAGCACAGAAGGAGTAGAAGAGGAAGATGAGAATGGGAGGGCCAAGATGTCCTCCTGACCTCAGAGGAGAAGGACCCCTCACAGTAAGTCCAATGGTCGTTCTCCCTCTGAGGTGGAGGACATCTCCAATGGGACCTCCCCGAGCAGTGTCCCTCATGCGGATGGGTCGTCATCTTCCTCCATGTTAACGACGTGCTGAAGAATTCTTCTCCCAAAAGCCGCGTCTGCAGATGCAAGCGTGTTTATATGGTAGTGCCTTATGAAGGTGGAAATGGATGACCACGTAGCTGCCCTACAGACCTCTTCTACAGAAGCTCTATTGGTAAAGGCGGCATTGGTTGCTGCGCTCCGCAGAGAATGAGCTGTGATGCCACTGGGTACTTCCTGACCCGAGGCCCGGTAAGCCTCTGTGATACAGGCCTTCAGAACTGAACTTATTGCCGATCTAGACATCTTCTCCCCTGACCTAGGTGGAGATATATTGACGAATAAGGACTCTGTCTTCCTGCAATCCTCTGTCCTAGCTATGTAAATCTTGAGAGCCCGTTTTACATCCAAGGTGTGCCAAATCCGTTCCTTGGGGTGCTTGGGAGCAGGACAGAATGTGGGTAAACAGATCTCTTGAGAGCAGTGGAATCTAGAGCCTACCTTTGGCTGAAAGGTAGGATCTGTGCAAAGCACAACCTTGTCTTTATGAAAGACGCAGAGTGACGATTTCACTGACGGTGCCCCGAGTTCTGACACTCTTCTCGCAGACGTGATGGAGACCAGGAACAGCGTCTTCATCCTCAACCATTTCAACCCCACCTCCCTGAGAGGCTCAAAAGGTGATCTGGTAAGAGCATTGAGGACCGTATTCAGCCTCCAAGTTGGGAAGCGATGGACCTGAGGCGGAGATTTTGCCACCGCTCCCTGCAGAAAGAGTTGGATGTGAGGATGTTTAGAAATCTTGCATCCTCCCAGAGAAGGGAGAACAGTGGAGAGAGCCGCTAACTGTCTCCGAAGAGTAGCAGATTTCAGTCCCGAGTCCAATCCATCCTGTAGGAAGGCCAGAATCGAAGCAACTGAAGGGGACAGTGGCTGCACCTTCTTGCGTCTACACCAGCGCACAAACGCCTTCCAAGTGGTGTTATATATACGGACCGTGGACTGTCGTCTGGATGCCAAAATGGTATCTAGAACCTGGGAAGAATAACCTAATTTCGATAGGTTGCTCCGCTCAATCTCCACGCGGTCAAACACAGCCAGGCTGGATCTGGGTGCCATACCGGACCCTGCAACAGCATGTCGGGAGCTATCGGAAGGACCAGAGGTGGAAGTATGGACAGCTCCTGTATCGCCGAAAACCATGGGCGCCGGGCCCAGTTCGGAGCTACTAGGATGACCTCTGCTCTGAGTTCTCGGATTCTGCGGATGGTTCTGGAAATCAGGACGAATGGCGGAAATGCGTATAGGAGACCTTGGGGCCAGGGCGTCGTGAGCGCATCTGTCGCCTCTGCCTCTGGATGAAAGAACCTGGAGAAGTATCTCGGAAGTGTGTGGTTCGTAGGGGAGGCGAACAGATCCACCATGGGACGTCCGAATCGAGCCACTATCATGTGGAAAAGACGTGGATGGAGGGCCCATTCTCCTTCCTGTATCTCCACTCGGCTGAGCCAATCGGCTTGCATGTTTTCGGTCCCTTTTATGTGTTCTGCCCTCAACGAGGTGACGTTTCTTTCCGCCCAAAGGAGAATCTTCATCGCCTCCCTGTGGAGCTGAGATGACCGAGACTCGCCTTGCTTGTTGAGGTGTGCCTTGGCCGATATGTTGTCTGTCCTTATCAGCACTTGTTGAGCACACAATTGAGGGGCAAAATGAACTAGAGACAAGCGGATCGCTCTGAGTTCCAAGAGATTGATTGGTAGTTTCTTCTCCGCAGGCTGCCACGTCCCCTGGACTGGAGTGTCGTTCAAGGTTGCTCCCCAGCCCAAGAGACTGGCATCGGTGAACAGCTCCCTGGTGTGGCTGACATAGTAACTTTTGCCTGCCAACAAATTGTCCATGTTTGTCCACCACCTTAGGCTCTTTTTGACCCCAATCGGTACCTGTAGGTTGAGGACCTTCTTCTCCATGATGGAGAATTGATGGGGATGGAGAAACATCTGCAACGGTCTGGTGTGTAGACGTGCCCATTGTATCATGTCGATGCTGGCGATCATCAAACCCAGAAGTCTGGCTAGCTCCATGAGGAGTGAGGACCTGTCGTTGTAAATTCTCATGGCGGTTTCCTTGATCTTCTGAGCCTTGGCCAGTGGAAGAAAGAGAGCATTCCGATTGGTGTCGATTACTGCTCCCAAATGTTCTATACGCTGCATCGGCAGCAGGGAACTCTTTTCGAAGTTGATCAGGAACCCATGTTCCTGTAAACACTGTAGTGTTTGCTCCGTGTTGTTGATGGAGTCTGCCCGCGTGCTGGCCCTGATCAAGAGGTCGTCCAGCTAAGGATGCACATGGATGCCCTGAGATCTGAGATGAACCACGGGATTGATGATCAGCTTGGAAAAGAGGCGTGGAGCCGTGGATAGACCAAAGGGAAGTGCTCTGTACTGGAAGTGTTGGTTGTAAATGCAGAAGCGGAGAAATCGCTTGTGTGCTGGGTGAATGGGCACATGGAGGTATGCTTCCGTCAAATCTATGGAAGTGAGGTACTCGTTGGGAGATAGAGAGTCCGCTACAGCCTTCAGAGTTTCCATGCGAAAATGTCGCAGTTTTATGAATCTGTTCAAAAACTTGAGATCCAGAATCGCCCTCCAGTCTCCGTTCTTCTTGGGGACCATGAACAATATGGAGTAAACACCCCGTTTCCTCTCGTTGTCGGGAACAGGTTCGATGGCCTGGATCTCCAGTAGATGCTGTATAGCCCTGCTGATGATGGCTCTCTTGTTCTCTGATTTGCTGGCTGGTGATTTGAGGAACCGCTCTGGAGACTGGTGCAGAAATTCTATCGGATAGCCCTGTGACACCACCTCTACTGCCCAGGCATCTGCCTGTGCGTCTGTCCAAGCTTTTGTAAAACGTAAAAGGCGGGCACCCACTGGAATGGGAGGATAGTCATGCCTGTTTGGGTTTGGCATCTCTGTCTCCCCGATCACCTCTGTTGAAAGGCCTGTGGAATCTGGGTGAGAAGGAACCACGTTTGCCAGACTGCTTGGAAGCTTCCCACGAGGGCTTCCTGGTGTCCTGTCGAAATCTAGGGAGAGAGTGTTGGGTACGAAAGGACTGCGGGTTTCACCGATCGAAGCGGCACAGGGATCTGGGCATGGCTTTTTTCTTATCCCTGGTTTCCACCAGGATGTTATCTAGGGCCTCTCCAAAAAGACGATCTCCTTGGAAGGGATACGCTGTTACAATAGATTTGGAGAGAGAGTCAGCTTGCCAGGCGCATAGCCAAAGTAGCCGTCTGGCCACTGCCATGGACGCCATGGCCCTGGAAGCAAAGGAGATAATGTCCAGAGTGGCATCTGCTGAAAAGGAACTGGACTTAAGAACACGAGAAATTCCCTCCAGTATAGCCCGATTGTTCTCAGGAACAATTTGCATCAACTTACGTAACCAAACGATTGCCGCTCTGGAAGCGATGGAGGTTGTAGAAGCCGCTCTTACCATCATGGCAATTGCCTCGTGGATCCTTCTGAGCGTTGCCTCTACCTTCTTATCAGTTTGGTCTTTGATGGTACCCAGGCCATCCTCAGAAACCAGACCTGTTGACTGGATAGCTGCGACAGGAGCGTCCACAGGAGAAACCTGCAATAACTCATTGGCATAATTAGGTAAAGCATATAACTTTTTAGCAAAAGCAGGGAATTGCTTATTGACTATGGGTTTATCCCACTCTGCTCTGAGCTGACGCTCAAAATATTCAGGAAAGGGAAATACCTTCTCAGTAATTTCCTCAGGGGGAAAAAATTCCCAGTTGCCCCCGGACCTGGATTTAAACTTGTTTTTGGCCACCTTCTGATATTCTGAAGGTGGTAGATCATGTAACTCTAGGGCCTTAATAGCCTTAGCCAGAAAGTACTGATAGTCCTCAGGTTTGAAAAACCGACTGGATTGCTCAGGAAGTTTTAATTCTTCCTCCTCCTCATCAGACAGAAATTCACCCTCTTCCCTTTCCTCGATGGAAGAGGTATTGGATTCTACTTCCTCCCTCCATGGTTCCTCTGTGGGTCTCCCAGGAGGAGGGGGGAGCCTTTTTGCCGCCTTAGTTGGCCACCCAAGGGGGGGGAGCAGGGGGTTTGGAGGAGAAATTCCCTGTGGCAAAGGAACCTTGGGTCTGGCGTGGAGCTGTGCCATTTCCTCTTGAATGGTCTTTTTAATAATAGCCATGAGTTCTGATGAATGAATCAGAACTCCTTGATCTGAAAGCTTACCCCGTTTGGAGCCTGTCTCAGGATCTTGGTCTTCGCCAGAATAAATAGGGGGGATGAGAGGCTGGCCTCCTTCTGCCCCCAAGGCTCCAGAAATGGTGGTAAGAGAGGTACCGAGGCTCGAAGCTGGACCCTCAAAATGGCCGCCGCCGTCCGATCGCGGAAGCGCGGGAAAGCCGGCGGGTCCTCCTTCATCGGGCTGTCTGCGCCGTTTGGGTGCTCGGGGCACCACCGCAGAATCGGCCGTGATCATCGGGGAGCTGCGATCATGCCACGAAGGCAGATCGGCCCCGGAAAGGTCCCGCGTCGCCGCGGCTGCAGCACACGCGTCTCCCTCGTCGCCCGAGGAAAAAACCTCGGGAAGTTCCTTGGCCGCCATGGCGGCCGTCGGTGATCTTTTTTCTTCGGGTTCTAAAAACCCCTTTGAATTTCGCTCCAAGAAAGGAGCAAAAGCACAGAAGAAAGGTATGAAGAGAGAGAGAAAGAAAGAGAGAGGGCAAGGCAAAAGGCTGAATTGGAATACAATAGAAATAACAGAGGAAAACAGCTAAGCCTAATAGATTTGCTGCTTCTCCCTACTGAGGCAGGAATAGAACTGAGATGGGCTATTCCGGAGGCGCCAACAGGAAGGGGAAAAAACTATTTCCTGCCTCCCTACAGGCACGGTGGGAATAACCCATTGGAGATGTCCTCCACCTCAGAGGGAGAAGAACAGCTTCTCCTCTGGCACTAGTTCTTTTATTCCCCAGCCCTCTTCTTCCCTATTGGCCAAAATTGGTGCCAAAACTTCCCAAGGCCTTCTGGGGTTTGTAGGCCCAGCCTCCCGAACTGCTAGCCAGGCTCCCTGGGCCTGCTAGGCCTTGCTTGCACAGCCCAGATCATGACAGCTTGTGAGGAAGATCTTAACTGGCAGGCAGGAAAGTATGGGAGGAGAAGGTCCTTTAAGTACCTTGGCTCTAAGCAGTTTAGCAGCTTTGAATTATTCCCAGAAGCAGATGGGCAGCTAGTGCAGACCTTTCAATGCAGGGATGATACAGTCCTGTATTCAGCCCCTATCAGTACCCTGGCCTTGTGCCAACTGAAGTTTCTGGACAGTTTTCAAAGTCATCCAAAACATATTGTCTGTAGCCAGTCTCTGAGATGTCTGCATCAGTCCTTTGGACAAAATAAACATTCTTAAAACCACAGTATACACTTGGAGAAGAGACAGAATCACAGGGCTGATGTGTTGTGTCCCTCCCTTCAGGTACCTTGTCTAAATTGTACTGGTTGCCAGTTTGGTTCCTGGCTCCAGGGGAAGAAGGAGTGCCATCAGGCTTCCCTCCTCCAATGTTTTCACCAGCAGAAATGGCCACGGGGTGGGGGGTGTTTGTCTCTTCTTTGGGTTCCACATGACCTAGGATGGACATGTGGAGCCTTAGAAAGGGACAAGGAGGTCCCACCATGGCTTTTTCTGCCGGCAAAAATGGAGCAGGAGGGCAGCATGAAGCCCCTCCTTTCCCGCCGTCAAGACTTGGGGCCATGTGGAGTGAAGAAGAAATTTTTGAAGGTTAGTACCCATGTGAGTGTGTGACTAAATGTCAGATCTGGCACCTGTGACAGAAGCATGGCATAAGGTGGTGCCAGCCATCACCTTCCAGACCCACAAAGCAGCCAGCTGGGTCCAAGGTGAACTGCTGAGTTGCTACCTGTACTGCTGGGAACCAGCTTATTCCCCTTGTGTCTATCCAAGTGCAGCCCTCATCTCTCCACCCTACTCCACCCAGAATTTTCCAGCACACTAATATCTTCAAACATGCTGGCATGGGGAAGCACTTAGTCTCAAAAAGTTGCCTACCCTTGCTTTAGTATATTTTGGGGGGCATCTTCTCCCACACAAACCAACTTGTTAAAATCTTTTCAGGAGGCCTTGCTGACTTTTAGGAGCTCTGTTTGTAAGATATTCAGATGCTGATTCTATGCAATGGAAAGCACTCACCAGGACTCACCAGGCATAATTATTATACACCCTTACTGTGCCATCTTAGGACCAGTGCCTGCCAGTGGAGCAGGCACCGGTGTTTGCTCCCCATTTCCTTGGAGGAAGCACAAGGATGGGTGAGCCAATTGGGGCTCAGCGAAGGAGCACTGGCCAATCAAGGGCCGGATCGCCAGCCAGGTCAGGCGGTGGCCGCCCTCCCTCCTCAGTTCAGCCTGACGTGAGCTCCCCACTTGCCCACCCTCTTTTTAGACCATATGGGATTAGCTAGTCACTCTTTTGGGGGGACTGAACAGGAATTTTTTGGAACTCACTCAGATTGCATGAGAGGGCGGCCTTTTTTTTGCCAGCTCTGCATGGTCAGAGGGGGCGAGGTATAAATAGGTCTGGTAAAGCTGGTTAGGCCCTAACTGAGAAGGTGGGAAAAGCATGGGTTGAGTACCTATGTTGGGTACCTATGGGCTTTGCAGCCAGGGTAACTCAATTGGGGGCCTCTTTGGGGTTGGGGGAGCATATGACGAGCCTTAAGGCTTTGCAGTCATGGGCTGGAATGTGCCCTCCCTCCCCTCCACACACTGGCATGCGGGCCATAACGAGTAAGGTCCGGAAGGACCTGGGCTATCCAGGTCAGGGCTGTATTCTAAGTGTGTGTGAGTGAGACAAAAGGCTAGAGAGATACAGCTCCATGCTACACTCCCTATTGTCTGAACTATGGTGTCTAGGGGGAGATTATATAATGCTAAGGAGGACTGTGATTGGCTGCAGACTTAACTGATATCCTAATCTGCGGAGTGGGGTGGAAGTTGGGGGCAATTGTATGTTCACTTGTATTGATTTCTGTGGGATGTTTAAAAAATATACTGAGGTTGTTGGTGACATAATGTTGCACCAGCATTAGATATGCCAGTATCCTCCTGAGCCATTCAGAGAAAGGTCTTAAGATCGCACTGTAAAAGCAAAGAACCCCAGCCACAGTATCCTGTAACAATACATTTGCTATAGAAATCTGCATTTGATATTTTTGTGTGCTTTGTCTGCTAATGTCATGCCTTAAGTCCCAGATATATCATACCTGCTTCTGTTACATTACTAACCACCCCTTAGAGCCCACTCTCAATGACAACCACTTGCTTCTCTTACTCCACATCTGTTATCCGTTTTTAGATTATTCAGTTCCCTACCCCTGTGTTCCACAGATTCCCTCCTGTAATCCTTTCAGCCACTGGGATGTACAAACATGAAGATGACAAATTCAGAGTGGGGTCACACTTTGTTTTTTAAAAAATTGAGTTGGATTATTATTTGAATATTGAATTGGATTATTATTTAATACCAGAAGCGTAGCTTGCTGTATTAGATATCAATCCACTATTTAATTCTATTGGAAACACATTTCTGGGTGTAACTCCCTCACCAAAAGTGGCATGAAATTTTCACGGATAGCACCCCACCCAAGGGAGTTTTTTCTATATTTCAGGTATAAAGGAGAAAGTAGATATAGTAGGAATCGCATCTCCAGCTGATCCCAGGGAGGCTGTAGAAACTCTGTGCCAGTGCCTGGAGGCAGTTTTGGAGGTGATGTGGGCTAATGAACTGAAGCTTAATCCTAACAAGACAGAAATGATACGGGGAGCAGAAAATCTAACCTGGGATTTAAGAGTCACTTATTCTGAACGGGGTTGCACTCGCCTTGAAGGAACAGGTCCATAGGTTGGTGGTATTCAGACCCAAGGCTACTACTGCTTAGATCCAGGCCAGCTGCAGACTTTCATGTACAGAAAAGATCTGGCCATTGCGGTGCATACCCTGGGTTATATCTAGATTAGATTATAGCAATGTACTCTATATGGCCTGCCCTTGAAAAGTGTTTGGAAACTTCGGGTTGGTGCAGAATACAGCAGCCAGGATGTTGGTGGGAATGGATCATAGAGACTATTCCACTCCAGTCTTAGCCCATCTACACAACCTCCCAGTTTGTTTCTGGACACAATTCACGGTGCTAGTGTTGACCTTCAAAACCCTACATGCTTTGAGACCAGCATACCTGCCTACTCCATTAGGAAGTCAGGTATGACCACTCCAATTACCTTTGGAGGCCTTCTGAGTCATGGCACCAAAACTCTCGGAACTGTCTCCCCAGAAAGACTTTGCCTGTCCCCTTCTGTTGCCATCTTCCACCAGCAGATGAAGACTTTTGTTTTGTCCAGTGTTCCCTCATGATCCCTCCTCCCTGCCCGATGTTTTAATTGGTTTTGTTGTGTGTATTTTATTGTATTGCACATGTGTTTTAGCTGGGTTTTAAGTGATTTTTGTGAGTAAAGCGCCATCAAATCATAGCTGACTTACGGCGATCCCAGCAAGGTGCTTTCAAGGCAAGTGAGGGGCAGAGGTGGTCTGCCATCGCCTTCCTTTGCAAAGCCTTCCTTCCAAGTACTGGCCCTGCTTAGTTCCCAAGATCTGATGAGATTTGGTGATACTTTAAATGTTTTAATCATGTGTTTTTGTTTGATTTTAATGGTTTTAAGACATTTTTAAGATGTTAGCTGCCCTGGTGGCCCTGATGAAGGCAGAAAGGCAAAGTATAATTTTTGTTAACTAAGCTTAAACAAATCAAAATCTCACTTGGAGACTGTGCCAATGCAGGTGTGAAGCAGCATCTGAGTGGGCTTACCCTCACTCAGTGAGCCAGTTTGGTGTAGTGATTAAGAGCACAGGCTCTAATCTGGGAGAACCGGGTTTGATTCCCCACTCCTCCACATGCAGCTGCTGCTGTAACCTTGGGGTCAGTCACAAGTTCTTTCAGAGCTGTTCTCTCAAGAGCAGTCCTCAAAAGAGCTCTCTTAGCCCCACCTACCTCACAGGGTGTCTGTTGTGGGGAGGGGAAGGGAAAGGAGATTGTAAGCTGCTCTGAGACTCTGAGTGAAGGGCAGGGTATAAATCCAGTCTCTTATCCTTTTCCTGAGAGCCTGAAACAGTATGTGAGAGTGAGTGGGTTGGTGGGCAAGGGGACCGAAGCCCCTCTTCTCATACAGAACAGTGCAAAATGATCTTTGGCTCAAGAGCAACAGTTGGTTCAGAGTTCTGCTTCAGACAATGGAATGCTCAAGGTGACTGCTTTGGCAACTGTGGGATTAACGGTAGTAAACATATCATATACAGTGCTGAAGATATCCTGTGTGGATGAATCCAGTGTGAAGACATTAATAAATTGCCTTCTTTGGCAGAACACAGCACCATAATCCAAACATATATTAGCAACAGTCTGTGCTGGGGCGCAAATTACCATAGTGGAATTAAAATTCTTGACATTGGAGCCGTGAGAGACGGCAGTCCTTGTAACAAAGATATGATGTGTGTTAATAAGGAATGCACCAACACGTCCCTCTTGAAATAAGATTGTAATGTGACAAAGTGACAAAATAGGGGAATATGTAATAGTTGTAAAAATTGTCACTGTGATTATGGCTGGTCCCCCCCATACTGTCAAGATAAAGGCCATGGTGGCAGCATCAACAATGGGCTGCCTCCAGCATACAGCATATATATTTATATATAAAAGGGTAGCTGTGTTCCCAGTGACTCACTTTCTACCTGATTGGGCCTTGCTCCATCCTGCATGTCATCCTCCCCCACCCCATAGCCAGTTGGAACACAGAGGTCATTTGCATATGTGGCCTCATTGGCCCTTGCCTCCAACATTCTAAACAGTTTGCTGTTCCTCCCCCCCATAGACAATAACACAGAGGTCGTTTGCATATGCAGCCTGATTGGTCCTTGCCTCCAACATTCTAAACAGCTTGCTGTTGGGAGTCATTGAATGTGTCCTGAGGTAACATACATCTCCCAAACTTCCCCTAAACGTTGTCAGTCTCCCCGTGGGGCCTGGAGATCTCCCAGAAATCATCCTGTTCTCCAGCCACAGCACATCATTTCCCCTACAGAAAATAGGTAGGCAAAGACTCACCTACTCTCCCAATGGCCACTGGGGAAGCTGCCTTGGCATCCTATTGGCCCATCCTGCCAGCTCCTCTATTCTTATATCCCCACTTCTGATGCATTGTACCTTGGGAGTTGTAGTTCTCAGCTGGCCTTACTGCAACCATAGCAAAAGGAATTAGAAATACAACTCCCAGGTTGGGAGTCCCAAGAGGCTATGGGGCATTAGCAGGGGGTCAGTTGAAGTGTTAATCAGTTAACTATTAAATGAGGGTTGGGGGAAAAGAGAAGGCTTGGACATCTCCCTGAATTACAATTGATCTCCAGACGATGGAGATCAGTCTCCATAGAGAAAATGGTTGCTTTGGAGGGTGAGATCATAACAGTATACCTCACTGAAGTCCTTCAGCAAACCTGGCCCTCCCTTAAGTGTTGCCAGCTTCCAGGCAGCACCTGGAAATCACCAGCTGTTACACCTGATCTCCAGATGACCAAGATCAGTTATCCCGGGGAAAATGGCTGATTTGGGCAGTGGACTCTATGGCATTATACCCTGCTGAGGTCCTTCCCCACCCCAAACCCTGTCCTCGCCAAGGTTCTACTCCTCAAATCTACAGGTATTTCCCAACCCAGTTGGCAACCCTGTAACTTGCTAGGGAACTGCTTTCCAGACCCTTGGAACCCAGAAAACATGGCATAAGGAGTTCTTTTCTACCTTAGCTGCCACTGCATAGCCCCAAATCAACATAAGCCAACCCCCAGGCGGCACCTGGAGATCTCCAGCTATTACAACTGATCTCCAGATTACCAAGATCAGTTCTTCTGGAGAAAATGGATGCTTTGGGCAGTGGACTCTATGGCATTGTACCTTGCTGAGGTCCCACCTTCCCAGTGGGCCCTGGGAGTCTCCAGGAAACCACTGCGTCCGGCTGCCAACTGATATCACTTGCCCTACATACACACACAACCTCAAGATCCAGTCTCACTGGTTTACCATCACAAGCACTTCCCAGGGCAAAAAAGGCAGCTTGCACCAAGCCACAGCCAGGACACTCACCAGAAGCCTCTTTCTAGAGTCCGTTATATTTCTTCCCACAATGGGCCTTACTCCGATTTATTATACAACTTCCAGTTTTCTTTACTGCTCTTGTTTTGGCTGGTGGTCTTGCTGTATATCACAAGGACAAACTGATTGGCCCATCAACTGCCACTTAAGAGCACTTGCATGCCATTGGTGGGATCCACTCCTCTCTCCCACCCACTGCCAGCCTGGACGCTCTTCCCTGACAGAATAAACTACCCAAATGACTGTCTCTCCTGACAAAGCCAGAGACTGGGGAGCCTGGTGAGTCTGGTGTGGCCGAGGCTGCTGGGGCTGCAGAGAGCTGCGATGCCGGAAAGGATGAGGCCAGGCGGCCTGGCCCACTGGGGCCTCGCATGGGAGGGGAAGAGAAAAAATGAGGCTGGTGAGCCTGGCGCAGCCAATGCCGCTGGGGGCAGGGAGAGCTGCGGTGAGAGAAGGGATGAGGTCGGGTGTCCTGGGCTGCTGATGCCTCCAATGGGGGGGAAGGCCTGCTGCCCTAGCCCGCTGGCGCCTCAAACGGACGACTACTACTGACCTGGCCAGCGAGCGTGACCTGGCGGCCTGGCTAGAGTCCATTGTCTTCATTACCACAACGGGCCTTATTGCTATAATATAAAAGAGTTTTCCTGTGAGATGCTTCCACATGCCTCCCCAGGCTTTGGGTCCCTGATCTGTCACTCAGGAGAGGGGCCAATTCCCTAGACGCATTGCCTCCCTCTTTCGCCTCTGTCCTGGCCACAGACCCGATGCATGGCATCTCGCCCTCACTCTCCAGGGAGCTGCCAGGTGAGATGGATGCTTTGACAGCTGGACGCCTCTGAGGTCTACCACCTTGCCACCTGGCCTGTGCCTGCATGGGGCCTGGTGCCCCGCGGAGAACTCTAGCCCAGTCATGGAGCTGGGAAACACAGTGCCCAGCCAGCAGCCTGCATGCTGAGGCAAGCATTGTAGGGTTGGTGGAGAGAGGAAGGGCGGGGCCTCCGATGCAGCGGCTGGCCAAGCCGGGGGGAGACCCAACTTTGCTCCCCAGCCCCACAACTCTCTGCACCCCATTCACCTTCAGGGCATCACATGGCCAAGCTCCTTGCGGGGCTCCACCCGATTCACTGGTCGCTCTACTCGCCTCTGCGTGGGATGGGAGGCAAGGAGCTGGAGCCATGTCCCCCCAGCTGCCCTCTGCTCTCC
Organism: Gekko gecko; assembly: GCA_029375565.1. NCBI lineage: Eukaryota > Metazoa > Chordata > Lepidosauria > Squamata > Gekkonidae > Gekko > Gekko gecko. Next base: position 163,426,072 of record JAPDNY010000003.1, on the reverse strand, counting down.
ACCACTGGCAAGCCTCGCACACCACGCACAGTCCCCACTGCACCCTGCACTTTCTCTCTGTGGTCGTGGAGCTGAGACCGCTGTGGCAGCAGCGGCAGCAGTGCCAACCCCTCCCTGAAGGGAAGGCGTGCAGGGAGGCACCGCCAACGGCCACAGGGAGTGCTCCAATGATTGGAGCTTCCTCACACTACAACTGGTGACTGGCTGCATTCCTGTGAGTTCCTGGCCACCCACCCACCAGGAAGCCGCCACCAGTAGGAGGGGAGCACCGGCCACTGAGGAGGCTGGCACCAACTTCTGCAGGCTTCATGGCATTGTGGCTCACCCCGGGGTTTTGCTAGAGCTCGTTGCCTTGACTTTGCAACAGGTTTTGCACCTAGTAGTATATAATCTCTGATATTATTTAAATTATCGGACCAGGTTCTCTAGTTGCAGTCTCTATCCTCTAATTCACATAACCATGGAATCACAATGTTTTGCGTACATTGTATATTTATATTTGAGTAGTTTTGTTGGGATTGTTTCTATGTTTCATGTCTTGCTGTTACCTGTCTTGAGTCTTTCAAAGATAGGAAGTTTACAAAAGCTTGAAAATAAATTTTATTATTTTGAGTTAAATAAGGATCCCAAGAGATATGTTTTTACTTATCACCTTCCCTCCCTCTCATCTACAGCGGTAGATTCCATCTAGCCAGTTAATTAAAGATATGCAGGTAGAAATTTACTATCGTCGATCCAGCCTGAACAACACCTACTTGTACATACTGGAAATGCTCTGAATCCATTAAAATTTTTCCAACACATTGGAGGATGTGGAAGTGTCATAATCTGATGGTTATTTTAGAGATGTGGTACTCACTCTGTGGCTCATGGAGAGCCACGTTCACAATTATCATCAACCAGATAAATCACATGACTATTGTATGTCCTCTGGGGACCCCCTCAAGCATGCACATATAATAATATACAATATAATAGCCAGATTTGACTTAGAGACCAACAAGATTTAGGGAATATAAGCTTTCAAGAGTCAAAGCTCCCTTTGTCAGATACAATATGTTTTCAATGGCTTGTTTTGACTGTAAGCTGTCTCAAGCAGGACTCTGAAGAGTCCATACAGAATTATCCTAAATAAATAAAATGAATATTAAACATATATTTATAACTATTTTAAATTACCAGAATATCTCTGCACATGTAGGGCTGTGAACCACTTGCCAACTTACAAGGCCTACTGGGCAAACAATTGCCTTGCCAGGTTTCCTGGAACATGGGGTAGATGCCCCACTGGGGAAATGGTGCTCAGAAGAGCCACAGGTGGCTCCCAAGCCACTGAGTGAATGTCAGTGTTCTAGAGGCTCACTGCCAGGTTTCAGTTACCCATGTATCCAGAAGAGGGGGGGGGCTGGTGCAAAGAGTGCCTAAGCCATCAGCAGTTTAATTAATTAATTGAATTAGGAATTGTTTATGCTGCCTCTCTAGAATCCTGCTCAAGGTGGTTTACAAGTCAAAACACTATAAAATTATCTTGAGTTATCAATATTAAAATTAAAAAGCCATTTCAAACAAGTCATGCACATAAAAATAGTATAAAGATGTCCATTAAAAGTCCACAGATTGTAAAACAGCTCAAAAGTCCACAGATTGTAAAACTTCTCACTTACAAGCCTCAGTAGAGGCCCTTTCTGCAGTGACAGCTTGCTCTGGAGAATCTGAGGAGTCAAGCCTTAAGGGTTGACTTTGCAGTTGCATACATAGCCTCTGTACTAGTTTTTCCCATCCGGTTTATTTATTTGTGTATTCTGTATGCATTCTGCATCTACAAGCAAAACCCACATTTTTTGAGCTAACTGGCTGCTTTATCTAAGATGAAGAGAATGGCAAACATCTTTCAAAACTTTTAACTGCAGATCAACCCCTTGATCCTAAAAAATAAGGATCAAGAAGATGCAGGGGAAATTGGGGGAGATGCGGTTCAAAATGCAGCTGCACAGCAGATAGTGGGATATTGAGCAGTACAACCAGGGGAAATGGGAGACCAAGGGCGCAACAACTGCTTTTGTGGAATTGGTCAAAATCTCTTCAGTTTGGATGCTGTTGTTGGGATAGAGGCAACTGAAACCATCTGCTGCTGCTTGTCATAATTGCTTGAATCACTGTCAAGTTGTGATATCCAAGGATGCAGATAGTGTGGTTGGAGAAAGTCATGCCACAGTGTTTACTAAATCCATATCTATCATTTTTAGTATAGGAGGGTGTCACAGGAAGGGGCAAGGCCAAACAGGGTTTTGTTTTGGAAGGGAGATCTCTTCCAAGGATCCCTTCAGTCCATCATATCCCCTCCTTCCCTCCAGCCCCCTTCAGCCTTGGGGATGGCAATGGCCTTAAGTTGCTGCCACCACTCTAGTTCTTTTTTTTTTTTTGCTAAAAAATTTATTTTAAACAAAACAAACAGACAAACAAATATACATGAGAGTGATAATAACAACATTATATCTCTTAAACTACCTCATACATATATATCTATTTGCTGATCTTTCTACTATATAGCCAACTGACATCTTTGCAAGCCTATATTTAACACTATATATATTTTTTAAAAAATTAAGCACTGTGTAAGCATTTCACTACAACTTTCAATAAATCTAATTTTAAGTATACCTTAAAATTTCATAAGTATATAGATCTATAATTTTTACAACTCTATAGATTAACAATACAGGTTTTCTTCTATTTAAACATTGTCTAAGTATTCAACAATAATCTTCTATGAAATACATTTTAATATTAACTAAAAGTAAGCAATTCCACAAACTCATAGTCAACTTATTTTCTCATTCTATTTGTTTTAATTGTTTTAATGTCACCAAAAATTTCTCTAGCCTACCTTTTATATCCAACTAGAATTTTAATATCACCTTGCATACACATTTTAAAATAATCTTCCAATTAATAAGGTTTTTAAGGCACATCTATATTCCCTAAACAATCTTCCCTCAATTACACGAACTCATGGTATCCTCAAACCAATCTTGTTTATATAACACCTTTTATATCAGATTAGGTCCTTAATACCTCTATAAGTTTGCAGTCTATGCAGTAATCTGTTATGAGCCTTACCTCTTCAAGTAACTGCATTAAATACGAGTTAGCCTTTTTAAGTGTACTTCTCTAGCCAATCTTATTCAAATAGACATTCATAGGTATTCTCTGGACCCATCTTTTTTATACAATGTATTCTCTTAAAGTTTATAATTCATCTATTATAAGACTTTCTAAGGCACTTAAAATTGTTCTTCCCCTAAATATTTTTAATATTTTTAATTCTGTGTCTCTTTCTCTTGTAGGTAGAAAGGCTTTCTCTTAAAACTCGCCATTTGTATTCAATTTTAACGTAGTTAAGGATTCCATAAGTTCTGTTATATCTTCTCTCTGTAATATTTTCCCTTTTATAACTTTGAGGATTCCAGCATTCGTCAGTTTTTTAATAGATCTGTCGTTCTCTCTGTAGGTTAGGTTCACTTGATTGTAGTGTTGTTCTGCATCTTGCACAGTTTGGTGCCAGGGTTCCTTTTCTCTGTAGGTTAGGTTCGCTTGATTGTAGTGTTGTGCTGGGGTTCTCTTATTTTGTATGTAATATGGCTTAATGTAGTAACTTTTTTGACTTGTATTGGTTCAAAAGCCTCTTTGGGTGTGTTCAGACGGATCTTTTGATCTGCCATAGGAACGACTCCCTTGCGGATCAAAAATGCACGACCAGACAGAAACATCTGCGAAATATTCCAGTCCCATAGGCATCCCGTTCTGCTGCGCCTCCAATCCTGATTTAAAAAGTAGTAGTTTCAATGTAGGGTTTTCGCTTACCCGCGCAACAACTGCAGACTTTCTTCCGTCTGGTCACTCCATTAGCGCGCGATGCTCCCGTCGGCTCGGTCTGACGTCAGACCGAGCCGACGGGGGCGCGATTTTTAAAAATTGAAACCCCATGTGCGCTTTAACGAGGAAACGCATTCAGCGATAAGCGCTACGAGGAATGTAATATTCATGCTTATTTCTTTTAGGGACAAGATGTTACCGCGATGGGAGATGGAGGGGGGAAGGACTGTTCTAACTTGCAAAATAGTCCCTCCATTGATGGCAATGGCAAGGGGAGGACCGGGACTTTGCTGAAAACCCTCCGCGATCGCCTCAGTTCTCCAAGGAGGCGCAGCCTTGCCTATGCGAATGTACAAAACTTTTTTTTTTAAAATTCTCGGTGGATGCCGTGTAGACAAATCACGGCGGGAACAACGCGCGGTGAGGCTATTTCATAGGGGGCGTCTGGTCGTGCTAGGCTGGATTTAAAAAATCGGGATAAAATTTTAGGAGGGCTCATGGCGCGATTGACTGGCCGTCTGAACGCAGCCTTTAACTGCCAGACTTACTGCATCAACAATTATATTCTGAAGCTCCTCCCAAGACAACTGCAGCACGTTGATTTCTGCAGAGTTATCTAAAAATACATCATCTGGCATTTTTTTCTGTGTGTCCTGATCACCCATTTTAATGTGATAGCAAAAGTCCCAGTTCAGCCCAGCAAAACCCAAAGTCTCTGCAAATTAGTTTTCAGTAGTCTCTTCAAGGCTGACCGCATTCACCAGATAATGGCTCTCATAGACGTATTAGCAGCCGAGAACCTTTCAACACAAATCAGGTGCTTTTCAGCTTTATAATGGAGTCTAGACACAATGAGCTTTTCTGCTCTCAACAATGGAGCATGATGTCATAAGGAATTGTTACAAAGCAAAGAATTCAACTCTGAATCTCTCTCTTTCTTTCTCTTTTTCAAAAAAGATTTATAATCCTTTTGTAGAAGCTCAAACAACAGTCCCTCTTTGCCCTGAGAAATGTTTAGTTCAGCTTACATTTTGTGACTCATCCTAGCTGCCTAGTGAAGGAAAGAGGAGGGAAGATGCCGCCCCTCCTTTCCTTGTCCTTTTAGAAATTTAAAGGGACTTAACCAAAAGATCGTCAGGTTCTTCAGTGTTGCTTTTACAGGTACTTATGATGCATATCTTCATCAGTGTTATGGATGAGGCTCAAAATAACCACTCTAGTTCTAGGGGTTGATGGGGGAGGGCCTAGAGCACACTTCCTGTCCCTTAGCAGCTCCTTCTTCAGTCAGAGCATGTCCTGCTGTTTGCCAAAATATGAAGCATGAAAGACCCAGGCAGAATGAACAAAATGGTAAATTATTAACCAAATTCTATAAGAATAAATTAACAGTTATAAAAATGGAGCCACATGTAGGATTCACCAAATGGCTAAACTTGCACAAAAACAAGCCTAGGGTGAACAATAAAGTTCCCTAATGCAAATGTCTTACCTTGATTCCTAACTCTGTATCAATACCTAATTCTTAACAGGTCAGACTCTCCCACATCCCGGGGTGAGGGAACAGCTCCTCCCAAAAGCAGCATAGCTGCCCATCTTCAGGGAGTGAACACTCTCCCTTCCCGTGAAGAATCTTATATGCTCTCTGTCAAAGCACTGCATTTTCAGTAGTGACTGGTTCTCACTTTCCCCTCCATTTTCCCCAATCCAATCCTGAGGCTTGGAGGGTACCTGGGAAGTTAGGCCCACAGGAAAAATGGTAGCAAATCCCGAGACTTGTGTGTGAGGAAAAGGGAAACTTCTTGAGGCCTAGAATGTGTCTAGTAGGGTTTAGTTAAATGATACACGTCATGTGAACTGTGGTGGGGCCCCCTAAACCAGCTTGGAGTCACACGTACCACAAGGGGATTCACCTTTCAAAGTGTCCATTGCTTTCAGAGGCTCATATGTGCTACAATGGGGAGGAGGGGCTTCAGACTTCTCTCCCACACTGTTTTCTTGGGCAGAATACTAGCAGGGGGTGGAAAAGAGGAAGGACCCAAATCATAAATCTTCTGGAGCTGGAGCTATTATGATTTGGTGCTATTTGCCTCTCCCCTCCCCCCTAGATTACCAGCCAGTCCAGCACCTGCCAAGAGACTGGGGGATGGGAACATCGGGGCACCATGATGCCATTTCTGGGGCAAACATGGAAGTGACATCATGCTGCTCCAGGATACAGCAGAAATCTTGTTGTCATGCTGTTGATGAAACGGTGATTTGTTGTCTTATTTTTTCACTCACTGGCCTATCCAGGGACAGTAGGGGTCGGGAGCTCAAAGCAGGGGTCTCCTGCTGCAAGCAAGAAAATGGCAACCCTCCCCCCAATTTCTCCTCCATGCCAATCCATGGGTATGTGCCTGGCTAAGGAGAACAGTCCAGTGTACAGCATTGCTCTGCTTGTGTTTCTGTCCAGATCCATCCATGTTATCTTCATTCAGTCAGCTAACTGCCTTCCCTGTCTCTTTCTGCCTACCTCAGGCACTAGTTGGTCTGATATTCCCATTCTCTCCGTCACAGTCTCTTGCCCCATCCTAGAGTCTCAGTTGCCTCAGAACCTACTTACTGCATTCTCTAACTGAGGTCAGAGCTTTCCAGCAAAGTGGAAAGTGCTTCACTTCCTCAGGTCTTGAAAACATCTCTTCTGTTGAGGGTAATGACATGATCGAAAAGAAAACTGGTACCAGGGTGAACAGTGCAAATTCTTGAACTCCAGCAGGAGAATAAGCGGTAGAAGGTGGTTAGTTGGAGGGGGGAATCCAACTCAAATGACCACATGGAGGAGGACTGGGTTCTATCTGTTTTGGATAGAGATCCTTGTGGCAGAACTCTTTTGGGTGAGCTCAACATTGGCCTCCATATTAGATCCCTTCCAGTCCGGCTTCCAACCAGGCCATAGGACAGAGACGGCCCTGGTCACCCTCACAGATGATCTCTGGAGGCATCTGGATCGAGGTGGTATGGCGGTGTTGATGTTGTTAGACCTGTCGGTGGCATTCAACATGGTCGACCATCAACTACTGGTCCACTGCCTCGCCGATACTGGGCTTCAGGGGTTTGCCTTACAGTGGCTCTCCTCATTTCTTTTTCTTTTTAATCACATTTTTATTAAGTTCAAACAGGCAATATCAAACAAATTAACAAACAAACAAACATAAGGGGTTCCATCCGAGTATGCATTGTCCATTACTAATGTGAATCTATCCACTTAAATTCCTACACATGATTGAAAATGTAGTTCAATTGAGATTAAATATTTTTGTCCATCCAGATATTGAATCTTGACCAACCATTTTGAAAAGTGCTCTCTCCTCTTCCTTGAAGCCTGTCAGACAATCCATTTCGGCTACATCCATCAATTTACTAATGGTATCCTTTTTACTTGGTATTTCTTCCTTTTTTCACATACTCGCAAATACAATCCTAGCAGCAGCTACTATGTGAATAATCAAGTATACATCTAGTTTCTGAAAATAGTCTGGGATTACATTTAGCAAAAATAATTTCGGTTTAAAAGGAACATGGACTCCAAGTATTTGCACTAACATAGTATGTATCTTAATCTTGAATTAAATTATGCAGTTCTTTCAGATTAACCTGGACCACACTAGGTTGTCCAGGAGATGTTAAGGAAAGTTTTCTGGCACCACTTGCCATTTTAGCTTAGCAAGGAAAATTACAGTCTGGTTCTAAATTCCTAATCTATCAACCTAACCTAATTATCAGTCAATCTAGCTACCCGTAGAACTATCTACTAAATACTATCTGTTTCTAACTAAGCCAGCCAATTAATTAAACTGTTAACCTATTAACTAACTAATTAACCAATTAATTAGCCTAGTAAAGTGCCCTTAATTTTAACCAATTCTTATCTATCTACCCTGCCATCAGGGCTGCTTTTTACCACTCTCCTATTCTCTTATAGTTTGTGGATCCTTATACTTAGTTATTTAATATTGCCCCGAGTTTTAAGGGACCTCTTACAGTTCTGCAGGGCCTGTAAAACAGAGTTCTTCTGACAGGCTTTTAAGTAGGGTGCCACCTCGATTTTACGGCCCTGGCCTGACCACCAACTGTACCAACAGTTCCAAAGGCACCACCAACTGAGGCTTTATAGCTGGGCGGGAGTCTGACAACACCATTCAGCTGACAGTGGATATTAGAAGACCGCCATCTTTTACTGTTTATATAGTATGCTTTTATATTGATTGACAGTTTTAACTGGAATTTTAATGTATATTTATTGATGTTGTTAGCGTCCCTGAGCCTGCCGAATGGCGGGGAGGGTGGGATATAAATGTAAATATAAATAAATAAATAAATTGTCCACAGAAGAAATACTGAGTTGGTCTCTTAAGATCCTAAAATGGGAAATGAAAGCAATAAGTACATTGTGAAGTTCCCTTCTAGAAATGAAAGGAGAAGCCCAAACAGGTCTGTAGTCAGTGGTGGGGCGCAAGGGGTGGCTGCTGGCACCCCCTATAAAATTTGCAGCATCCCCACCCCAATCTCCCCTTTTAATTGTAAATTTTGGTGGGGTAGCTGTGCCAGCCCACAGCAGTTTTGCTAATCCTCCTTCCTTCCTGTGATTCTTCCTGTGGAAGAAGGAAGGAGGATTAACAAAATCGCTTTGGGCTGGCACCACAGTGGCACGACTTAAACAAAGCCTGGTGGCCAAGAAGTAGGAAGGTCCTGGCCCACCAAGAAGTAGGAAGAGCCAGTGACTGCTCACCGGGCCCGGGGTAAGGAGCTTAAGCAGCTGGAAGGGAAAATCGGGGAAGATCCATTTTTGGTTCCCAAGCATTTCAGTGGTTGGAAAACTTTGGGAACCAAAGCTGAGTCTTAAATTGCACCCCCACCCCCAACTGTGGAGTGCTTGTTTTAAGCACCTCAGGGCTGACACTCTATGCCTGGGAACAGAGAACTGTAAAACTGCTCAGAGCTCCGGACCTCGCTGCATTGAGGCCAAGATTAGACAAAACCCCTTCCTGCTTGACTGTGGGGCTGTGAAGTTCAGGATTCAAATTCTCAAGCCAGCTGAGTAAGAAACACAGGGGGACCCATGCTCTTTCAGCATGGGGGCCATGGCAGATTAGTTCATTTAATTTAATTAATGGTGTCCCAGTGCCCCCCCAATTCCTGGCTATGGGGCTGAGCCCAAAACAAGATGAGGCCCTGTGAACGTTACTTTGTCAGTGTGCAGAGGGGACAGACTGGTGCAGAGATTTCACTACAGAGGATATGTGAAAGCAATAGCCCATTATGCATTACTGCCGTGATGTGTCATCTGTCCTATACCTAAGCAGATGACCTTTCCTTATGGAAATCGGGTGAGTACAGCATTTGGGAATATTTCCCTTTCTGCCTCCTACCACTCACAAGCAGAATGAGAATGAAATGGAAGAAAGTTATTGCTTGGGTACAGGCTTGTAACAAGAACAAAAAATAATATTGATAAGAACATACTTTTGTCATTTCTTTGCCATTAAGCAGGAACAGAAGGTTGTTGGTCATGGTACAATTTATAATCTAAACTGAGGAGGGCATAAGATTCCCAAGCACTTCCCTTGGCAAATACCCTCATTAACCTACCTCACAATAACCCCGGAATCACAATTCTTTTCCCAAGCAGCTTCCTATACATTTGTATCTGTTGTTGGTAAAAATAGTGGTGTTCCACTGAAAGAAATTCAGGTAGTGACAGCATTTAGGACAGTTTATAAATGCACTAACAATGTGTTCACTTAGTTTCAAAGGAGTGATTCTGAATGTAAAGATATTGCCTAAATCAAGGCCACATATAACTCTTCATACTCCGGAAGAACAGGCACTATTGCAAATGAATGCCCATGGGCTGTTGAGGCTTTTGCCTCCACTCATGGAGGTGGGAGTGGCGTGTTTGCTGGGGCCACCAGGCAATTCTAGGCATCCTGTCCCAGTCTTGAAGCCTAGTTAAGAACATAAGAACATAAGATAAGCCAATGTTGAATCAGGCCAATGGCCCATCTAGTCCAACACTCTGTCACACAGCGGCCAAAATATACCACGTGCTACCAGGAGGTCCAGCAGTGGGGCCAGGACACTAGAAGCCCTCCCACTGCTACCCCCCCCCCCAGCACCAAGAATAGAGTGCATCACCTGCCCCAGACTGAGAATTCCCATCTATACCCTGTGGCTAATAGCCACTGATGGACTTCTGCTCCATATGTTTATCTAATTCCCTCTTGAAACTGTCCATGCTTGTAGCTGCCACCACCTCCTGTGGCAGTGAATTCCATATGTTAATCACTCTTTGGGTGAAGAAGTATTTCCTTTTATCTGTTCTAATCCGACTGCTCAGCAATTTCATGGAGTGCCCACGAGTTCTTGTATTATGAGAAAGGGAGAAAAGTACTTCTTTCTCAACCTGCTCAATCCCATTCATAATCTTATAAACCTCGATCATGTCACCCCTTAGCCGTCGTTTCTCCAAGCTGAAGAGCCCCAAGTGTTTCAACCTTTCTTCATAGGGAAGGTGTTCCAACTCTTTTATCATTCTAGTTGTCCTTCTCTGCACTTTTTCCAATGCTAAAATATCCTTTTTGAGATGTGGTGACCAGAACTGTACACAATATTCCAAATGAGGTTGCACCAGTGATTTATACAGGGGCATTATGATACTGGCTGATTTGTTTTCAATTCCCTTCCTAATAATCCCCAGCATAGCGTTGGCCTTCTTTATTGCAGCTACACACTGTCTAGACATTTTCATTGAGTTATCCACTACGACTCCAAGATCTCTGTCTTGGTCCATCTCTGCCAGTTCAGACCCCATCAACGTGTATTTATATTTAGGATTTTTGGCTCCAATGTGCATCACTTTGCACTTGGCCACATTGAACCCCATTTGCCATGTTGACGCCCACTCACCCATCCTCGACAGATCCCTTTGGAGTGCCTCACAATCCTCCCTGGTTTTCACCACCCTAAACAACTTCGTGTCATCTGCAAATTTAGCCACTTCACTGCTTACTCCCAATTCCAAATCATTAATAAACAAGTTAAAAAGCATCGGACCGAGTACTGATCCCTGTGGTACCCCACTGCTTACCACCCTCCACTGAGAAGGTTTCCCATTTATGCTCACTCTCTGTTTCCTATTTATAAGCCAGTTTTTGATCCACAAGAGGACTTGTCCTTTTATCCCATGACTATTGAGCTTACTTAGGAGCCTTTGATGAGGAACTGTATCAAAAGCTTTCCGGAAGTCGAGGTAAATAATATCTATTGGGTTCCCCTTGTCCACATGTTTGTTCATGTTACTCTGAATCATTCTACCCCACAGGCTTGAACTAGAGTGGCACTCTTTGGGGGAACCAGAGTCCATGAAGGAATGGCAATGCTTCTTGAAGTCTATATATCCTCAATGGTTTGTAATTGTTAGGAAATGACTCTGTCCAAGAAACCATCATTACATGGAAGACATGACTTCCCCACCTAACAGGAGTGGCAAATGTATGTCTATGTGAACCAAAAGGACACATTTAGATTCTTATAGGAACAGATGAGAGATAGGCAGACTCTGCTATGTTTTGATGGAAGTACTTGGAGCTCAGGGTTTCTCTCTTTAGAAATACCGTGTGGGGTAGTGGACCCATTCCCTCTAAGGAATGCCTCTTTGCCCCCACCTGTGTGGTTCCTGTGTATTTGTAAATAAGGGAAATATTACCAAAAACACAATGAATTTCCAGTACTCTCTACTCCAAAGAAAAACAATCCAGGTCAGGGGTCATTTCGTAGAAAAAGAGGTGCAGGAGCTCATTAGCATAACTTATTAGCGTAACTTATTTGCATATGCCACACCCCTTGGCATCACCAAAAGTGTGTCAGAAGGTAACACCCACTGCTCAGGCTTCACCTGAAAAATCTCCAGGTATTTCCCAACTCAGAGCTGGCGAGCCAGCTTTACACTTTTTGAATAAAGACACTTTAGGTTTCCTTTGCTCTTGCAGGGAAGGTACCATACAGCAAGCATGAAAATACAGATCAGGTTAGTATGCTTTTGCTTTTTCTGCAATAAATCAGGAAAACAATCAAAAGATTATTTTGGCAACAACATGCCTGGGAGAGATATTAATTAAAAGAGTAATGTTTATAGCAGTCTTGAGGAGCATACGTTCTATTGCACCTTCACACACATTAAGACCAGACAAGGTATAATCCCAAACAGACATCACACCAGCAGCCATGTACACAATACTGTGTTTGCCATCTACCATAAACACATAAAGGCAGGCTATAGCAAGGATAGTCCTACGATAAGAAAGCCTCCAGCAAAAACCCGGCTGCTTTCCACAGTGCATCACTATATGTGCCTGCTCCTGGGCTTGTTATTCCTGGAATGCTGTTCCTGCACGTTCCCCCTTGAAATGACCCCTGTTTCATGTAATCTCTCCCCCCAAAATTTCTCACTATTCAGAGAAGTGATAATAATGTAATAATAAGCCTCCCTAAGCCTGCTTCGGTGGGGAGGGCGGGGTATAAATCAAATAAAATAAATGTTTACGTAAACATGTAGCTCAAAATCCAAAAAGTAGACTTTACCTTGGAGAGATCATGAAAACATCATATCCACATCATCTGGTTCTTATTGCAGCTTTGGTTCCAAATGACTCACTCCTCAGCTCAAGATGGGTAGCTGTGTTAGTCTGTAGCGGTAGAAAACAGCTTTTGTGAGTCACTGCTCATTTCCGAAGTGGCTCACAAAAGCTCATACTCTAGCATAAATTTTGTCTTTAAGGTGCTACTGCACCCTTGCCCTTTTCTACGGGTCAGTTCAGTGTTCTATGACCTTGTTCTTATAGTGTCCACTTTCCTAGTAGTATTCCATTTCCTTGTTGAAGTGTTTCCATCCTGCTCCACTGCAAAAGCTGATTCTGCATCATACAGGCACCAGTACAGATGTCTTCTGTACAGCGAAGCATGAAGGGTTCTTCCTTGCAGCCTGCTTCAGCATTCGCTTTGGCTGAAGGCATAGAATGGGTTCAATGATGTTATCTTGATATTCATGTTATTCAGAAGTGTTGATTGGTGATTAATATACATGGCAAATGTGGGAATGTCATAAGTGAAACTCCACTACAGACATTTTTCCTCCCAATTATGTTAAAACAACCTCAGTATATTGGGATATCTGACAAGAGTCTACTGATCTTGACTCACTCTCTCATGTTCTTATCCAAGCCCCTGTTGCTGACTAAAATAAATGGCACAGTCATGGTTCTGAAGGCCCCACAATGTTGGAAATAATTTTGTTTAGATTTGGTACGTTCCCAATATTTGGGCTAAATCCTTCACTAATAAATGTCTGATTGCACATTCCAATCAAGCAGCCAGTCTATAAGCAGTCAGCCCTCAACCCCTCATTTCTTCCCAGATTTCTTTAGTCATTCCAATCTGTTCATCTTTAACACACAAAGCTCCGCCCTCATTCCAAAGGTAGCCCTGTGCATGGTTGCCATGGTCACCCTCTGCATTGAATGGAGATTCCCTCCAGTCTTACTTTTCTCCTCCTGCTAGTGGCCACAAGGACTTTCTTTTTTGGATGACAAGCAGAGGTTGGGTAGCCTACAAAATTCCTACTGCCAACTTGAAAATGACTAATGATCTTGCCTGGTTGTTTGTGCTGGTCTTGAGGAGTGTCCTGAAAGAGGCTGCTGGCCAAACGCCCCCTCCAGGGTTTCGATATGCCTCTTATGAGGTGATCATCCCAAAGAGACAGACCCCCAGATATGGGCACAAGGAGCCCCAGCATGTGAACTACTTGCTGAAGATAGAAGGGAAGAGCCACCTGGTATACCTCAGGCAGAAGAGAGCCTTTGTCCCCCAACACTTTCCCGTTTTCACTTACAGCAAGGAAGGGGATCTGCAGGTGGACTATCCATTCATCAGGGATGACTGTTTCTATGATGGTTTTGTACAGGGCATGCCTGTCTCTTTGGTTGCTATTAGCACTTGTTTAGGAGGTCTCAGAGGTGTTTTGCAAGTAGAGAATAAATCCTATGAAATTGACCCTGTCCCGGCGTCTGCCACCTTTCAACATGTGGTGTATCGACTAGAAGAAGAGGAAGGGGCCATCCGCATGAGGTGTGGGCTGACAGAAGAAGAGCAACTTCGACAGGCAGCCATGATCCAAAAGACTGGGAATGTTGCAACTGAAAGGTCTCAGGACAGACCCTGGTGGACACATACAATGTATGCAAAGCTTTTCATTGTGGTGGAACATGAGCGCTATGTTCAGTTTGGCAGAAATGAAACTGTTGTTGCCTTGAATGTACTGAATGTCATCCATCTTACAAATACATGGTATATTCCAATTGATGTCCAGGTAACCCTTATTGGACTGGAAATATGGTCTGAAAGGAATTTGATAAATATTTCTAAAGACATCGGTACTTGCCTTGACCATTTTAATACTTGGAGGAAAACAACTGTTAATCCACGTCTACCACATGATGCAGCCCACCTTTTTGCATATAAGAATTTTGGAATTCGATTGGGATTAGCATACACTGGAACATCGTGCTGGAAAGATTATTCAACTGCTGTTGACTCATATATGAGTTCCAGTTTGTTCTTTTTTACTGTCACATTTGCCCATGAACAAGGGCATATTCTCGGTATGAACCATGATGCAGAATCATGTACATGTGAAGAGAAAAACTGCCTTATGGCTGCCTTTCACTCAAACAGTGATAAGTTCAGCAACTGCAGTTATAGAGACTATTACAAATTATTGAAATCTGGCAGAGTACAATGCATGTTTTCTCCTGGAGACCCGGATAAACAGTATAAACTCACATATTGTGGCAATAGAGTAGTGGACCGTGGTGAACAATGTGATTGTGGTTCAAAACAGAACTGTGAACGGGATCCCTGTTGCCAGTCTGATTGCAGGTTGCGTTCCGGTGTCACTTGTGCTTTTGGAGAGTGCTGTTCCAAATGCCAGTATCTTCCTGCTGGAACTCTGTGCAGGAAAAGTGCTAGTGTCTGTGACCTTCCAGAGTACTGCAACGGGACTTCAGAGTGGTGTCCTGAAGATGTTTATGTACAGGATGGTGCCCCATGTCCAGACGATGCCTACTGTTATCATGGGAAGTGCTCAACTCACGATAAACAGTGCAAAACGATCTTTGGCTCAAGAGCAACAGTTGGTTCAGAGGGCTGCTTCAGAGAACTGAATACTCGAGGCGACCGCTTTGGCAACTGTGGGTTTACTGGTGCTATTTATCAAAAATGTAATGATAAGAATGTGCTGTGTGGCCGAATCCAGTGTGAAAACTTTAATGAATTACCTTCGTTGGAAAGACACAGCACCATAATTCAAACACGTGTTCACAACAGTCTGTGCTGGGGCACAGATTACCATCATGGAATAAGAATACCTGATGTTGGAGCTGTGAACGATGGCAGTCTCTGTGGCAAAGATATGATGTGTATTAATAAGGAATGCACTGATGTGTCCCTATTGCAATATGATTGTAATAGGACAAAATGCCAAAATCGGGGAATATGTAACAGCCACAAAAATTGTCACTGTGATTATGGTTGGGCCCCCCCATACTGTCTAGATAAAGGCCATGGTGGCAGCATTGACAGTGGACCCCCTCCACCACACAAAGTCAGTACAACTATTGTTAGAGGAGTCGTAGTCCCTGTTGCTGCTATTGTTATTGCTGTTCTCCTTGTTTGTGTTGCTGCTGCTCTTGGTGTATATTACAGAGCTAATCTGAGGCAGTGGTACAGATCATTTCAGGCATGATGCCATCAATAAAACTGACAAAGGAAGACAGCCAAAAATAATACTAAATGTATTATATAATACATATGATCTGTCACCAGACCTGAACCCCAAGCTAAAATCTGAGCCAAACATTGCCTTTTTTGGAGCTCGGATGGACCAGCTCAAAGATCACATGTCTGGAAGCTCGAGTGCCCGGTCTTTGCACACTCAGCTCGGAAGCATTTGGCTACTTTCGCCAGAGAAACTGCACTCCCGCCGTTTTCACTGAAAAGTGGGTGTGGGTAAGATTTTTTGGCTGTCGGAGGACCACTGCCAGGCACCCAAGGCTGACAGGCATCTCTGATTTCCAATCAGAGACATCCATCCTTCTCCCTTGGAATGGGAGTGGTGTGTGTATATATTCCCAGGCGGCGCATGACCGCCCTTTGTTTCGCGTCACAGTCTCTTTCAGTGCAGTGCTCCTTTTGCACATGGAACAAATCTCATGGTGGCCCTGGGGTGGGGGAAAAATTTACTGGGGTTATTGAGTGGGTGGAGAAACCAGTTAGATCTCCTGGCAACAATACCAATAGCCAGACGAAAAACATCCTCCCCTTCCCTCTTCTTTCCATTTCCCCCCTTTCTGCGTTTCTCGGCTGCAATAAATGGTCGCTGCCTGCCTTTTGTCTTTTCCCTGTGTGGGGTGGGAAACTGGGCTTTAATTCTTTTGCTTTCACAACATGTTTTTGGTTTAACTCTGGGGTTGCCTGTTTCCTTGGCAAGTCAAGCAGCGGAGCCACCCCACCCCTTCTGTGGTTCTGCAAGTGGTTGTTTTCTCTGCCCGCTGGGGGTGGGGTTTGACTTTTCTGCTCATCCCAAAAGGACACCCGCTCTCCCCTGACCAGTTGGCAACCAACCATCCAACCATTCTTGGGGTGGGATTGGTAACTGCCCTTAGCACTGGCTGTGGATTTTTTCCTCTCTGCATCCTGCCTCCCTGGGTTGCTGAAGACCCTCGCCTCAGAGTTCCTTCTCTCTCACCCCCCCTTCACCTTTCAGTGACCAAATCTCAAACCACCTTCTGTTGCGGGGAGGTGGCACTGGCAAAGTCCCCTGGGCACAGGCTGTGGGTCTTTTCCTCTTTCTGCACCCTACCTTCCTGGGTTGGTGAAGTCTCTCACCTCAGAGTTCCTTCTCCCCCCCCTTCATCCCTCGGTAACCTAGTCTCAAACCACCTTCTGGGGTGGGGAGGTGGCAAAGTCCCCTGGGAACAGGCTGTGGGTCTTCTCCCCTTTCTGCACCCTGCCTCCCAGGGTTGCTGAAGTCCCTCACCTCAGAGTTCTCTCTCTGGCCTGGAAAGTGGGCACCTCACTCTCTAAGCGTTTCCTGGGGGAGGTTTGCAGACTGCCCTTAGCACTGACTGCGAGGCTCACACTTCTTCTTTGAAAGAGCGCCCCCCTTTTTGCTTGGGTCACTGCAGTCTCAGATTTGGCAGTTCCTTCTCTCCCGTGGCAAGTGGGCACCCCACTCTCGAAGAAATTTCGGTGGGGGCCAACTGTCCTTGACACCGACTGTGGGGTTTGCCTTGCCAAAATAAAGAAACTCTTCTCCCTGGGTGGGTCGAGTCTCTACCTTTGGGTCCCCCTCTCTCCTCTGACCGCTGGCTGTGGGGACTTGCCTCAAGTGCCCCCATTGAAAGGGAAAAAAACCCTTCTCCCTGGGTGGGTTGAGTCTCTGCCTTCAGCCCCCCTCCTCTGCCAACGAGGCTCCCAACCCACTGAACCTTGCAGCATTTCCCTGCGACTCAAGCAGCCACTCTTTCACCCCCACTACCTAGGTCTTACGTGCAGGGGCATAAGGAGAGCCCGAAGGGGTCATGGGCTCGGGAAGATGGGAAGACAGGGCACTCTGACCACAGGTTATGGGATACGACCATGTTGTCCCACACTGGTGCCCTCCTGCTTGGGCACTTCATCAGCAGCTTCTGCTTCAGGTTCCCCTGCAGCATCCACACCGGACAAGAGCCCCCTTTGTTTCCAGGTGGGCTGTGGGGGCAAAGTATGCATGAGAGGGAGGAGACCACTGTCACTAGTGGTGATGATGGCCAAAGCATGTCATCCTGTTGTCCAGGGATTCCCAGCCACGATCGCCCACCTGTCCCTCAACCGTCAGTATGCCCCCCCGCACTACAGGGTCTGAGTCTGGGAAACGGTTATGCCTGAAAAATGCCACGCAGATGGGTGTGGGAGCATGGCTGCAGTCTACTGAGTGAAAGTCCTTCCACATCCCACCCAGCGATACCACAAAGCATTTCACCATTGGTTCTCATCACCCAACCCCCCAAAAATGGGGTTGCTACAGGGGAAACCTTACTGTCACATCACGTTCCTGGGTCCCTTCCCGCAGGGCCCAACCTTCCATGTCTCCTTACAGCTCTCCTCCCCGTGGGGGAGGTTCCACCGGGCCCATCCCCAGCCAGGGCACTCCTTAACGCTACCTCAAAGCATGTCGTGGTCAGTCATCATCACCCAACTCCCCAAAAGCAGGGCTTTTAGAGGGGAAAACTTATTGTCACATCACACTCCTGGGTCCCTCCCCACAGGACCCACCCTTTCATGTCTCCTTACATCTCTCCTCCCCCCAGGGGAGGTCCTACCAGGCCTGTCCCTGGCCAGGGCGCTCCTTAACACTACTTCAAAGCATGTCACAGTTGGTCATTGTTGCCCTCCCCCCAACGCAGGACTGCTAGACAAGAAAATTTAATGTTACATCATGCTCCCAGGTCCCTCCCCGCAGGGCCCACCCTTCCATGTCTCCTTACATAAATAAATAAATATATATCTCCTCCTCCACCGGACCTGGTTCTGCCCTGGTCAGTGATCCCATTGCCATTTAAGGGTACGTGGGCATGGGGAAAGAGCACCTGCTGTCCCTGTCACCTTTCCAGGCTGGGTGGGAGGCTGGGCCCCAACCAGTCCTCCTGTCCAAAGGGCTGGGTGGTTGGCCTCATGAAGACAGAGGCACCCACAACTGTGCAGGTGGTCCCTGGGGAGGTCCTCTGGGAGTTGGGTGCCTGTGGCTGAACCAGTTCTGCTTTGGACCATCTGAAACCATCACTGGACAAATCCTCCAGAAGCGGTTTCCCGGGGGGCACCGGACTTGGGAGTCTGCTACCTGTATCCCCCAGACCTGACAGGCACGTGATTTGTGGTGCATGTAGAGGGTCACCCCAGGGACAGGCTGTACGAGTTGAAGACCTCTAGCTCACCCAGGTCAGTTTTGGTCATGCTTGAACCAGTGGGGGGGACGGACATCCCATTGAAAAGCATTGTCTCTTTGTGGGCCTGTAGCTCGGCCCCCCCAAAGTCCAAGAGGGACCAGACTTGGTGAGCACAATGAGGAGAGTGAGCTGGAATTATGCTGAGAATTTGGCTCCCAGGACTGTCACGGCTCAAGTAGGGTGTCACCTGAAGCTGCCACCATTCTGGTTCCAGGCTCCTCTGAGAAGGCCCAGAGCACCCTCCCAGGCCTTTAGACCTCCCTTTTAGCCATAATGAGCGTGAGGACCAGGTAGAGTGAACAATGAAAATGGTTTATTTTATAGGAGGTCAAACAAACAAGGTACAGGAATAATAACAGTGAGTGGGTGAAAACAAAAAATCAAATGCCCTAACGTGTCTATATATACTGTCCCTAGCTCACTATTTCAAGTGGCAGACTACTCACCCTTCCCTCAGAATGAGGGTTTCTTCCCCACAGCAGCCTTCCTTCTGGCCCTTTTCCCGGAAGAAGAACAGCTTCTTCTCTTGCACCAGTTCTTTTATTCCCCAGCCCCCTTCTTCCCTATTGGCCAAATTGGTGCCAAAGGCCTCCTGGGGTTTGTAGGTCCAGCCTCCCCTACTGCTAGCCAGGCTCCCGGGGCCTACTAGGCCTTGCTTGCACAGCCCAGATCATGACAGGGACCAATGCTCCCTCTAAGCTGTGGAGTCTTGTGAGCAAAAATTCTACTTTGTGAGGTACTGGCATTAAAGTTGTGAACAAGTGATTTGGCTACTGCAGAAATCAGTTTGCTCTGGAGCCATCCTTCCTGAGCTAAGACAAAAATGTGTGAGCTGGAGGATAAAAAACTGTGAGCTAGCTTACACTAACTCAGCTTAGAGGGAACACAGCCTGGGACCCCCCGGGGATCTTTTCTGCATCTGGACCGGTCCACAAACCGGTTCGTGAACTGGCCACTGTTCAGTTTGAGAACCGGTCCAGGAATGGGGTCAGTTCGGTTCAGTTTGGTCTGGGGCAAAATTTGGAAAGTGCCCATCCCTATTATTCAATATAAATTCCAATACTATTTGATGGGAGCTGCGGTGGCTCAAGTGGTTAAAACGCTGAACTGCAGGCTGTGGAAGGTCAGTAGTTCAGCAGTTCGAGACCCGAGAGTGCCGCATGACGGAGTGAGCTCCCGTCTCTAGTTCCAGCTCCTGCCAACCTAGCAGTTCGAAAGCAAGAAATTGCAAGTAGATAAATAGGTACCACTTCGGTGGGAAGGTAACAGCGTTCCGTGCGCCTTGGTGTTTAGTCATGCCGGCCACATGACCACGGAAACGTCTTCGGACAGCGCTGGCTCTTCGGCTTTGAAACGGAGATGAGCACCGCAACCCTAGAGTCGGATTCGACTGGCTTTCGAGCAAGGGAACCTTTACCTTTACCTTTTTACTATTTGATAGTGATATGCATAAAGATCTTTGAATGTAAAAGCTTTTGAATTATTTTTAACTGGTGTTTTATGGAATTTTTCTCATAGGTACATAACAGATCATAAGCTCTGATTTATTTAACCCCCCAGTCTCTGTCTGCTGAGTCACCGAATCTCTACCTTCTTGGCCATAGGAGAAAAAGGAAAATCAGAGCCACAAGCAAATTCTGTTCCATCACAGGCCTTACCCGCAGAAATGTATATTACTTCCAGCACCATTTGAATAAGGGAACGACCCCCAGTTTACACTGGCTGAGTTGAGACCTCAACCGATCCCAAGTAACCAGTGAGACATAAATTATGAAAGTATTTCAGTCCATACAATCATATTGAAGTCATTGTACTGGAATAAGCTTCGGACAACAGAATCCATGAAAGGGAGGAAAGCTGGGCATAGCTGGGAAAATAAAGGTGGGGGGGGGATTGGACGATCAGTTTGTATAATCAAAATCCTATTATATAGGGATTATTTACAACATAAGAAGGAAAACACTCCCATTTTATATTTATATTCGAGTAGTTTAGTTTATAGAAGTCTGAATATCCCAGACTAGCCTTAGCTTGTCAGACCTTGGAGTCAGCTATGGTTAGTACTTGGATGGGTAGCCATGGAGAGGGTAAACACAATGGTAAACCACCTCTGTTCATCCCCTACCTTGAAAACCTGGGGTGGTGGTGGTACAAATTGGTTGTGACTTGAAGGCACTTAATTATAATTCATTTTGCTCTGATTGTTAACTATCTGATGTCTTCTGTTACCTGCTGTGAGTCTTCTGGAGATAGGCAGGCTAAAAAATCTTTTAACACATTATTGTAGTAAATAGCGATTCAAAAATATATGAGTTTACTGACCAGCCTGCCTCTCTCTCATCTGTGCAGGAAGAGTGCTGCTGAGGCTTCTCTACCCTCTCGCCTGGGCAGTGGTAGCTGGCAGGGGATGGGCTCCATGAGTGGGAGAGCTGTTGTGAGAGGCCGTGGAGGCCAACAGAGCTTGCATAAGGCATACGGGGCTGTTTAACCAGCAGGGGAGAGGTGCTGATGAGGACTCTCACTAGCCAGCTCTCTGCTGCAGAGGGCAGGCAGTGAGGGAAGGAGGAGGGAGGAGGGTGCTGTAAGCCCTCTCCCTTCCTCTCTTTTGCTCCAAGGCATTGCATGCAAGATGAGGGCTTGAGGAGGTGAGGGTACAGGTTCCAGGTCAAGGCAATCTACCCTGTGACATGATTAATTTATTTAAAACATTTCTATGCTGCCTATCCACCCAGCTCAGGGTTCCCAAGGCAGCAAATGTTAAACATTTCACACATTAAACCATTTCAAACATTTAAAAGTATTTAAAACACACACACAATATTTAAAGCAATTTAAAGCACACAAATAGGGAGGAGGCCTGTAATGATTTCAAGTTATATGTGTGTGTTTCTTTCCTTTTTTTTTTTCTTTTTAACCCCCGGAGGGCATTTTTTTTTTAATTACATTTTTCTAAACACTACAAACTACAATGAAAAAGGGGAGGGGAAACATCTACATCTAGGGAGAAGGTAAAGGTAACCACAACTAACTAAAACCCCAAGAATTGGATATCATCATATTAGCTTATAAATGTATTACTCTAAAATGCTTATATAACATTGAACATAGCTGAATAAGCTAGGTTATGCATCCTTTTAACCACTTTGACTGTTTAACAATCCTCCCCAGAGCATTGTCAAAACCCAATGCTTTACAACAGCCTTCAGAGCTTCAATCTTCATTTTGTTTTATCTTTTCAGTCTCTCAGTTGGTAGCCTCTTTTGGGAGCAGCCGCCACCTTGTCTGAGTCAGAGTCCTTGTTGGAGGACACAGAGTCCAATTCACCATTAGATTTGCTGTCCTCTTCTTCTTTCGTGTCCTCTTCTGGCTCTCCCAATTGCAGCCTCAGGAACTCACGCGCTTTAAAAACAGAGTCAATTTTTTCCCTTTTATCCATCAGTTTGAAAGTGACACCTTCGGGAATCAGCCACCTGTACGCAATGCTGTTTGTTTGTAAAAAGAGAATTAAGTCCTTATACTTCTTCCTCTTTTTCCTTACTTCAAATGGGATATCTTTTAAAATCCTGATAGTGTTGCCTCCGATTTTCAAGGGTATACTTGTAGTCACTTTCAGGATTAAATCCCTCACATGCCACTTAGAGAATCTAACCACAGTCTCCCCAGGCAGACTATTCTTCTTGATGTACACAGAATAGGCCCTATAGACCACATCCATTTTGCTTACAAGGTATTCTGCTTTTAAATCCGTCACTAGGGCTAATGCATTGCTCAGAATTTGCTTTAGATTCTCATTTTTGGCTTCAGTAACTCCTTGGAACCAGAGTACCAGATTGGCTCTCTCCATTTGCAATTGCAACAGTTGAGATTCCTCTGAAGCTTGCTTCCTTTCCAGCAGTTGCATCTTTTTTCTTGCTTTTTACGAGTTGGCATCCATTTCCAAAACTTTCTCAGCTACCTGCTCCGTCTTTTTTGAAGTTTCAGACAATTGGAGCTTCTGTGCTGCAAAGTTCTGATTTAATTGCTAGTTGATGTTAGTCATCTGGTCCAATAGAGGGCACAAAGAATCTGCCAGGAGTTTGGAAAACTCTGTGGTCTCTTCTGCTCTCGGACTCATGCTGCCTGCTGGTTTCAGTTTCGATAGTCCTTTCTCCATCTTTCTCCCCGCCACCTTTCCAGATTGTTTAGTTTTACCAAAAGTTGCTAAAGTCTCTGAAAGTCGCCAAAACGCTTGACCATGCTCAGGTAAGGTTCTCAAAACAGATTTCTCTGCTTTTATCCCCACTCCCCCCTTGTTAGAATGCTTTTAAGTCTTTGTGTCTGGGAGGGGCACCTCCCCCGCTCGCTTCCCACGCTGATCCCAAGGAGGGATGCTTTCTTTTTAAAATGCCGGTATTTTGCCTTTACTCAACTCACTGCTCATTGTTGGTCTTCTGACCTTGTTTCAGTTCATTTTAAATGCTCAATCTCCAACGTTTGTCCCGGTTAGCAGCTCTAGATCCGAACAGACATATAGCGGCCGGACCATCGGGGCGGAGGAGCGCCTCAATTCCCCAGCATCGCACTAGTGTACAGGCAACCCCTCAAGAGCCCCATGGCTAGGAACCTTTCCCAAAAGGCTCCAGGGGGGTGGCGGATGATCGCTAGCGCGCAGATCGTGCCCCCGGAGCGACCGGGAGGCATGTCTGCTATTGAGTTGTCATAAACCGGAAGTTCGTGCGTGGTTCTTTAAATGGTTGTTAAGCGTCAGAAGAACAAGGGGGTGAAAGAGGGAGATGAGTGAGTGAAGTGATTGATTGGTGACTGAGACTGTATGGGCAGAGCCAAGTGTGTATGTGGAGGGAGAAAAGGCAGATACTATTTAAAGATAACTATGATGCCGTCTGGAGGAAAATACAAAAGGGTTTGGAAAGATGGTTTAAACTAAAACTCTCTTGGTTGGGAGGAATTTCTGCAATAAAAGTGAACATAGTGCCAAAAACAATTTTGTAATTTCAGAGGATACCAATTAATATACAAAAGAAGACTTTGGAAGACTGGCAAAGACAAATAAATATGTTCATATATAATGGGGAAAAATTAAGAATTAGATGGGCAGAGCAATCCTGAGTTGTGCCAGCACTGCACTGGTCATCTGCCATGTAACCTTGGTGGTGGTAGTCCATGTCCTCAGGGGCAAGTTATGCTGCAGCAGAGTGGGGGTAAAGTGTAGCTGGCTGCTTGTGAAGCTGTGGCAATTCTGCTGCAGCGTGGCCATGCGGTGTAGTGTTGAGGCTGGGCGATGTGAGGGGTGGGGCACTTTGTGTCGATGGGAGCACTGGTCCTGGGGGCAGATGCCTTTGCACGTCACAGCTAGGAGGTGGGGGAAGGACAGCTCGGGAAAGCCCAAGTCTCCTTTCCCACCCCACCCCCTGACAGAGACCCGCAACAAAGATAGACACACAGTCACTCTCATCTGTTGTTCCTGCAGGTCAGTCTGCCCTATGACCAAGGGCCCCCAAACCACACCCCCTGAATACTTCAAGACTGCCCACTACAGTGGCTCCCTACCATCATTGACTCAGGAAATCCCCATGATCCCCTGCCTCCTCAGCACTACCAGCACAGATGTCTTCCCCCCAAGTGCCAGAGGACTCCCTTCCCGGATCAGACACACCATTAGGAGCTTCATCCATTCACCCATCATATTAGCAACCACCCCCATGGCTTATAGCATTCCCTTCTCCTCTGTTGCATGCTCACAACAGCCTCGTGAAGTCGGTCATGCTGAGGGTGCGCATCTGGCCCAAGTCCACCCACCTAGCTTCCACATAACAAGTGGGAACAGAATGTGGGTCTCCCAGGTTTGCCTCATGCTCTAGCCACCATGAGAAGCTGCCTCATCCACTCAGACCACCCTCTGGCCTCTCCCCCCTCCACACAGCAGCCTGCGAGGTGAGTGAGGGAACCTGTCTGTGTGGCTGGCTCCCTGACATGTATAGTGGATGACTACGACCAATGGGACCTGTGCAACCCTCATCAGCCACCCACACCAGCCAAGAGCCCTTCTTCTGAGACATGTCCTCAGGAACCCTGCAGGGGGAGTAGCAGATGGGGTGGGGAGAGAATGGGGCAGAGAATAAGAATAAGGGGAGGAGGTGGATTCATACCCTGCCCTTCACTCAGAGTCTCAGAGCGGCTTACAATCTCCTTCCCTTTTTCTCCCCACAACAGACACCCTGTGAGCAATACTCCCTCTAAGCTGTGGAGTCTTGTGATTAAAAAAACTGTTTTGTGAGCTACTGGCATTAAAGCTGTGAGTGAGTGATTTGGCTACTGCATAAATTAGTTTGCTCTGGAGCCATCCTTTTTTAGCTAAGACAAAAATGTGTGAGCCGGAGGCTAAAAACCTGTGAGCTAGCTCACACTAACTCAGCTTAGAGGGAACACTGTTTGTGAAGTAGGTGGGGCTGAGAGAGCTCCGATGGAAACTGCTCTTAAGAGAACAGCTCTGGGAGAACTGTGACTGACCCAAGGTCACCCAGCTGGCTGCATGTGGAGAAGTGGGGAATCAAACCCAGTTCTCCAGCTTAGAGTCTGCCACTCTTAACCATTACACCAAACTCCTGTCATGTAGCAAAAACCAAGCAGCAGATACACAGCTGTGGGATGACAGACTTTATTGCACTGGAATCCATGGCCAGGGGTGAGGACTCCATCCACCTCTGCCCTGAGGACTGAGGGTTCCTGGCATGGCATGTGCCTAAGTGGGATGACATCGCAGGTAAAACTGGGAAGGGCTTGCTGGGCACGTCACTCCACTCCACAAGGAGGGCTGGAACAGCAAACTGAGTGATGCTGGAACACTGGACTGAGCAGAGTGCATGTGGGGTGGGACATGCCACGCCCTTGTCTTTCTGTTGAATCTCCACCTGCAAGACAGAAAAACTGAACCATGGCAACCAGGCGAGAGTGCCATGCCAGCTTCAGCCATGGATGTCTTCTCCTGCAAATGAAGTTCCGTGGAAGGGTCTTCGCCACAACCCCCCCTTGAGCCGCATGATAGAACCAGCCAACTCACACTCAACTGTCCTGTGGTGCAGTCCTCCCGGTTTGCTTGCAAACCATCTGCCACAGCAGCTGCAGCTCAAGCCTCTGATTCTGCAAGGGAATGAGTTAAAGGGACAGTTGCCAAGCTGGATTGCCATCTGTAGATAAACAGCTGCCAGACCCCACCCCCACCAGGCATGGCCTATCATCTGCTGAGGGTGGGAATCAGGCAGTTGACAGAGCATCCCCCCTCCCAATCT
The DNA here is from genome assembly GCA_029375565.1 of Gekko gecko. Lineage (NCBI taxonomy): Eukaryota > Metazoa > Chordata > Lepidosauria > Squamata > Gekkonidae > Gekko > Gekko gecko. The sequence continues at coordinate 163,399,833 of JAPDNY010000003.1, read as the reverse complement.
CCTGGACAACTTTCCGGGGAATTTTTTCCATGGCATATCAAGGGCCATGGCTCTGGGCAGCCACGACTCCTGCTGCTGCACACACAAAGTCAATACGGGGCTTGAGTGCAGGATATGTTGTCATGGCACCCAGGCTCTACTGAGGGGAGTGGGAGAGCAGATTTGGAGTCCTTGCCCATGCTTACCTGTCAGTGTGTGGTTGCCCCTGTGGGTCGGTCTTCTGAAGGTGGAGTACCTGTTGGGCTTCTGAAAGGGGAGAGGTCAGCCACAGAGTATGGACTTTGTTCTCCTCCTTGGTTGTCAGCGCAAAGTGCTTGCCCTGTGGTGCAAAGTGCCTCGCTGTTCACTCTAATTCTGCATGGCAGGGAGCTCTGAGACAGAGTCCTATGCTGCGTCCCCTAACTACTGAGTAGTGCATTGTCCTGCTGGAAGTATTTGTAGGAGGGAGGCCTAAGATTAGGTGCTGGGGAGGGGGCTTGGCCACCATGGGGAGGGAAGTGATTGGGCAAGCCTGTAGTCAGCATCCTGAGCTCCTCTGAGCCTAATGGGTGGTGCAGTGGTGGGGGACCATTTGTTTTTTCGGATCCATGGGTGCCTAGGGGCTACACCATGTTTTTGGTTGATGTAACTTTCCACCTCTGGCAGGGGGCGTTCCCTGACCAAAAGGGCTCAAGAAACTGACTAACTCTGGCCATGCCCACAGAACCACCCACAACCATGCTGGCATAGGGGCCTATGCCTCAAGTTGTGGTGACAGGTGGCCACCTTGATCTGCCACTGGTGCCCGCAAGCAACAGTGCACTGCTGGGGGTCTGCACTGTCATAAGTGGCACTTACACAGGCGTATTTTTGACTTATGCCAGTATAAAGCTTATTTGGGACTCAGAGTGCTTTCAATTCTGTTAAAGTGTTACAAGATGGAAAAAAAGAAGAGGTCTAGTGGTACCCAATATTAAATTATATTATTAAACAGCTGGCCTAGTCTGGATTGCAGATTGGATTAAAAACCAAAATGAAAGACTAATGAAATTAGAAAGTGCATATTTGATACAAGATTTTGGTTGGATGATTTTCAAGCCAGAGACCTGGTCAAAGGTTGAAAGTACACCTTGGAGTTGAGAAAGGGATTCTTCCAGTTTTGTGATGTAGAGAAGCATGTCATCTGCGAACATACTCATTTTAAATTCATGGTCTTTGTCTTGTTTAGAAATAACTATTATCGAGGCATCATTCCATGAGGGAGGTAATGTTCCAGACTTTAGAATCACATTTCAGGCCTGAGCCAGAGGATGTGCTAGAATGGAAGCAAGTTTTTTGTAAAATTCTGGTAGGTAGCTGTCAGTCCAGCTGATTTGTTGTTTTTCAGGTTCTTGATAATGTCTAAGACCTCTTTAGAATCAATTGACCTCTCTAGGGCTAGATGGTGGGTGTCCTCGAGTTTTCTGCTGTGGATGTTTGACTGCAGATATTTAGAAATATTATAGTTTGGGTTTATGGTGGCATATAGGGAGCAGTAGTAGTTAGCAAATAGTCATGCTATATCACTTGATTTGGTGTGTATCCTACCCTTTGCGTTGCAAAATGTTGTCCTTCACTCTCCATGACATCCTCAGTGATTTTGGGGAGTTGCACCAGTACTTCTGCTTTAGAAATAACAAGTTTGTCTGTATTTGGGAGCATTCCAGTGACTCTAGGTGGGCTGGGAGTGGCTTCAGAGCTACAAGGTGTTGGCTCAGTTTCAGCTGTAGGCTGTGACTCTGCTCCCTCTAAGCTGGAGTCTTGTGAGCAAAAATTCTACTTTGTGAGCTACTGACATTAAAGTTGTGAGCAAGTGATTTGCATAAATTAGTTTGCTCTGGAGCGAACCTTCCTGAGCTAAGACAAAAATGTGTGAACCAGAACCTAAAAGACTGTGAGCTAGCTCACACTAACTCAGCTTAGAGGGAACACTGGACTCCTTATCAGCTGGTAACCTGATCTCTTGTTGTTCTCCTTCTGGCTCAGAGCCAGCTGCAGGCTGCTGTTCCGTTACTGATCGAGGGCTAGCAGGTAGCTCTTCATCTGAGAAATCTGAGCTATCACTCAGCACAGACTGACTTATGACAGCCATTGTAGGAGAAGTACCCTAAGGACCTGACCATTTCAAAGATCTTCTTTCTAGTTCTAATTTCTGGGAAGACTGCTGGTATGTCTCTTGGGACCTGTCTTTTTGTATTGTTAGGTGGTCCCAGGTGAAATGCTTTAGCTACTAAGGGAGCCACTCCATCTTCTATATAAAGTTCTTGCAAGAGCCACTGCATGAGAAAAGTTGGTAAGTCTACATTGGAGGCAGCATGCTCACGAAAGCCCCTAAATTTTAAGTTAACCTGATGTGCTGAGAATTCAAGGTTTAGCATTTGATTTTGGAGGTGGCCATTTTCATTTTGAAGCATGTGGCATTCATCTTTCAGAGTCATTCCAAGATCTAGTGCACATTCTGCCTTCTGATTTGTCTTACTAAGAGAGATCTTAAAGTCAGCAAACTGATTGGATGAAGGTTTGATAAGTGCTGACATGTTTTCCAGTATTTTTTGTTCCATCTTTCTAAATAGTGCAGCTAGAGCTTCATCTGAAGGGAGAGGGGTTGGCTGGCTTACCAGGCTGTCTTAAGTCGCCATTTTATCTGCATCTCTTTTGTCTTTTTTGTTTGTGCATGAGTGTGAGTAGAAGATGTTCTTGGATCCGATCTAGTTTTGTCAGTCTTTGTTTGCCCATGATATTCTTGAGTTGAGAGATGTTGGGTTGTCAGTTAATGAGGTTCAAGAAGAGAGGAAGGTCAGAGCTCACTCTTTGGGCATCCATCTTCTCCTCAGCTGATGCCACACATCCCCAGCCCTCCTCTTGAAGTGAAGCATTGTTCCCAGCCAGCCCATTCAAGTTTCACCTGCAATGCCATTCCACTTAGGCACATGCAGGGCTCTTTTTGTAGCAGGAACTCCTTTGTATATTAGGCGACACACCCCTGTAAGAAGAGCTCTGTAAGCTCTTGGAGGATTGGCTACATTAGGGGTGTGTCGCCTAATATGCAAAGGAGTTCCTGCTACAAAAAGAGCCCTGGGCGCATGCCATGCTGGGGATCCTCAGTCCCCAGGGTGGAAGCGGACGGAGTCCTCACCCCTTGCCATGGATTCCAGTGCAATAAAGTCTGTGTTGTGCCACAACTCTCTCTCTCTGCTACTTGGTTTCTGCTAGATGACAGGAGCTCCACACCCCTCCCTGCCCCACTCCCTCCCCGCCCCATCTGCCACTTACCCTGCAGGCTTCCCACTTATTAGAAAACCTGCTCTCAGCCACTCATTTCTTCCCTCTGTCATTCTTAATATAGTCAGTTGATCTTTGACACACAAAGCTCCGCCCTCATTCCAAAGGTAGACATGTGCATGGTTACCATGGTCACCTCTGCATCAAATGGAGATCCCCTCCTGTCCTGCTAGTGGCCACAAGGACTTTCTTTTTTGGATGACAAACAGAGGTTGGGTAGCCTACAAAATTCCTACCGCCAGCTTGAAAATGACTAATGATCTTGCCTGGTTGTTTGTGCTGGTTTTGAGGAGTGTCCTGAAAGAGGCTGCTGGCCAAACGCCCCCTCCAGGGTTTCGATATGCCTCTTATGAGGTGATCATCCCAAAGAGACAGACCCCCAGGTATGGGCACAAGGAGCCCCAGCATGTGAACTACTTGCTGAAGATAGAAGGGAAGAGCCACCTGGTATACCTCAGGCAGAAGAGAGCCTTTGTCCCCCAACACTTCCCTGTTTTCACTTACAGCAAGGAGGGGGATCTGCAGGTGGACTATCCATTCATCAGGGATGACTGTTTCTATGATGGTTCTGTACAGGGCATGCCTGTCTCTTTAATCATCCTCAGCATTTGCTCAGGGGGTCTTAGAGGTGTGTTGCGAATAGAAAATAAGACCTATGAAATTGAACCTGTCCTGGCATCTTCCACTTTTCAACATGTGGTGTATCAGCTGGAAGGACAGGAAGCTGTTGCGTGGTGTGGGGTGACACAGGAAGAACAACATCGAGATGCAGCCATAATGGAAAATACAGAGAATTTAGGCTCTGAAAAGGATCAAGACATTCCTTGGCAGACACAAAGAATGTATGCAAAGCTTGCAGTTGTAGTAGAACATGAGCGATATGTCCAGTTTGGCAGAAATGAAACTATTGTTGTTTTGCAGCTGCTGGATATCGTCCATTTTGTAGACTCATTGTACATACCACTTGGTATTCGTGTGGCCTTGGTCGGACTAGAAATATGGTCTGAAAGGAATTTCATTAATATTTCTGACAGTCTAGAGTCTGTACTTGCCAATTTCAATAACTGGAGAAAAAACACCTTTGTTAAACGTTTAGAACATGATGCAGGTCACTTACTTGTGTATAAGAATTTTGGACATATGGTTGGGTTTGCATATCTAGGAACAATGTGTAACCCCCTTTGGGCAAGTGGCACTGAATCATATACTAGTACCAGTTTATTCTTTATTTCTAGCACAGTTGCCCATGAACAGGGGCATATTCTTGGTATGAAGCATGATGATGAGTACTGTACTTGTGAAAAGAAAACCTGCATTATGGCTGCCTCTCATACAGACAGTGATCAGTTCAGCAATTGCAGTTACAGGCAGTATTTCACTCTAATGAAATCTCATAGAGCAAAATGCTTGCTAATTGCCTCAGACCCCAATAGCCAGTATAAACCCTCATTCTGTGGGAACAAAGTAGTAGACAGTGGAGAGCAATGTGACTGTGGTTCAAAATTAAATTGTGAATCAGATCCCTGTTGCCAGTCTGATTGCAAGTTGCGTTCTGGTGTCACTTGTGCTTTTGGAGAGTGCTGTTCTAAATGCCAGTATCTTCCGGCCAGAACTGTTTGCCGGAAAAGTGCTAGTGTCTGTGATCTTCCAGAGTACTGCAACGGGACTTCAGAGTGGTGTCCTGAAGATGTTTATGTACAAGATGGTGCCCCATGTCCAGATGGTGCCTACTGTTATCATGGGAATTGCGCTACTCATAAAGAACAGTGTAAAGTGATCTTTGGCTCAAGAGCAACAGTTGCTTCAGAGGTCTGCTTCAGAGAACTGAATGCTCAAGGTGACCGCTTTGGCAACTGTGGTACTGATGGTACTACTTATAACAAATGCAGTACTAGGGATATTCTCTGTGGACGAATCCAGTGTGAAAACATTGATCAGCTATCTTCTTTGGAAGACCACAACACCATAATCCAAATGCACATTAACAACAGTCTGTGCTGGGGCACAGATTACCATAATGGAATAAAGACTTCTGATATTGGAGCTGTGAAAGATGGTACTCCTTGTGACAAAGATATGATGTGTATTAATAAGGAATGCATCAATGTGTCCTTCTTAAAATATGACTGTAATGTGACAAAGTGCCAAAATAGGGGAATATGTAACAGTCATAAAAATTGTCACTGTGATTATGGTTGGGCCCCCCCATACTGTCTAGATAAAGGCCATGGTGGCAGCATTGACAGTGGACCCCCTCCACCACGCAAAGTCAGTGCAATATATATTATAGGACTCCTAATGCTCCTTGGTGCCACTGTCATTGCTGCTGCCCTGACTGTATATCGCAGGGCAGAACTTTTTCACTGGACTAGAGCTCTGATCTCAGGATTTCTTTCAACAAAGAGGTACCATGTCTGCTACTGAACATCAAAGCGAACAATGAATAAAGTAGTAAAAATATCAGGAAATAGTGGGTTCTCATATAAATTTGTGTGGTATACGTGCTATTCTGCAATAAAATACATTTGAATTACACACTTTAGATTAATTTTAACTGGTTTTTTAATGGAATTCATCTAATTGGCATAGAGGGTTCATTAGTAAGAGGGAAAATGTTTGTTTTATCTGGATGTTGTATCTATCCTCCAATCTGTAGGATTGCTACAAAAAATAAACATTTTGAATTGTAAAATCCTACCTCCCAAGCAAAATATCCCAGGTTAAATTCAAAATACTGGTGAGGTAAAGCCTTCTGTGGCATTGGCCTGAGATATCCGAGGGAGTGCCTTCCGCCATAGAAGATGATTTCCTGGTGGTTCAATCTGGCATCAGACTGGTGACCACTTCTGAGGAGGACTTTTTTGTTGCGGCCACCTAGGCTACGGAGGTAGTGCCTGTTGGGGACTGTGGGGTGCAGAATCCTACTGCTTTTAAGAAGGCCTGGAAAATCTTTCTGATTATCTGGGTCTTCTTGCTTAGATATGCATTGTTGGTTGATTATGGTTTGCTGTATATACATTTATTTACTGCTTAAACAGTAAATTGTGTTATTGAATCTGTTTTGTTTTGTTTTATTGTTCTCTTATTACGCTTTGAAACTTACTTAGGAAGTCTGTTGTTGAGGAGTGAGACAGCAATCTCATAAACACATGAATAAAATACCCAAGTGGGTAAGAAAACCCCGATCCTAACTTATTCCTATATGAACACAGTCAAAACTGCTGATAAAATCTAAGTCAACTATTTCACATGAGAGTGTTCCTTTGAAAAACACGTCCATTTGCTGAGGAATGGTGACTTTCAATGTCAGCATTTTCATCAGAGAATGAAATGTTCTCCTATTGATTGTTGCCATTTTGAATGACAGAATTGGGTTCACTTACTTTTTGCATAGAGGTTGATCTGTTTGCCCTATGTAGAATGCCATTGGGATGTAGCACTTAGTGGTTGACTACAACTGGATATACTTGGGCTCAGATCCTCACTTAGGAGGAACCTTTTGCTCTAAGCCTGAGATGGGCAGTGAAATATACTGGGTTCAGACACGTTCAAGTGATCAGCTCATAGTTTATTAGTGATTCAGCAAGAAAAAGAAGACTGAGAAACCCCTGGCTGAAGCCGGGTATTTATGCCTGAAAAAGATTACACCCAAAACACACCCCACTCCCAACTACAGGCTATTTACACTACATTGTTTCACAATTGGTTTACTCTAGGATCCCTGTTACCCTACTGGTCCATTCTAGAATCCTAGCAAGCTATTGTTATGCATCCCCAAGCTAAGTCCTTTTGCAAGTACAGTTCAGGCTCAATACATAACACCCCTCCTCCAAAGTTTAGAGCCTCTTCAACTGACAAAGTCTTTAAGTAGGCTGGCCTGCGTTGCTCACAGTTTGAGCGGTGCGGTTCCAATGATGGGGCCGAGGTCACTGGGACAGAGTTGGATGGTCCCACTGGGGAACTGGCAGGTGGTGGTGGCGTAGGTGATATCTCAGGGCTGCCTGTGACAGCTGTCAGTTCCCTCAGATAGTCAAACACCAGGCTTCTTCAGAAGATAGTGTTTATTGAAAGAGAATGCTGAAGGTGCAGTACATGCTTTTTGTTAGTGATACTTTGGAATAGCAAGCAGTCTAAGTTATAGCCCATTCAAAAGGACCCCCTACCCCCTAAACCAATAGCTACCTTGTGCATGCGCACAAAAACCCCAAAGCAAAAGTTTAAGAAAATAACCCAGACAGTACTAAATCAGTGAGAGACTAGAGGCTCCAAACCCTCCCGCATTCCAACAGCTGAATGAATGCCTCCTTCTATTTTACGATGGCAGGGTACCTGACACAGCTGACTCTGGCGTTCCGCATGCATTTTCAGATGGCTGCTCGCTGCCTATTGGTTGCTCACTGGCTGTAGGTGGGTCCCTCTCAGCCTCCGGTTTCAGGGAGCTTGGCAGCTCCTCCTTGCTATCCTCTGGGAGCGTTGCAAGCAGACTCGGTTCTGCTGGAAGGAACCGGCAGCGGAGCTGGTCAATGTGCCTCTGGAGCAGACTTCTGGTTCATGGCGTAGCGATGGCAGTCACTCTCCCCAATGGCTTGGGGGAGCGATTTGCACACCAGCGGTGTGGAGGGAAGCTGCTGATGCAGTTTCCCCACAGAACCCTAGGGCAGGGTTCCAAGCCATAGGGCTTTTGAGGGGTAGCCTCTTCAATGGCGTAATGCTGGCGAATTGAGGCGCCTCTCTGCCCTGACGGTCCTACCGCTGTGTGGCCGCATGGCACTAGCTGGGTTGACCAGAACAGGCATCGGAGATCGAGCGATTAACGAAAATATAAGCGAGGTCGAGAGTGGCCGGCAATGAACGTGGGTTTGATGTAAGTGAACTTTGAAATAACCGGAAAATCCCTTATCCCCCCCCATATCAGCAAGCTGAGAGAGGAGGGACGCCTCCCACAAGCGTGAAAGACTAGCAGAAAAGAGGGAAGGGAAAAACTGAAGTTTGGCTTGTTTTGAGAGACTTATCAGAGTGGATTTAAATCGTAAGCAGTTTTCAGAGGTTGTGAAATAGCAGTTGGTTTTTGTAAGCAATCTGCAAAGATGTTGGGCACAGGGAGGAAAGGAGCGAAACCGAAACTTACGGGCGGCCAAAGTCCGAGGCCGGAAGAAGAGGGAGTGGACTCCTAGCGGATACACTCAAGCCCGTGATGGATCAACTCACTGGTATTAACCAGCAGTTAACCGCTCTCAATCAAAACTTTGCAGCGCAACAGCTCCAGTTGGCAGAAATGGTTAAAAAGACGGAGCAAACATTGGAAGTAGTGAAAGAGATGCACGCCGAGAACAAGATTTTGAAGAAAACGGTGGACGAATTAACGAATAAACAGAATCACCAGGAAAATAGACTGTTGTTTCTACAAATGGAAAAAGCGAATATGATCCTCAGATTCCAGGGAGTTCCTGAATCACTGAATGAGGATTTGAAGAAGCTACTCAGTGATCTTATCGCACCAGTAACAGGCTTGAAAGCAGAAGAAATTATGTGTGACATGGAAACAGTGTATAGGGTGTATTCCAATTACACCAAAAAAATAGCCTGCCTGGAGAGATATCAGTCAGATTCTCAAGAAGACAAACTAGGGATGTAATTTTAAAAGCCACATCAGCAACTCCACTGAAATTGGGTAATACAATTATCAAAACTCTAAAAGACATTCCATTTGAAATTCACCAAAAAAGAAAGAGTTACAAGGATTTAATCCTCTTTCTTCAAACTAATCAAATTGCATATAAATGGGCAGTCCCCAGAAGGGGTCATCTTTAAGCTCCACGAAAAAAGAGAAGATTGACTCTGTGCATAAGGCTAAAGAATTTTTGAAATGCCATCTGGGAACCAAAGAAGATGGTGAAACTGGTTTGAGTGGCTCCACACTCTCGGAGATGGACGAGGACCTGGCTGCAGAAGAAGGCGCTGCTGCCCGCAAACCAACTTATGGTTTTAGAGATAGAAAGCCTAAGTAAAGGCAGAAGGACTCTGAAAATTGCCTTTATGAAGCGAGCTGCGGGGGATGCTCTGGAACGCTCCCATAACAAGTAACAATATTTGAGCAGAGATAGATAGCAACTCACAGCATGCATTGTTCACTAACAGTGTAGTACTAACATAGATTCTAACTGGGATAATGATCTCCTACTCTTGGGTTTTTAGCTTAGTGTGGGTATACTTTTTTTTCTCCTTAGTTGTTGTTCCCCTCCCTTTTTTCGTTGTAGTTTTAGTTGCATATCAAAAAAGCAATAAAAAATCCCCTTCAGGGGGCCAAAAAAAATGTGCCTCTGGAGCAGCTGGCCATCTTCTGTGGACACCTCGTACGATAGGGGCCCTGCTACCCTGATAACCCTGGCAGGAACACATGCTGGGCCTCTGGAGAAATTCTGGGCATAGATGGGGTTGCCGGGGAAGAATTCATGAGGTGCTATTTGACTCTCGGGGGCCGGTCTTGGTGTAGACGGTCTAGCCGGGTTGTGAGGCATCAGCCCATGAGGAGTTCTGCAGGGCTGCGGCCAGTGGTGGCATTCAGGGTTATCTGGTGGCCAAAGAGGAAGGCTGCTAGTCGGTGGTCCCAGTCTCCTTGGATGATCTGTCGGAGGGACTCCTTCGTTGTCCTCACAATTCACTCTGCCTGTCTGTTGGTTGCAGCGTGGAAGGGAGCTGAGCAGATGTGCTGAATGGCATAGTAGCCCATACACTCCTGGAACTCAGCCGAGGTGAAGGCCATCCTGTTGACTGTTACGACGGTGTCAGGTATGCCATGGGTGCTAAAGATCTGCAAGAGGGCACGAATAGCAGCCTGGAATGAGGTGGAGGGGACCAGTACCACTTCCAGCCATTTGGTGTATGAGTCCGCCACAATGAAGAAGATCTGTCCCTGGAAGGGCCCCACAAAGTCGAGATAAAGCTAGGCCCATGGCTTGTGGGAGGATTCCCACTGACACACCGGGGCCCTGGGGGGATCCAGCTGGGACTCTTGGCATGGCTGGCAGCACTTTACACAGTCCTTGATTTTGTTGTCCATGCCTGGCCACCAGATGTAGCTGTGGGCCAGCATCCTCATCCACACAATTCCTGGGTGTGTTTCATGTAGTGCAGCTAATACTTGCTGGTGCAATGGTACTGGCACCACCACCCTGCTCCCCCACAACAGCTAACCCTTGTGCACAGACAGCTCGTCTTGGTGGGAGAAGAATGCAGCAAATTCGGGGCCCACCCAGGCGGTGGGCCATCCCTCCCCACCCAGTCCAAAACATGGGAGAGGAGTAGGAGACCAGTAGGGGATGGTCAGGGAGATCCTCCAGGAGCAGGATGTGATGTGTCGGGGCCGGGTCACAGGTGGGAAGCGGCAGCTTGCTTAGGGCATCAGCATGGCCCATGGCCTTCCTGGGGCAGTAGACGAGTGAGTACTGGTAACCGGACAGGAAAACTGACCAGCACAGCATCCTGGGGGACAGCATCTGCAGTGTCTGGCAGTCCGGGGCCAGCATGCCCAGCAGTGGCTTGTGGTCAGTTGCGATGGTGAAGGGCCGCCTGTAGAGGTAATTGTGGAATTTCTTGATGCCCACCACGATCGTCAGAGCTTCTTTGTTGATCTGAGCGTAATTTCTCTCTGCTGAGGACAATGTGCGGGAATAATACACCCCAGGAACCTCTCTGCTGTTGGGAAGCTGGTGGCCCAGGACCACGCCGACCCCGTAAGGGGAAGCATCGCAAGCAAGGATGACCGATAAAGTCTTGTCGAAGTGCGCCAGGAGTGAGCAGCAGCTTGATGGCTTGGAACTCATTGGCCTGTCACTGGCCCCAGACCCAAGGGGCTCTTTTGTTGAGGAGCCAGTGCAGTGGTTCCATGACCACAGCTTTGTGGGGCAGGAAGGAATGAAAAAAGTTCAGTAGCCCAAAGAAGGCCTGAAGTTCTGGTTTGGACGTGGGGGCTGGTGCATTGACAATGGTGCTCACCTTGTCTGGGGCCGGATGGATAACTTGCATGTCTACAGAGAACCCCAGGAACTTGACCCTCAGAACTCCCAGAAGGCATTTTTCCCTCTTGACCTTGAGCCTTGCTGCTTTAAATTGTTGTAGGACTGTGTGCAGCCTCATGGCGAAGTCCTCCTCGGTGTGTGCGGTGATTAAAACATCTTAGAAGAAGGGCTGTACCCCGGGAATCCCTTTAAGGAGAGAGTCCATTAGAATCTGAAAAATTTCCAGGGCCACGCTGACCCTGAACTGCTGCCTCTGCACCCGGAACGCACTCCTGTGCATCACAATTGTCTGTGCTTCCGCTGATGCATTGTCGACCAGGAGCTGTTGATATGCCTGAGCTAAGTCCAGCTTACCGAAGACCTTGGCACCCACCAGAGCGGCCATGACATGGCTGACCACTGGGACTGGATATGCATGGTCTTGTAGAGCCTTGTTTATTGTACATTTATAGTCTGCGCAGACACAGACATCCCCGTTGGGCTTTACTGGAGTCACAATTGGGTTTTCCCATGCGGCATGGGCTGCCGGTTCCAAAACTCCTTGGGCCACCAGCCTATCCAACTCCACGTCAATCTTAGGTTTAAGAGCGAATGGTGCGTGCCTGGCCATCAGCCTTATGGGCCAAACTGCCAGGTTTAGTTGTAGAGAGACGGGGGTCTGGTGTAACGGCTGAGCGTCCCATCAAATACCACTGGGAACTCATCACACACTGCCTGGAAGTCTTTGGTGGCCACGTGGTGCACCCTGGTTACCCTGAACCCTAGTGGCATGAACCATGCAAGTCCCGTGAGGCTTGTATGACTGTCCCTCACTACCAGCAGGTCCAAAAGTCCATCAAATTTCCTGTACTGCACTTGGAACTTTCCCTCCCCCAGGATGGACACCTCATTTTTTGAAAAGTCCCATAGGGTGAAACCAACAGGCTGCAGGGGAAGACCCCCCACTGTGGCAGAGCCTGTGGAACATGTCCTCTGAGATAATCAAGATGGAGGACCTGTTATCTAGCTCCATCGAGCAGAGGCTTCCATCAAGTAAGATGGTGACCATAATTTTGTCGGGGGTCTCCCGGGGTAAGTTCAATACCTGATGCTGCTGGACAGAGGTGGTGTGTAGCTCCGCGGAGTGTGTCGATGTTGGGGTAGCCAGAGGTTGCCTCCCGCTTCCCTTTGAGCGGCATGCACAGGCGATGTGACCAACCTTCCCGCAGGTCCGACACGTGGCATCTCTGAAACAGCAGGATCTCTGCTTGTGAGGGTCCCCACAGCTGGCACACTGTGTCGCTGGTGTGCATACGGTAGTGCGGCGTGGAATGGAGCGGTGGGGGTCACAGCGTCCTGGTTGTGGTAGTTGCAGTACCTCTTCACTGTCGGATGAGTCGGAGGTCAATGAAATGGTGGCCTGGTGTGCGGTTGTGGTCTGGTGGTCGGTTTTCCGGTGGCTGCCCTCCCTGGACTTCTCAAATGCTGCTGCCGCTTGGAATGTCTTTTGGAGGTCTATGTCCGCTTGGCTGGCGAGCTTGCGGTGGAGCTTCTCGTCCCTGAGGCCAAACATGAAATGGTCTAGGAGCGCTTCCTTGAGTGTGGTGAACTCACAATGGAGGGCCAGTTTGCGCAGGGCAGCCATGTAAGCCAAGGCCTGTTCGCCAGGCATTTGGATCCTCTTGAAGAATTCCATGTGGCGAGTCATGTGGGTGGGCTTGGATGCAAAGTGGTCTGTGAGCACCTTGATGAGACCATCAAAGGTGGCAAGCTTTAGCGTGGTTGGCGCGCTGAGGCTCTGGGCCAGCTCCAAGGTATCGATCCCGCAGGAGCTGAGCAGGAGAGCCTTCTTTTTCGCAGTGTCATCAATGCCTTGGAATTCCACGAAATAGGTTAGGCGTTTCACCCAGGATTTCCACTTTTCTGGGTGATTGGGGTCGAATTCCGGCAGGATTCCTGGAGCGGCAGCCATTATCTTTGGTGCAGTGCTCAGGGGCCCAGTGTGCACTGCTGTGCTGGTTGAAGCCAGCTCACTCATCAGGTTCCCACCTTCCTCGCCAGTGAAATATACTGGGTTCAGATGCGAGGCAGACAGAACAGCAGTGTCTGGGCTTACATGCCTGTTCTAACATCTTTGACCTGCCCATCTCCAGTCTTTCATATGCCACATCTTTCTTGTAATTTTTATGTTTGTGTCTCTTGAATGTTTGTGTCTCTTGGAATGATCTTCCAAACCATTCAGTCCTGCTCACTACTCCTTGTAGTTTACTGTCTCAGTTGTTCTGTTTCAGTTCAGAGTGCAGCCCCAGTTACTTAACAGCACTTTATGTTTTCACTGCTGCTACCCTTTCCCAGTTTTCCTGGATATCTAAAATACCACAGTTGAAAAAATATTTCTCTGTTTTCTTCAATAGAAGCCTTTCCCTGCAGGTGCAGTGACCCAGTTCCTTCTGCAGAGCAGAGGAAGCCTTGATGGAAATAGCAGTTTTAATCTTTTTTTTTGGTCTGCAGGGTTGTGTTTTATATAGGTATTTTGGCTCTGCTTTTTAATTGGTTTGGTGCTTTTTATTATGCATGATAGTTAGCCACCTTGGTGGTCCTGATTGGGCAGAAAGGAGGGATATTAATGTTGTAAAAAAAATAGCCATGTAGCTTGCTGGGTAATCTCGGGTCAGTCACTGTTTCCAAGACTAGCCTACTTCACAGGGTTGTTAAGATAAAATGGAAAAGTAAATAAATCCTTTGCACGGTATTTCCAAATGTTTTAGGGTTGCCAGCTCTGGGCTGGGAAACTCCTAGAAATTTGGAAGTAGAGTCTGCAGATAGCAGAATGTGAGGAAAGGAAGGAGCAGGGATGTGTTTTCTCATGGAGTCTACTCTCCGAAGCTAGTGTCGTCTCAGAGTTGCCGTTTTTGTATATAAGCTAAACATATTCCTGGAAAGGAGAGGACTGACGACTGCACGTCCGAGAAGAACTACAAATCCCAGAATCCTCAGAGGCTCTTCCTGTCGTGAGGCTGATGAAACTGAAAGTATTGCGGCCGCCGCTGCCGTGTTTCACCTTCAAACGTGAAGAGAAGGGGGGTGGGCAGGTGGGAGGCAGAGCCTTGCAAGAGAGCAAAGTATGAATGGAGGGGTGGACTATCTCCTCTCTGAGGAAGTGATCAATCTCACCAGAGGACCTTCAGGTACAAGGTCGTGGTTGGATGGGGAGGAAGGAGAGGGTGGCGGCGTGGACGAGGGTCTGCGGCGTGAGACCCTGAGCTCTGCAGCTCCGCCTCCACCGTCTTTCTCCAGCTTCGACTACTTAGTCTTTGGTCTTTTTAAGCTGGCAGGAAAGCGCCAGGCCGAGGCCTGCATAGTGGTGCGCCTTGCTTTGAGTTGCAAAGCCGTTTCTAAAGACTTTCAGTGCGTGGGAGAGGAAAGCCTTTGCTTTAGCATATTCATAATAGACCCGTGGGAAGCGTTCCCAGTCGGTGCCGCTCAAAGAGCGAGGGAAGGCGCGAGAGAGGTTAGCCTGCATTGCACTCTGATTCGCGTCGCATGCCTTTTAAGTTATTAAGTACAGCTGGGTGGCTTTTAACGCAGGGGAGTCGTTAAATGTCTCTTTTCACTCAAAAGAGAAGGTTTGTAACCCTCCCTCCGAGAAGAATTATATTGTTTTTCTAAAAGAGGGGCTTAATTGAGGGTAATTGTGTGTGAGTTTTGAGTGGCATTGGAACTTTATTGTTTTGTGGAAGGATAGAAAGCTACGTTGTGGAAGAACTCCTTGCTTTAATATTAGTGGTTCACCGATGCACATGTTCGAGAACTGGTGCTGAAAGAGTATGCTTTCTGATGGTAGAGGGTACCTTCCTCCCCCTACTGTGCCTTGCCTTCATCTAATAATCGTAGTTCTCACTTGGCACTTCTGTTCAGAGCAACTATGGTGTACCAGACAGAATGATGGAATTGCGCTAGTTAATTCTGCATAGAAGTCCTTTTATTTAAGTAGGTTTAAAGGTTTTTATAACACCTGCATGAAAAAGATGTTTTGGACACGAGGGTAGCGTTTTGAGGTACATACGGATAAATTTTGTGAGATGCCGGCAGCATTATATAGTCCACCACTATATTCCCAAATGAGACTAACCTTGTTGAATAGTGAAGGAGATTTGGGGGTAGGGGGGAGATCTCGGTTACCATCTGCACCGGCATGGATCTAATCTGCACAGTGCCTCAGGGAGGGGATGTGGCTAAAAGGTAGAGCACCTACTTTGCATGTACAAAGTCCTGGGTTCAATTCAGGGGCTTTGCCTCTTATTTGATTTAGTGAAACAAACATAATTGGAACCCCTGAAACCATGGAGTGTAGGCTATCACTGAATGCTTCAAATGGTTGACTCTGGCAATGCTGTGGATATAGTGTCTCTAGATTTCAGTAAAACATTTGACAAAGTTTCTCATTATATCCTTGAGGATAAGCTGGTCAAGTGTGGCTGGATGGTGCAACCCTTGGATGGATTCATGGTTGGGTGAAAAATCGTGCTCAGTGAGTGCTCGTAAATGGCTCTGTGTCTGTGTGGAGGGAAGTCTCGAGTAGAGTGCTGCAGGGCTCGGTCCTGGGCCCGGTGTTGTTTAATGTTTTTATAAATGACCTGGAGGAAGACATAGAGGGGATGCTTATCAAATTTGCAGATGACACAAAGCTGGGTGGGATTGCTAATTCTGAAGAAGACAGAGTCAGAATTCAAAATGATCTAGATAGGCTGAGACAAATAAATTGAATTTCAGTAGAGATAAGTGCAAAGTCCTACACTTAGGTACAAAAAATCAAAGGCACAGATATAGAATGGGAAGGACTTGGCTTGACAGCAGCACATGTGAAAGGGATCTGGGTGTTCTGGTTGATCACAAGCTAAACATGAACCTGCAGTGTGATGCGGCTGTGAAGAAAGCTAATGCAATCTTAGGATGCATTAGCAGAAGCATTGTGTCCAGATCACGGGAGGTGGTAGTTCCACTCTGTTCTGCTGTGGTCAGGCCTCTCTTGGAGCACTGTGTCCAGTTTTGGGCACCACGTTTTAGGAAGGATGTTGACAAGCTTGTGCATGTCCAGAAGAGGGCGACCAGGATGGTGAGAGGGTTGGAATCCAAGTCTTATGAGGAAAGGCTAAAAGAGTTGGGTATGTTTAGCCTGGGAAAGAGAAGGCTTAGAGGGGACATGATTGCAGTCTTCAAGTATTTGAAGGGCTGTCATGTAGAAGATGGAGCAGATCTATTATCTCTTGTTCCGGATTGCAAGACCATAAGAACATAAGAGAAGCCAAAGTTGAATCAGGCCAATGGCCCATCTAGTCCAACACTCTGTTACACAGTGGCCAAAAATACCAGGTGCCATGAGGAGATCCAACAGTGGGGCCAGGACACTAGAAGCCCTCCCACTGCTGCCCCCCCAGCACCAAGAATAGAGTGCGTCACCTGCCCCAGACTGAGAGTTCCTATCTATACCTGGTGGCTAATAGCCACTGTTGGACTTCTGCTCCATATGTTTATATAATTCCCTCTTGAAACTGTCCATGCTTGTAGCTGCCACCATCTCCTGTGGCAGTGAATTCCATATGTTAATCACTCTTTGGGTGAAGAAATACTTCCTTTTATCTGTTCTAACCCGACTGCGCAGCAATTTCATTGAGTACCCACGAGCTCTTGTATTGTGATAATGAGAGAAAAGTACTTCTTTCTCAACCTGCTCTATCCCATGCATAATCTTATAAACCTGGATCATGTCACCCCTCAGCCGACATTTCTCCAAGCTAAAGAGCCCCAAGCGTTTTAACCTTTCTTCATAGGGAAAGTGTTCCAACCCTTTTATCATTCTAGTTGCCCTTCTCTGCACTTTTTCCAATGCTATAATATCCTTTTTGAGGTGTGGCGACCAGAACTGTACACAGTATTCCAAATGAGGTCAAACCAATGATTTATACAGGGGCATTATGATACTGGCTGATTTGTTTTCAGTTCCCTTCCTAATAATCCCCAGCATACGTTGGCCTTCTTTATTGCAGTTACACACTGTCTAGACATTTTCATTGAATTATCTACTACACCAAGATCTCTCTTTTGGTCAGTCTTTGCCAGTTCAGACCCCATCAACGTGTATTTATATTTAGGATTTTTGGCTCCAATGTGCATCACTTTGCACTTGGCCACATTGAACCCCATTTGCCACGTTGACGCCCACTCACCCATCCTCGACAGATCCCTTTGGAGTGCCTCACTATCCTCCCTGGTTTTCACCACCCTGAACAACTTCGTGTCATCTGCAAATTTAGTCACTTCACTGCTTACTCCCAATTCTAAATCGTTAATAAACAAGTTAAAAAGCATGAAACTGAGTACTGCTTACCATCCTCCACTGAGAAAGTTTCCCATTTATACGCACTCTCTGTTTCCTATTTATAAGCCAGTTTTTGATCCACAAGAGGACTTGTCCTTTTATCCCATGACTATTGAGCTTATTTAGGAGCCTTTGATGAGGAACTGTATCAAAAGCTTTCTGGAAGTCAAGGTAAAGAACATCTATTGGGTCCCCCTTGTCCACATGTTTGTTCACTCCCTCAAAAAACACTAACAGGTTAGTGAGACAAGATCTTCCCTTGCAGAATCCATGCTGAGTCTGCCTCAGTAGTTTTTGTTCATCAATGTGCCTACTAATTCTTTCCTTAATAACCGTTTCCACCAACTTACCCGGTATTGACGTCAGATTGACTAGCCTGTAATTTCCTGGATCTCCTCTGGAGCCCCTTTTAAAGATGGGAGTGACATTAGCTACCTTCCAGTCCTCAGGAATGGAGGCAGATTTTAAAGAAAGATTACATATTAATGTAAGGAGATCTACAAGTTCACATTTGAGTTCTTTCAGAACTCTCAGATGAATGCCATCTGGGCCTGGTGATTTATTAGTTTTTAAATTGTCCATCAGTCGTAGGACTTCCTCTCTTGTCACCACAATCTGATTCAGGTCTTTCAAACCCCCTCCCGAAATCGGTGGTTCTGGAGTGGGAAAGCACTTCTCATCTTCCACAGTGAAGACAGAGGTGAAAAATTCATTCAGCTTCTCAGCCATTTCCCTATAATCCTTCAGTAGTCCTTTTACCCCTTGGTCACCCAAGGGCCCCATTGCCTCCCTGGTTGGTTTCCTACGTCTAATGTATTTGAAGAAAGTTTTATTGTTGGCCTTTATGTTTTTTACTATATGCTCCTCATATTCCCTTTTTGCTTGCTTGATCACAGACTTGTATTTTATTTGCCACAGCCTGTGTTCCTTTTTATCAACCTCACTGAGCATTTTGAGACTAGATCTAATGGGTGGAAATTACAAGGGAGTCGTTACTGGCGAAATATCAGGAGAAATTTCCTAACTGTAAGAGTGGTTGAGCAGTGGTACAGACTGTCTCGGGAGGTGGTGGATGCTCCTTTGCTGGACGTTTTCAAGCGGAGACTGGACGACCATCTTTCGGGTATGTTGTAGGCATGTAGGGCTATCTTTTGGCTATGTTCCTGCAGAGTGCAGGGGGTTCGACTAGATGACCTGCAAGATCCCTTCCAACTCTAACATTCTATGATTCTATGAAATGACAATAATCACTTTAAAGCAGAATCTTTGCTAGTTTCCTATGATGCAGTCTTTTTTTAGAAAAAAAACCCCGAAGGGATATTTTTTATTGCATTTCTATAAACTACAAAGAAATAAAGAAGGGTATCTACAGACTATGGGAGAAAGGAAAGAAAACCACTAAAAAAACCAAGCGGCGGTGACCATTACAAAAGCTTCTACAATGTTAAAGAGCTAAGTTTATTAATTACATTAAGTGAGATCAATGTGTATATGCTAGTATTATCAATATCAATAAAAAATCCACTGGTCAAGAACAATCACAAAGAAACTGCTAATCTCCCCTGAAGCAGACTTCAGAGGCATTCAGCATCTCATTCTTTTCCTCTTTTTTCCTCAATTGATAGTCTTGTTGGGGGGCAGCAGCCCCCTGTTGCGAATCAGGGTCTTCTTCAGAAGTTGTAGTATCAGAGTCATTGCCGCTTCCTTTATTGCCATCATCATCTTATTTGCCATCCTCTCCCACAGAACCAAGTTGCTGCTTCAAAAACTCCCGAGCGTTAGAGGCAGTGTTGGTCCTTTCTTTCTTTTCATTTAGCTTGAACAGGATGCCCTCAGGGACCAGCCATCTATAAGGGATATTGTTTATTTGTAAAAACCTTGCCAAGTCTTTGAATTTCTTTCTCTTCTTTCTAATTTCAAATGGAATATCTTTTAGAGCCCGTATTTCCTTGCCTTCAATTTTTAGGGACGTTCCTGATGTTGCTTTCAGGATTAAAACCCTCACATGCCTTTTAGAGAATCTGACCACTATCTCCCCCAGCAAATTTTTCTTCTTTATATATTCTGAATATGATCTGTAAACCACATCCATCTCGCTTTGAATATATTCTGCTTTTAAATCTGCAATTGGGGCCAAGGCAACACTCAGCACTTGTTTCAGGCTCTCCCCCTTGTTTTCAGGAAGTCCATGGAATCTCAGGACAGAACTTGCTTTTTCCATTTGTAATTGGAGAAGCTGTGATGCTCCAGTCGTTCCCTTCTTTTCCAACACCTGCACACGCTTTTTAATCTTTTTGGTCGTGGCATCCATCTCTTTCACCATCTCGGCTGTCTGCTCAGTCTTTTTATTAATTTCACTTAGTTGGAGCTGCTGAGTTGCAAAATTCTGGTTTAAAGTGATCAGCTGCTGGTTTATATTTGTCATTTGGTCCAGCAGGGGGTGCAAAGAGTCTGCTGACATCTTTGAAATGTCTATGGTAGCATCCGGTCAGCTGACTGGACCAGCTGAGCTTGAACTTCTTGAAGAAGGTTTAACTCTTGCTTGTTTATCCTTCTCAGTTCTTTTGCCTGCCATCTTTGAGGCTGTTTACTTTTAAAATAGTTCGCCCAAAGTCTCTAAAGTTTGCTCAAATGCTTATGAAGTTCTTAAAGCAGTTTTGTTTTGCTTTTAATGCTGTCTCCCCCCTTTGAATATCTCAATCTTTGCATTTGGGGAGTTTCCTCCCCCACTCTCTTATACCTTGGTGTGTGGGGGGGAAGCTTTCTGCTTTTAACTCTGTATTTTCGCTTTCACGGACTCACAGTAAATGCGAGCCCAGGGATCCATCTCTGTCTGAGGACCTCGCATCAGATATGTTTTGTTCACTCGACCTCCACTCACTTGTCCCAGTCAGCAACTCGAGTTCCATTGAGGACACGCAGCGGTGGGACCGTTGGGGCAGAAGGGAGCCTCAATTATCTGGCATCATGCCAGAGGAGAGGCAGCCCTTTAGCACCCCATGACTTGGGACTCAACACAAGAGTCCCAGGGATGTGTGTACAATCACACCCCCTCCCAACTGCTGGCATGCAGATCGCATCCCCGGGAGTTCTCCAGGGATGTATCCGCCATTGAGATGCTGAAAACCGGAAGTTTCCTTATCATGCAGTCTTGATGGTTTTATTTTAATATTGATGGAAGCATCCCAAGGCTAATGTGTATTATGACCTCTTAATAGCATTCTTCAGTTGGATGTCAAAATCCAATCCCACATCAGTCTTCCCCACTCAAAACAACAACTATTAACACCACAAAATGCTTTTGAGATGAGATGTTGCTAATGATAAAAAGGCAGAATGCTCTTCTGAATGCATTTGCACTGGCATTGAACTGATCTACACTGCTCCTCAGAGGAGGGCTGTGTTTAAGGGGTAGAGCACCTCCTTTCATACAGAGGGTCCCAGGTTCAGTTCCCTGGCAACTCCCAATTAAAATGTTGAGGTGGTAGGTGATATGAAAGTTCTTGCCTGAGAGTTGCTGCCAGTCAGAGTAGACAATATTGTCTGGATGTGAGAGAGAGTAAGAGAGACCATCCAACCATGCTGCCTCATAAACAGTGTTTTACTTTCAGATCTTGATCAAAAGGGGAAACCTGGTTATCACTAATTCAGATCATGTAAACCTTGGCCATGGTAATGGTTGATGAAAATCAGTTTGTGCACCAGGCCACTGCCATTCTCGTAATGTTGGTTGTGTGTGCCAGCATTACAACTGCATCAGGCCTTAAAAGCATAAAATGGAACTAAAGAAATGTGAGTTTCTAACCTTGCTAATGCAAGGTGCTGCTCAAGAGCCTATGTGGTGTAGCGGTTAGAGGCTCAAACTAGGACCTGCAAGACCTAGATTTGAGCCCTCACTCTGCCATGGAAGGTTGCTGGGTGACCTGGGACCAGTCATACACTCTCAGCATAATTTACCTCACAGGGTGGTTCTGACGATAAAAAAGAGAAGAAGAGAATGTTGCAAACCACTTTGGGTCTCCATAGGTCCAAATGGAGTAAATAAATGTATTACTGGTCCCATTCTCACTTGTGTAGTAGGTATTTTGCACTATGTCACAAGAAGCTCCAATTAAGCTGAAATATGCATGATATTGGCTGCTTTGTCTCTTGCTCATGTCCCTTCCTTCTCTCCTGCACAGTATGATGAAGAATTCCTGATTTAAAACAAACTACTGTTTCCCTGTGATGTTTGATGGCAGCGATAACTACAACTACTGAATTGGAGTTTGTTTTCTGTCTCTGCAAGCTGAGATTCCATGTGTGGATTGAACTGCTGTTTAGAATCCTGGTTTGGGAGACGGAGTGTGGCAGGTGCTGACTTAGTCGGGGTTGCCTGTGATGTCTGAGAACAGGTTGAATGCTGGAGAGAATGAAAGGACAACAGAAAGTGTAGCATTCATGATTTCCAGGGAACCAAGCAAAGGCAAACTAAAGGGATGTGAATGATGAACGATGTGAAATGGTTTTGCTGTTTTGAAAAACTGTGGTGACATCCTCATAGGTTCTAATGCATAAAATGTTCATTAGAACTTCAGAGAGTATTGGGAGTAGCTGTGCTCCAGTTTGGTGAAACTCTTGGCAGCTGACAAGCTTGCCCTCAGCAGGATTTTCTTGGATCGTGTTTTTGATGTATTTCTTGCTTGGGTATTCACTCCCTGGTGTGGGGTCTCTCGCACACACATGCCTGTGTGAAACTATCAATCTACGGTATTTAACAATGAAAAAAGAAGCTGACCATTTAACTTGGCAGCTTGGTCCAGAGAAGGTAGTTTTGGAAAAATACTCTGGTGCAGCAAGAACGGGCAAACTAATAAGAGAAGTATTTTAGAGCTGTTATTTTTTTGTGTCTTTCTGGAGATAACTAGACAAGCTTTTGCCTCTGTCCCCTGAAGACTGGAATCAAATCTGACATCTGTAGCAAAGACAGCAGCGATTGGGAAGAGAAGTCATAGCAAGGTGACTGAAGGCAAGAGCAAGCCAAGCATGATGCACCATGCGTTTGTTAAGAAAACTCTGGACAGATTTCCGGACACCTCTATTTAATGGGGGTGGGGCAGCCCTGAAGAAAGTCAGCACTGGATTCAAAATCCCCATCTCAGTGTGGACACGTTCTTAGCAAATGCTTAATTTAGGCCCAAACTGGTTTTATTGAGGTTTATTCCACAGGTTCTAATCATGTCATGAAGACTGATGTATGTTCTATGGCCTTTCTAAAGAAAAAAGTTTATCTCCATTGCAAAGTGTATCTGTACAGTTGTCACAGAGCACAGCTATCTTTCTCTCTGCCCTTTTTTTCTTTTCTTGTTCACCTTCCACTTGAACTCTTGATGACTTTCTTAGTTTTGAGGAGGGGGGAAATCTGTAATCAAATGCTGGAGGAACAGAGATGTTAGTCTGTTGTAGTGAAACAGCAGTGTCTTGTTGGCATTATGAAGATGACTTAACAAATTTATTGGGGCTTAATCTTGTTTTGTGTGGTGGGGCCCAGTGCTTCAGATGCTTCTGTCAAAGTGAGCTTTGTCCCTTGAATGCTTATGATACAGATGTGTTTGTCTTCATGGTATCACAAGAGTGTGTGTTCTGTAATCAAATGGTCATGTTTGAGCTACATATTTATGGCATTGTGCCTTGTCTTACTTACTGGCAGTGATTCACAGCTGACATGAGAATTATGGAATGGGATCAAAGCCATCTAATGCAAGCTCCATTTATGGGGCAGGATTAGCCATCCTCCTTAAAAAATCAGGTCCCTGTGGGCAACAAATATAGAGGAGAGGACCTTCTAATCAATGTCCTTCTGGAAAAGTATGTAAAGCATAAATGTAAACAGGAATAAAAATAGGTGCCTCTACAGCCCACACATGTGGCAAGCAGCCAGTGCACAGTAGCTTCATGGTGTTGCGGGGCCAGGTGAGTCATTCAGACAAACTAAGCAGCTGCATTTGGTAGCTCATGTCTAGGGGTGCCAGGTCCCTCCTGGCAACCGGTGGGGGATGGGGGGACTTACTGGGAGCAGGAGGAAGGCCTAGCCGACGTTGCAGCAGTGTGTCTGTGTCACTTCCGACTTGACCCAGAAGTGATATCATCATGCAGTGCCGTTGAGGGCTGGTTACAGTGCACAGTTCTTTATAATCACCTGATTCCCCCCCCCTTGCTTTCTTAAATTGCCACCACCCACTCAGACTTGCCCTGACGTGGATGGTTCAGGCTAGCCTGACCTCATCAGATCTCAGAAGCTAAGCAGAATTGGCTCTGGTTGGTAATTGGAAGGGAGACCACCAAGAGATACCAGGGTCGTGACAAATGGACAGGCAATGGCAAAACCACCTCTGGATGTCTCTTGTCTTGAAAACCCAGCAGAGTGGGGTCACCCTACGTTGACTGCAACTTGACGGCATTTTCCATCACCAGTCAGACATGCCTGCATTAGCCCATGAGTTTTGTTTCAGATCTGTTTTTTTTAATAAATTCTCTGAACTTTGAGACCATTTTTTGAAAAATGTCTTTTGGATTTTTGTACCAAACTTAACCAAACTGATCTGCAGTTTGAAGTGGATTTGTCTGGTGAAGGCCATGAACACCAAATACCTTGTGCTTTTTAAAAATTACAGATAAAACAGAATTTGATACCCAGTATAGAATTTAAATTCTGATGTCTTTTTCTGTCCTCACATCAGCTGGTTATAAATACTTTTTTTTAGTCCATAAGACCATGGGAATATGTTTGAAGCTAGTCCAGTCAAAGATATGTCCACAAGCCATATTTCACTGTGTCTGCCTTCATGCCCTTTCATAATCTTGTTTGCTTCCTGCTGCACCTCCTTTTAAATATCCTGGTTCATAGTGCAAGTGTATAGATGATAATGGGCAAACTGGACAATGGTTTTGTACATAGTATGTAATATGAGTTTCTTTGGCCCAGAATCTAGACATTGGTCCGTGCCGAGCGCGGATAGCTGTGGGATATAAGTTGGCAGATGTGAAGGAATAGAAATTAAGTGATGCGAATGCCGTGTAAAAATTCTACATCAATTTTCTGTGCATCAGTTCTCCATCCATAAAATGCTATGTCTTTGTTAATGTACTGTAGTGCTTCATTTTAAGAGAATTTAAGGCATTTCTTGCTATGTTTAAGTTGATACAGTATTCGAGAACGTAGCAGTTCAGCTTCATGTAAGGACTTACATGTCTTTCATCACTCTAAGGACATAACATAAGAATGGCCCTGCTCAGTTAGACCAGTGGTCCATCTAGTCCAGCATTCTGTCTCACACGGTGGCCAGGCAGTTACTGTGGTGGGGCTGCCAGGGCATAGAGACCAAGGCTTTCCCTGATGTTGTTTCCCTCCTAGCACTGGCATGCAGAGGCTTACTGCCTCCGAATGTAGAGGTTCCCCTTAGTCACTCTGGTTGGTAGCCACTGATGGACTCTGATGTGAAAATTATCCTTTTAATTTGAAAATGTGTTGTATGTGTTTAGTATGGTATGTAATTTAGTATGTATGGTATTGTATTGTATTGTTTTTAGTTGGAGTAATATTGTATTTTATTTTTATTTCAAAATATTTATTTATAGCTTTAATAACATGTTAAGACTATTTGTGACAATAATACATATTGTGTTCCAAATCTTGGAATTAACGACTACACAATCTTTTCATACCATTTATAAACTCTGTCCCATCTTTTTTGGAAAATCTTATCATCTTTCCCTATAATATTAAGCTTATCCATTTCCGCAGTTTCAAATAATTTTCCTACCAGTTCCTCTCTGGAGGGTAATTTCTCAGATTTCCAACATTTTGCTACAAGAATTCTAGCTACAGTAAGTATATATGTCAACAAATATACATCAAAGTGCCCGTAACAATCTGGTATAATGTTCAAGAGATATATTTCTGGTAACAATTGTAAATTTATATCCATTATCTCTATTATTAGCTGTTTGATATCTTGCCAAAATTTATGAATCTTTTCACACCTCCACCACATGTGAAAAAATGTACCTACATTGGTTTTGCATCTCCAGCAGTTTTTCGACACATCTTTATAACATTTGGCAACTCTATCTGGTGACCAGTGCCACCTATAAAACATTTTAAGGATGTTTTCTTTGAAAGAAGTTGATCTTAATAATTTTACAGCTTTCCATATCTTTGACCACTCATATATATTCAGATTATAACCTATGTCCTGCATCCAAACTATCATTGGTGTTTTTACTGTTTCGTCATGCATAAAGTCATAAAGTAGGAAGTTATACATCTTTTGTATCAACTTATCAGATTTTGACAACCAAATTTTGTCTAAATGTTTTTGCATTATAAAAGCTTATTACTTTATCTTCAACATATTTGGATTTTAATTATAAAGTCTCCCACCACGTGAGGGTAATGTTATTTGTTCGTAGTACCTCAATTGTTTTTAATTTGTCATTCTCATCTAGTAAGGTTTCATAGGTTTCTCTTTTCTTTTCTGACATCAGAGTGGGCTTTATAATAGCCTCTAATGGTGAGACCCACTTAGGAATGTTATCATAAAACCTTTCTTTTATTTTTCTCCAAAGATTTATTAATGCCCCTCTGATTATATGGTTGCAAAAATTTGAGTGTACTAGATCCTTATCATACCATATATAGGCATGCCAGCCCATATATAGGCCATGACCCTCCAACTGTAACATTCTCATATCCTCTAACAATATCCAGTCTGTAATCCAGCCAAACGCTGAACATTGATAATATAGGGACCAGTTCGGTAAACCAAAATCACCTCTCTCTTTTGTCTTGAAGTAGTTTCCATTTGATCCGCGCTTTTTTGGGGTACCATAAAAATTTCCTTATCATCTTGTCCAATTCTAAAAGATATTTATTATTTTTTAATATTGGTATATTCTGTGCAAGAAATAGAAAATGGGGTAAAATGTTCATTTTTATCGTGGAAATTTTGTCCATTAACGATAGTTGCAAATCTTGCCATTTGAGTAGATCTTTTTTAAGGTCTTCTAGTAATTCTTTATAGTTATTTTCAAGCAACATACTATTTCTATTTGTCAAGGTTATATCTAAATATTTAATTTTATGTATCACTTCTATCTTAGTCTGTACTTGAATCTTACTTATTATTTCGTGAGTACAATTTTTTGTCAAAATCTTGGTCTTTTTAAAATTTACTTTCAATCCTGCTACTAATCCATAATCTTGTATTACGTTTAACAATTGTGGAATGGATATCAATGGTTCTTCCATTATAAATACTCCATATTCTCTCTTACTATATCATTTAGCGTTTCCAATACAAAGATAAATAGCAGGGATGATAGATGCCTTTCTGGATGGCAATATTTTGTGTTAAATCTCCATTGACTATTATCTTTGCAAATTGTTCCTTGTAAATAGCCAGAATCATTGCCATAAAATTGTTACCACCTTCCCAAATCTCCAATTTCTGCCTTAGGAAATCCCAAGCTACATTGTCGAAGACCTTCTCCACATCTAGGAAAAGTAACACCAGTTGTCTTTCTGGATGTAATTCATAATATTCTAACATGTTAAGAATAGTCCTTATATTATTTTTGATCTGCCTCTTTGGGAGAAAGCCTGCTTGATCTTGGTGAATGACTTGGACTAGCACCTTCTTTAAACGAGTGGCTATAATCGTTGCAAAAATCTTATAGTCCACGTTTAATAGTGAGATAGATCTATAGTTTTGAATTTCCTTTTCTTCTGTATTAGATTTATGTATTAAAGTGATCAACGCTTCATTCCACGAAGTTGGTAACGTTTCTGTTTTTATAATATTCTGGAGTACTTCTTTAAAAGGTAACAAGATTTCTTCTTCAATTTTATGGTATACTTCTGCCGGGATACCATCAGGTCTTGGCGATTTCTTATTCTTTTGCTTTTTGAGTGCTTCTATAATTTCATGTGGCGAGATTGGATCATTTAAGAGTTTTTTCTGGTCTTCACTAAATTTCTTATGCTTGGACAAATATTCTTTTATTTGTTGGTGATCTAAAGGTGCTTGCTTATATAGGTTTTTATAAAAATTTTCTACAATAACTTTCAGTTCTTGTGTGCTATATTTTATTTCTTGATTTTCATCTTTTAGAGCCAAGATTGTCCGTTTTTCTTTTCTAAGCTTGTAAGCTAACCATCGAGTAGGTTTATTAACATTTTCGAAGTAATACATCTTAGTGTATTTTATCTTACTGGCTATTTCCTGCGTTAGGAGAATATTTATTTGATGTTGAATACTTTTTATCTTTAATTTTATCTCATCTACATCTGTGGTTTTCTTCATTTTATCTTCTTCAATTCTTAGTTACCCTTCTAAATTTTTAAATTTCTCTCTCTTTTGTTTCCTTTTCCATGCGTCTTGGTTAATGAACCAGCCTCTCAAAAATGCTTTAAATGTATCCCATATAATATTAACTGATGTTTCTGGTAATCTATTCCTGTTAAAAAATTCTCGAGTTTCCGTGATGGTTCTTGCTACAAACTCTTTGTCTCTTAGCAGTCCAACATTCAATCTCCATCTTGTCTTTTTTGTGGTTGATGAAAAGATAACATAAGAGGATTATGGTCAGCATAGGTGTTTGGTATAATCTCTGAGTCTATAATGTCTTTGGCCATCGTAGTATTTGTCCACGCCATGTCAATTCTTGACCACGATTTGTGTCTCGAGGAGTAGTAGGTGTAATCCTTTTTAGTTAAGTTTCTGGTTCTCCATGTATCTATCATATTATACTCTTCTGCTAAATATAAGAAACTTCTCGGTAGTATACAGCCAGATTTCATACTTTTTTTCATTTTCCCCCGATCTATATTAGGGTCAAAAAACGCGTTAAAATCACCCAGTATGCATATGTCTTCTGGGTTTTTCATTTCTAATATTTTTTTGAGTTCCTTGAAGAAATGTTCTTGATTCTGATTGGGTGCATGAATGTTTATTATTAGAGCTTCTTTCCCTTTTCTCATAATTGTGATTGCTATTATTCTACCATCAGAAGATTTGTAGTATAGTTCTGGATGTAAATAGTCCCTCACATAAATTACTACTCCCCTCTTCTTCACTTTGTCTGCTGCTATAAAGGGGGTACCTAGTTTTTTAGAAACTAAGTATTTTGTATCTTCTTCCTTTATGTGTGTTTCCTGAAAACATATAATATCTGCACGCATTTTAGCAGTTTGATGGAAAATTCTTTGTCTTTTTTGTGGTCCATTTAGACCATTTGCATCTACGGAGAGTAACTGAAGTTTTTTAGTTCCCATTATTTTTATTCTTTTTTGCTATAGCTATGTTCTTAAGTTTGAGTCTGGTGAGAATTTGTGATTCTGTCTTAAATTTTAGTCTATTTTTCTTTTTCTCCTTTTCGTCCATTTTATGTTTATCTTTAGGACCTCCTTGTGTGCTTAGTTCTTCCTGTTCTTCATCTTCTCCCCTCTCTTCCTCTTTCTCATCCTCTTGTATTTTAAACTGTATATCAGTTTTAACTGTTGTAAACCGCCCTGAGCTGCCTTGGTGGGAGGGAGGGATAAAAGCCTAATAAAATAAATAAATAAATGTTTGTGTGTGTGTGTGTATCTCTTGATCAGAGAGTTGCCCAAAGTATTTTCGAGCAATTAGCAGTAGGTACCATGAAAAACAGATCTATAGATATAGATAAATAACTGTTATAAGTTTTGGATTGGTGCCCAAAAGCTTGAGACCAGTTTGGAGGACATTCCGCAGCTGAAGCATCACCATTGGAAAGGCCCCGCCTTCTGTGGGCACCCACCTTGCCTCCCTGGTGGAGAGGTGCAACCAGGACCTGTGGTGAAAACTGTAAAGATTGATCGGGTTTATAAGATTATAGCCTTTGCCACTGGGTTTAATTTGGGGCATTGACTGACCTGAGCGAGAGAGAAATGGCCCCCATTTGGAGTTTCCTGACTTGTTACTTGTCCTGCAGACTTTCACTAGTGTCTGTTTTGTTCTCATTCTTAGGCTTGGGCTTTAACATAGTTGGTGGGACAGACCAGCAGCACATGTCCAATGACAGCGGCATCTATGTTAGCCGGATTAAAGAAAATGGAGCTGCTGCCCTTGATGGACGCCTACAAGAGGGAGACAAAATTTTAGCAGTAAGTGGTTTTAAGTTTCTCCACAGAAATTGTTATAGGATTGAAGAATTTTTTTTTAAAACATAAGGTCAAAAAACAAGTTTTGTGAAACTGAAAAAATAAAATACACATATAATGTAAAGTACTCTTTTAGATTTATGAAAACAAATAAGCAACATTAATCTTGGACATCAAGTTGGCTGCAACCAGGGCCAGGGCCTTTTTGGTGGCGGCTCCTGTCTGGTAGAATGAGCTCCCGGAGGAGATCCAGGCCCTGCGGGACCTTATGCAGTTCTGCAGGGCCTGTAAGACAGAGCTCTTCTGCCAGGCTTTTGCATAGGAGCCGCCACTGCTACTGTACCACCACCGAGTTGCCATCTTTGGTGGTGGATTCTACCAGAATGTGAGCTGGCCCTGGAAGGATGATCAGATGATCTGGTTATGAAAGGCGACAGTACTATCTGGAACTTATGCTGATGGGTTATGCTGGTTTATGGAATCCCATAGATAAGAGCTTATTATTCAGAGCACCAGCACTTTCTTTGTGGTTGACTGTTTTAATTGATAAGAGCTGTTTAAATCTGTTTTAGTTGTTGAATCATGGCATATGCCTCTTTTGTTAGCCACCCTGAGCCTGTTTGGGGAGGGCGGGATATAAATTTAATAAATAAATAAATCTTACTATCTACACTGCTTTTACTTCTGTGAGCATCCACTGTTCATCCTGGTTTGTCCCCTTGTGTGTGAAGTGTTCCTTTTAAAATTTTCTTTTCCTAGGTTAATGGCAAGGACCTGAAAAACATGTTGCACCAGGATGCTGTGGATCTGTTCCGGACTGCAGGAGATAGCGTATCACTAAAGGTCCAACACAGGGTGTGTATTCACTGTTTGTCCAGATTGCTCTTTAGGACTTGACCCATCATTTGGAATGAAAGGTGCCACCATCATTTCCTGATGAGTTTTTGTGATGCAGAAGACCCAGAGAATGGGGACCATCAGATCCCTCTCTGAATTTATCTTACCTCTTGTCAGGAGGCAGCTGTTGCATTTTATTATACTTTCAACAATGCAGTTGGTGAGTCCAACCCTTTTCAGCATGAGGAGTGGAGGATAGACAGACCCCTGCCTCAGGTAGCTTGCTGAAGAGAATCAAAGGGTGGAATGCAAGGATGAAAAATGAGGATGATACGTGAGCAAATTTATTACATATATTTAAACTCTATTTGGATTCGGAACAAAGATGCTAAGATCTTAATGAGAAAAGTGGGCACTGAGGAAGGAACCTTTAATCTAGCTTGTAAGTAATGAGAAAAGGACCATCCTCTGAAGTGATGGATAATTCATTGGAGGAAAATTGAAATCTACCACCTCTCAAATGTAACGGGGTGGGTATGGCAACTAGAGCATAATAAGCAGATGAAATAAATTGTGGAAATGGAAGAGATGAAATAATAATAATAAAACTCAATTCACTTTTGTGGCATTTACTCTTCTGTTCATCTGTTCATGAGTTAATGAACACTGCCTATGGTTAATATCTAGCATGTGTTGGAGCAGGGCCTTCCAGTTTTCCAAAGGTGCAATGAAGTGTTTGGTCGTGTTCGCTTTAAGAAGCATGCATGCCTTACCAGTAACCCTTCTTCCCATTACAGCTGCTGCCTCAAAATGGTCCCTCAAGCCAGCGAGGGGATGGAGAGCCAGGAGGTATCCCTTTGGCTGTGATTTTGGTGCCTGGGCTGGCCATTGCAGTGGCTGCAGTGTGGGCCTTCCTGAGACTCCGACAGCGAGTGTGACCAATGCCTTCAGCTTTAGGGAGACCTAGAGAAACCTACGGATCTGTGGAGTAATTTAAAGAGAGCCAATCAACACTTTTATTTTTGGACTGACATTGGGCAGTGGGGAGAGGAGAACATCTTTGCCTGCTGTAAAGTTGTTGCTGCTGTTTGTAGTGTCATGTATTGGGCGCTGGAGATAGGAAGCATGATGATTGTTTATGAACAGGGATGCCCCATTTCACTGATTTTGCATCTGATCGTTTAATTCCCTTCTCCTCTGTCCTGTGCCCCATGAATTTTCACATACTTGGTATTTTAAAATATGGACTGTGATCCAAAGGCTATTCCTATTCAAAACCAGCCCTTCCATTTGTGACTGGAGAAGCTGCTTCTCAATCTTGGAGGAACTTCTGACACAGTTGCCAGTGCAGCATGAGGAGCTTGGCTTGGTGTGGGGGGTGAGACATCCTGGAGCATGCAGAGAATAGCTTTCACTTGCCAAAAGAGGCTTCTTCAGAGCCCAGGCCTAGCATTTCCTGGGAAGTGGGAAAGGGCTGTGGGCATTTTGTGAATTAAACCTTATTTGAGAATATGCCCTTTCTCTCAAGTTTTCTTACAACCCAGGGATACTCCAGTTGGTAGTGATAAGTGAATTAGTGATGGGGAATGTCTGAGTCTTTTCCTTTAGGGCGGGTAATTTTAATTATATACCTTAGTGAAACGCAGTTGGATTAATCCTGTAGTTTTCTAGGTGATGTTCCCACTACTGGTGGGCTACTGACATAAGCAATGAATGTTGAGGTATTGGGGGAAAGGTGCAGCTTGGCATAGTCAGGGAGGGTGAAGGGGATGAGAGGAGCCAACTGGTGGAGGACCAGCAGCACAAATCCATACTGTTATATGGAAGTAGGTTGCATGGAAATCAGTGGAGTTGGCTTCCAAGTAAATATGTAAAATATTGGGGTATAAGAAGGGTTCCTAAGAGATGCAATAGAAAGATTTTAACCAAGTGCTGATTCCAAGTAAATATGTAAAATATTGGGGTACAAGAAAGGTTCCTAAGAGATGCAATAGAAAGATTTTAACCAAGTGCTGATAAGTATTCTGGTGCCAATGGGTTTATAAATATTTATACCTCTAAGTGAATTGCAGAAAGGTATGGAATCTGAAGGCAAAATAACCCATTGGACTACTAGGTGTCTTTTAGGTAGTGGAAAGCTATAATGGGATATAATATTGCTTTTGTGAATATATTGAGAGCAAGTGATTTGCTATTCTCAGAGCCTCTGGGATAAGGTTGTTGCTAATACATTGCTGGTCTATCCATGTCTACTACTATCATGTTGAAGTGTTGGATGAATGGCTGCTAGATGTACTCCTGTGGTTAGTATATACCCTACAGGATGGATACTGTAATATGCTTTAATTTTGGGGAAAAGAAATCTTGCCTGTCACGACACTCATTGTGCATCTGCAGTAGAAGTGCCTGTGCTGCCCTTTTGATGCATTCGGGCCAGACTAGAAGTGTGTGTTGGGGGGGGGGATTCACCTGCAAGTTACTGTACTGGCATTGTGCAGCTGGTTGGGCAGAATAGGCTGATCTTGCTGTTGGGTCTTGCAGTGCAGTGTGGTGGTGGTGGGGGATCAGCTTGAGCAGACTGTTGGGTGTGCATCCACTCTATTGGACTGGATGTGCATCAGTTTCAGTACAGGCATGTCCTTTAATGTCTTCTGGGGCGTAGGAAAACATTGTGTACCCTACCAAATTTGCCCTAAAACAGTTGATCAGGGGTTGGAACCCAGGTTAATTTCACCAACTAGATTGGATCCAGATTGAATGCTGCTTCTGGGAGAGGAGGGATGCTGAGGGATGACATAAGGGGAGTCCACCATGGGTCTAGAGAATCAGTGGAAACTGCCAATTTATTCTAGGTCCAACCCACTGATTTTTCCCACCCCCATATCATAACCCATGGTATCCTTGAGGGTCCTCTAAACTCAAGGAGGAAGCATTTCAGGTAGGGAAAGGGGAAACAGTAAAGATGGGTTCTATGTGTGGAGCTCTATTCAAGGTCCTTGGGATTAGCTCGACATCTAATTTTATGTTTTGTAGATTTGCTAAGAGTGGTTTCTCTCTTTGCCACAGAGCTGACAGTTGCAATCTGAAAACACCTTAACCTAGTTAAGAAGTTCAGTGGAACTCAGTGGGGGTTACTTCCAAGTAAACATGTTTAAGATTTATCAAGTTGGCTTTTATTTCAGCCATTGAAGCACACAGTATCTTGTGTAAGTGACGGACGTCCTGTGTTTATGCTATACATTTCTTGACTGGACAACCTGAATTGTAGCCTATAAAAACATAGTTACAGTCTTTTGAGCCTTACTGGCAGGAAACAATATTATACGGGAGAAAATCTGTAAGATGGGGGGAGAGAGAACTTGAAGGAAAAGCTGCAACAATTTCACTTTCAAGATGGTGACCTTCCTTCGCTTCTCATATTGTTTGGTGACTCAGAATTGCTGAGGTCATATCAGTTTCACTTTTCTCAGAGCAAATATGTTTTTGTATATTAAAAAAATGTGTGTGGTCTGTATAATGCCAAAAAAAATCACATATGCAATATATGTACTGAGTCTTTAAATTATGGTCTCACACCTCTTTAGTTTTCTAATCCTACTATCTCTCTTAAAGGTTTTTTTAAAAGCCAACACATTCCTTGAGTTTTTCATGCCTGGGAGGTTGCATGCCAGTGCTCACCACAGCCTGTTTCACCTTCACTATGAAGGAAGCACAGTCCTTTCTGAGTTTCAGACACTGGGATCAGGGACATGTAACTCCTCAACACCCAACACGGCATTCTCCTATTTGAACAGGTACATTACTTCCTGGAACCTGTTTCCGGCAATGGAGTGTAATGTTTCTCTGCGCAAGATATCCTTTGCTTCTCACAGAGACTCTGATATGCCTCTACCCCCAACCACTTATCTCTTGTCGGCCAGAATGATGCATGCTTTCTTTTCAACTGATGACTTTGGAGTTGCTCCAGAGAATGGAACCCAGGATGGGAATTACAAATGGCAAGAGAGAGGCTGACCCAGTCCTCAGTCCATTGTGTTCTTGAGAGCAGCTGGCACTGAGGTGTGGGAGGCAAAATCTGACCTTTGCCCAGAGATTGGGAAGAGGCTTCAGATGATTCCGTATTTGAATACTTCACTTTAAAAAACAAACAAACCCTCTTGCACAAAGAAAAAGCTTGATAGGAAGAAGGCTGAACCCTTCTCTGATTGTGCCTGGAGGTTTTTTTGGTGGGGTGCTCTGTGGTAGTAAGAACAAAACATCTGTTCCACACCTGTTACCTGCTCTACTAACAACAACTCCATGAGTAAATGCCCTTTATCTCTGGATGAAGAATGCACTTAGATGCATTGTTCTCTTCAAGGGATGGTATTTCTTCCCACAGCTCCCAAACCTGGCTTTGCAGCATGTATTTTTTGCATGCAGAAGATCCAAACCTGTGTTGCCAGTTTAAAATGGAACTTGGGAAGCAGGTGATGAAAAAGCCATGAAGGGCCATTGCTAGTCACAGGAAGCATTCAGCTAGAGATACCAGTACTTTAACTAGCTGCAATTTAACTAGTTGGAATTTAATATGACATCTTTTTCCTTATAGTTAAATATTAAGTACCTTTTGAGGCCAATATATTTGGTTTCTTACTCAGGGGCTTCCTACCCCAATAAAGTTCAAAATTATCTTATTTCATTCAGCGTTCTCAGTAATTTACGTGTGAAATCTTGTAAGATATTTATTTTTATAGCCAAGATCTTTCCCATCTAAGTTCTGTATTTTCCAATTGGCTCTTGCTTGGAATCAGTTTTATGGACCACCATGTGGCTTCTTAAATGGCAGCTTGGAGAAAGACCAGTGCACTGGAAAAATAATTTTTGAGTCCTGTGGCAACTTTAAGACCAACAAAAGTTTATTCAGGATACTGGTATTCAGGACATCTGAGGGAGTGTGTGCGCACACAAAGGTTCACACCTTGAATAAATTTTTGTTGGTCTTAAAGGTGCCCCCACTGGACTCTAAATTTGTTCAACTGCTTCAGACCAACACGGCTGCCCACCTAGCACTGGAAAAGTGGTATTGATGTACTGCTAATTGATGGCTGTAGCCAGTATTACATCTGTAAATCTAGACTGCAATGATAATATATGAAGAAATGAACTCTACTAGCATTTGAGGTCAGTCTTACATTAGTATTCTCTTTCCAAGTTGCTTATGAACTTCTCTGTATGAAGAACCACATGCCTGCCAGTTGGTGTTGCTATAGCCTTGCTGAATACAGAGCATACACAATAAAATCAGCCCATTTCCTCTGTCCCACTCCCAATTACTGTGACTTGCACTTCCCATCATGCCTCGAAAGAATTTTTTCCCCCTTCAAAGCTGTTTGTGGTGTTTCTTTCATACTTGTAAATAGATGCTGATTTTTTTTTTAATTTAGGCAGATTTCTCCTGCTGGGCTAAGTGGGTGGGTGAAAATCAAATTGTGGGGTTCAAGCCCACTAGCAGAGCAGCTGCTAACACTGGTGTTTTTAACTGCTATCTCCTTGTGAACAAGTAACCCTTGTTCCTTTTTCCAGTCTAGGTTAGAGTTACCCTTAGGGATGCTTGAACACCTCTGGTTCAGTTCATGTCCCATTTATTATTTATTTACAAAATTTACATCCCCACCTTTCTGTCTTTACAAGGGCCACCAAGGTGGCTAACAATTTAAAACATACATGATAAAAGAACATTTTATAACCATTAAAACCAACCCCTCTCTCCAAACACACATCATTAAAACAAAAATAGAGTTAAAATATTTACCAAGACGCAAAAACAGCAATTAAAGCATTGGTCAGGAAGGAGGAATCACTGAGGAAATGCCGAACAAAACAAAACAAGTCTTCACCTGCTGGCGCGAAGACAGCAACAGAAGCGAACAGACAAATCTTCCTGGGGAGAGAGTGCCAGAACTTTGGTGCCATGATGGAGAAGGCCCTCTCCTGGATTGCCACCTGCCTAACTTCAGAAGGTGGGGCGTTCTGAAGCAGGGCCTCTGAAGATGAATGCAGTGGTCAGCCAGGTTCATAAGGTAGTAGGTGGTCCTTCAGGTATGTTGGTCCCAAACCATATAGGGCTTTGAAGGTCAAGACCAGCCCAGAAACAAATTGGGAGCCAGTGTAGATGGGCTGAGACCAGAGTGATACAGTCCCTACAACTCACTCCACTCACCATCTTGGCTACAGCCTTCTGTATCAGCTGAAGTTTTTGACCAATTCTCAAGAGCAGCCCTTAAATCCTGGGTCAGATCTTCCACCCACCAGTAGCACTTCCTTTTTGTCAGGATTAAGCTTCAGTTTATTAGCCCATGAGACCAAGTGTGGTGTAGTGGTTATGAGTGTCTGACTAGTATCTGGGTGACCTGGGTTCACATCTCCACTTGTGTGGTGGAAGCTCACTGGATGACCTTGGCACAGTCATGCTCTCTCAGCCTAACTTATCTCAGAGGGTTGTGAGGATAAACTGGAGGAGGGAAGAACAATTTAAGTCTCTTTGGGTCCTCATTGGGAGGAAATGTGGAGTATAAATGTATTAAATAATAAATCAGTTCCAAAGCTGCCTCCATGCACTGGTTCAGGATTTCTTCAGCCTTCTGGGATCTGCTGAAAGAATGAGACACAGATGAGTATCATCTTCATATTGGTGATAATCCAGCTCAAATCGCTGAATAACCTCACCTAGAGATTTCATGTAGATGTAAAAGAGCATAGGTGACAAAATGGAACCTTGTGGGGACCCCACAGGCTAAAGGCCATGGGCCTTAGCAGCAGTACTGCATTGACACCTTTTTAAAACCTACTCTCCGGGTAGGACTGGAACCGCTGTAGGATGGTGCCTCCCAATCCCACTCCAGATGGGCAGTCCGAAATGATGGTACTGAAAATTGTTAAGAGATCCAGGAGAATCAACAAAGTGGCACTCCCTCTGTCCATCTCCTGGTGCAAGCTATCTATCAGGGCAACCAAGGCTGTTTCAGTCCCATAACCAGGCCTACATCCCGCTTGGAAGAGATCTAACTAATTTGCCTCATCCAGGAAAGTTTGGAGTCCAGCCACCACCCATTTAATCACCTTGCTTCAAGAATGGAACATTTGAGACTGGTCAGTAATTATTGAGATCTCCTGGGCCCTGGTTGGCTTCTTTAGAAGGGGATGTCAGAAGGGGAAGCATCTTCAAAAGCCCCCCCTTTCCTTCCCCAGTTGGCCTGGTTGGGGGAGCTAACAGAGAAGGGGTTTAAAGTTTAAACCCTTTCTCACAAGAGTTGGACCACAGAAGGAGGAAAGAGGGAAGGAAAGAGAGAGAGTAGAGAGAAGGAAAGAAGGAAAGAAAGAGAAGGAAAGGAGGGAAAGAAAAAGAGGGAAGGAGGGAAACAGGGAAAGGAGGAAAAAAGAGAAGAGAAGAAGGTGGGAAAGAAAGAAAGAAGAGAAGAAGGAGGGAAAGAGGGAAAGGAGGGAATGAAAGAAATTTGGCAGCAATTCGGCCCTGTTATATCCTATGGGCCATTGAAGTCAATGGTGAAAACATAGGGTATATTCTGGGGGCTGGAGGGGAGGGAGCAATGGAGGGAATGGGGGCAACCTGTTTGGGGGCCCATAGAATTGGACCCCCTGGTCCAATGTTCTTGAAACTTGGTAGGTATCTTGGGGAGAGGCTCCATCAGTTACCCTGTGAGTTTGGAGCCTCTCCCTCAAACCCTCTCCCCTCCAGCCCCCAGAATATACCCTATGTTTTCACCATTGACTTCAATGGTCCATAGGATATAATGGAGCTGAAATTGACATTTGGCTGCCTGAAAGACTCCTGGGGTGGGGCTTGGCTCCTGAGCTGCCAGAGCTGCGCTCCGGTGTGTTCCCCTCCCCAAAAGACCCCTGAGTATTGAACATGATCACTCTGACGTTTATGGTATTCCTTGATTTAACTTTTCCAACAACAAATGGCTAAATACTTAGACAAAATGGGTAGGTATTTTGTTTTTTGAAAACATTGCACCTGTTTTGGCATTCATGTGGTTGGGCTTGAAAAGTGGAGTAAAAACATTTGCCTGTACTGACGGAGGACAGAAAATATTGTCCACATTCTTTGATCTTGTTAACACAGCCCGGTGTGATTATTTGGGTCCATTGTGGGGCCTTTTAAGAGCAATTGCAATGCTTTCTGGATATATGATGTGCTTGCTTATGCAATCTCTGAGTGGGTGGTGAAAACAAGCTAACTGCCAAACCAGCAGATCTGGGGGGAAAGTGACGGTAAACATGTAGAAGAAGAAGAAGAAGAAGAAGAAGAAGAAGAGATTGGATTTATACCCCGCCCTTCACTTGGAGTCTCAGAGTGGCTTACAAACTTCTTTCCCTTCCCCTCCCCACAACAGACACCCTGTGAGGTAGGTGGGGCTGAGAGAACTCTGACACAGATTGCTCTTTTTCAAGAACAGCTGTGCCAGAGCTTGTGACTGACCCAAGGTCACATCAGCAGGTGCAACTGGAGGAGTGGGGAATCAAACCCAGTTCTCCCAGATTAGACTCCACACACTTAACCACTACAGGTTAACAGGTAAGCAGAATTTCTTTTAGGGGTACCCAAACTCCTGCAGGTTATGGTCACATCAGAATTGTCTATCATAAATATGAGACAGATTTTATCGATCACTGGATTGACTAATAGACAAGCCATTTGTTGGCGTTTACTGGGTGGCTGCACAACAGCACAATTTGGCCAGGCCCACAAGGGGGGGATATTAATTCCTGTTGTTCCATAGGACTGTTGGGGACTTGAAGTGCAGCCCAAAGTGGGTCTACTAAGATCAAAGTCTCAATTTATGCACTAAGTTTACTGCTAGGAACAAGGATTGTGGCCCCATTTTTCTTAGACCATATTTAACCCATTTCCTTGTTTTTCTTGGTCCCTTCCTTGTTTTATTTGCATCTCTGTGGTATTTCAATGTATTTCAGTGGTGCCCATTCAAGTCAATTGGCATTTACACCAAAGTCTGCCACACCAATGAACTAATCCTGGGATCTGCCCACCAGAACTGATACCATCGATTTTGGTAAATTTGTCCAGTGAGCTCCTTTGTGGTGCAGATCACAGCACCACTAGTTTCTTTTCCTTTCTGAAAGTCTTTGTCAGCAAAAAGTGAGCATAGAACTACTAAATACATTCTCTCCCTGAATCATTTAAAATTGAGGGATTGTGTAGATTACTCTTGGAATAAATCAGGAATATTTAACTAAAGATAGTTTAGTATTTAGTGCCTCTTTTTAGAACTAGCCTGTTCCTTAATGCAAATGCAATATCTATGTCTGGAGGGAATCTGGTATTAAGAAATTTGGGATTACTAAAATAGGTGGTTGTTTAGTATAAAATATTTATTATTAACGTCACTTCAGTATAACAATTTTTGGATCCCTAATCCTGTTGAAGTCTCTGTGGATGGTTTATAGTGTGATTCAGTAGAATAAGACTTAAAAGGTTCAGAGAAAGAGGACGGACATGTCTTCCTTTTAGGTTCTCCCCTTTCCCCCAAATAATAGCAATGGAGCTTTCTAGAGATCCATCATCCTTCTTGTTCTCTTGACCTAGGTGAACTTGTGCTCTGTATCCATTGTTTTTTCAAGGGTGAAGTAAACACAGTTAAGAAAATTCAGCCAGTCCCTGTTCTATATATCCGGCTATATTTCTAAATTCCTGCTGGTTCTTGTAGTTAGTGGTACATGAATGGGTGATGTTTTCTGAGTACAGTTGTACAGATACCATGAATAATTCATTCACACTGGGTCGTGTGGATGGTAGATGAATGAGTGAAACTGGACTTCCTTAGGCTCTTTCCTGCACCTTCATATGAAGATTCTGCTGGCTGCCCTTGTAAAATGTCAGGTAGTGCACAGTAACCATGTCCAATATTTGCTGAGACTGCTGTCTGTCCTTTTGCTGTTATGTGAAATGGACGGACATGTCCAACAGGAATGCCTTCTCTTCTGCCTGAGTTTAACAAATGCTGCCTCCACCTTCCTGGTCCCATTCTCTGTTAGATGCTCTAATAATTGCACCCTTCTGCCTTCTCCAGCTATTCTTAAGAAGAGGTTACCAGCTCTGTTATGGCCAGTGTCTTGGCACCTAGGAGAGTGAACCTAATAATAATAATAATAATACTTTCGATTTATTGATCGCTTTTTCCCACATACCTGTGGGCTCAGAGCGATTTACAGTTACTCATTTGACAGTTGGACTAACAATTTTCATGGGGAAGGGGAGACAACACAAAGAATTATTTAATCACACACACTGTAGCTGCTCGGGAGGATTCATTTTGCAGGCTGAATCAGACGTGATCCGATGGCATTCTGTTGTCGGCTGGCTGATGATGTCAGGACTCACGATGTTGCATTGTCACACTGCCACCACCTGGCCGATTTGCTCCACTGCAGGCCAATTCACTCTACTGGAGAGAATGCCGACACAGATGTTTCCACCTTTTTGATCTTGCAGCGCAGCAGACGTCTTCCAGCGGCAGCTAATACCCCCCCCCCGAAGGGATTGGTGTGCCCACCCCTAGTGGGTGGTCCCCAATTTTATCTACTTGCTGAAGCTTTCGAATCGCTGGGTGGACGATGAGCTAGGGATAAGGCTTGGTTGCTCACACCAGCACGGGGCTAGAACTGACAAAGCTTGGCAGTTCAGATGTTATAGTTATGCAGGGGATTTACCCACTGTGCCACCACTAAGCACTGTGAAACAGACTAACATAAAAAGAAGTTTAAATGATTTTAATAAGGTCTACTCATTGAGGTCATTTGCACCATTGGGGTCTCTCCCTGTACTGATCGACTATGTGTTGAGTTTCTCCCACAGGGCAAATGGTGTTTTGGCAGGGCCATTTCAGGTCATGAAAAAGGTGTGGAAGGCTTAAGCCCCCTCTCCCCACATGCCATGCTCCCAATGCAAATTGGGCTCCTAGGAACTGAATTCCCAGTAGGAGACTTGCAGTGTACCTCTTCCTGAAAGTCCTCGTGGGACCCAGGCACAACCTGAAGTCTGTGTAAAGTGTCAGTTAGTCCATCAGTCCAAATCTGACAGCAAATTCTGTCTGCAAGACTCCCATTTATCAAGCCACATAAGCACTTCCCTTTTCTAGGTTCTGGAAGGCCAATGTAATGCTGCAGTCAAGCAAAAAAGAAAGAGTGTCTGCTTCTCCTCTCCAGAACAGTTGCCAATCATCGAGGCATCTCTTCGTTTCAGCCCTTTGCTCTTAAAAACACAGAACTTACTTGTCTGTTCAGGAAACCAGAGAAAGAGCGTAGTCAGTCTTGATAGATATTTAAGCAGCACTACCCCAGTCTGAATGAGTCTAGTGGCTGCTGTGGCTAAGTGATATAGTTGCAATAAAGCTGGAGGCTTAACGGAAGAAAAACTTAAACAAGGAATGCCTGCAAAGAAAGACTCCTGTATATTTAGCTTTTTACCCACTCTTAAAATGGTCTTTGCTTATACCAGTCTCCCAGTCATTGCTTGTTGCCCTCTTTTTGCATGCCATCTGACAGTGATGATGCTATGACCTCATAAAGAAACAGAGTTTCTGTTTCTGAAAGGCACTGGCACATTTCATGCTGTAGGAAACTTTGGTTGATACGTAGGGTTGTGGTCTGTTGATTGGCTAGTTTTGATACCTCCCCCCTCCCCCATTAATAACAGGGATGCAAATAGGTGATGTGGTCTGTTTGCCCTCATTTCTCTTGGTGCACGGACATGCACATTTCTGTGTCTGTGACCCTGTCGAAGAGACCGGAGGCATCTCCTGGATGGAAGCTTCTTTGTTTGGAATGGGTATGAAACCACAGTTGTCTTGTATCATTAATCTGTAGGTGGTCTGTGTGTGTGTGTGTTAGCATTTTAAAGGAGTTTGACAGAAAAATCTGAAGCACAGATTTTATTCAAATGAAGTGCCATTATCGACCACTTGGTTATTGCTTCTATGTGTACAGCTTTATGTGACTGCGTGGGTGCTTCTGGTTACATGTACAAAGAGTTATAGCTAGTCGTGCCCATTT
Source organism: Gekko gecko (assembly GCA_029375565.1). NCBI lineage: Eukaryota > Metazoa > Chordata > Lepidosauria > Squamata > Gekkonidae > Gekko > Gekko gecko. Next base: position 163,357,082 of record JAPDNY010000003.1, on the reverse strand, counting down.
CTTTTCTCTCTCTCTCTCTCTCTCTCTCTCTCTCTCTCTCTTTTTTTTTTTTTTACAAAAAAGCCCCATTGTCACTTGCTAAATGTATCCTCACTCACAAGCACTGCTACAAAAATACCGGAAAACACACACAGAGAGAAAACCGGAAAATATGCACATGCGGCATGCATATGTAATTGTACTGACACAAGGCAAGGTTAAGTTTTAATATTTCATTCTGACATCACTGCTGGAGAGTTTAAGAAACAGCTAAGGCAAACAAGGCATGTTCCCCAACCCAGAAACAAATGGGGAACACAGGTGGTTGTTGCTAGGTAACTGCCAAGGGCTGGGATTAGTCACTATCACCTCTCTGGGGGGCAAGCCAAGTCCTTAGTCAATTTCCCAGCTCATCTCTCCTTGCAGGCTCCCAAAAGAATGATGGGCAGCATAATTGTCTAAGGCTTTAGACTACAGGGTTAAATTGAAACATTTGTTCATATGGCTTCTTTCCCCTGCAAGCCATGTCCTTCATTCTTCTGGCCTCCTGCAAAACCTGAGCCACGGGACTAGGCCAAGCTCTCTGCCTCCAAGTAGCTGCCAAGGGCCCTGGGCTATAGGGAGTACTGAGAGGCAGGGCTAAAGAGACTGGGTGGGAGACTGGGTGGGATAGAGGCAGCTAGCCAGGCTTCCCATTGGCACCTTCCTTACCATCCAGATAATGGGTGGGTGTGAAGAGGAGTATTTATTTTATTGATTTTCATATATGGGCAACAACAGAGCAGAGGCTTTGTGCCCTTCCCCACCAGTAAAGACACACACGCACACAAGTTCAGACAAGATGCAAGAGATCACTGGTGAGAGCAGTCAGACCATTTTTCTATGTGTATTTTTAATTTAATATAGGAGCACTCAACAGCCACACCTTTCCCTGGATACAAGGGAATGTAAATTCATATGTAAAGAAACCCATGGAAAGCCTTATTTTTGAACAAAACCAGGATGTGCGATTTAGAGGTTCCTAAACCCTGCCCTGCAGCTAACTCCTGCGCTTGATACATATTGCTGTGCTTGATACATAAGGCTGGCTGGATGACCATCTTTCGGGTATGTTGTAGGGCAATCTTTCGGCTATGCTCCTGCAGAGTGCAGGGGGTTGGACTAGATGACCTGCAAGATCCCTTCCACCTCTAACATTCTATGATTCTATTATTTTCTCTGGAACAAGCTCCTACAGAGGAAGTCAGCTGGGCTGGGAGAAAAATGCTGAAAGGAACGGAGGACAGTGAGGTAAGGTATGGGGGGCACACAAAAATGTGTGGTAAGAAATGTGAGGTAAGGTATGGAGGGCACACAGAAATGTTACAACCAGAAATGTGTTTTTCACCCCAAGCCGTAGAAACAACTGCTGGACTGCGTCCCTAAGGCAACCAATTTATTTTCAATATTAAACAATCCAGCTGAAGTTTTAAAATAACATTACAACCTGCTCCAAATCTCCCCTCCCCATCCCTAATACTTACTTGCTATCAGTGGAGACTTACTCTGAGCTCCCCACTGCTCAGAATGAATGTGGCACAGCCATCTAGGCTGCAGCCTGCAGCCCTCCCTGACAATGACCACATAAGGTCTATCTATAGCTACTTGAGACCATCTTGTACATGACACTATTACTAGAACTGATAGCTGCTTCTCAAGTTACATTTTAAGAGTTGGTCATTACTCTGGTGTTGGCAGGAAGGAATATTACACTGAGTAGCTTCCAGACAGACACATTAAACACAATAGTCTCTGGATGTGGTTCACCAATTTATGAGTCTGGTGGGAAATTGTGTATGGTTTATTCATTCAGGTAATACTTTTGCATATCATTCCACATATAGGAGTGACTCACAGTAAGTTGTTCCAACATCATTCAGCATGAAAAACCACCCTGAAACTTTGCTAGCTTCACTGGTCTTTCCATAAGTGACACAAAGAACATCTTTGTGTCTGAAATATGAGGCCTGAGAAAGCTGTTAATGTGTCCAGTCGGCACCTTGAGCAACTTTAGCTAAAGGGGAGTCTACAGCAAACTACAGCTTTTCTTTAATCGGACATTTATTCTCTGTTCATTGAACAGTAGTTGACAAATTACTTATGGTGTCAGCTTCTTGTGAAAACTAAGTCCTTTCAAAGTGGAAAGTAAATTTAAGTCAGCATGTGCTAGAGCAAGGTACAAACACTGACTTTTGTTGGAATCAAGAGCCAAGCTTTGGTTTCCTGTAATATGTGGCAAGTGTGTGTTCCTTGTTCCATCTGGGCATCCATTCCTCATTCCTTGATATTCTGCCTTGAAAGAGCCAAAGCAGCCACTCTACTTGAGTCTCCTGCTCCTGTTGATGGACATGGCATTAGGTTTAGGATTTGCAGAAGAATAGCAGAGCAGTCCTAAGTGGTGTTACACCCTTCTAACTCCATTGAAACCAATGGTCTTAGAGGGGTGTTAACTTTTGCACTGCAGCACGTGTTTCATTCCCAAAGAATTCTCATCCTGTGAGCTGTTTAAAACCTTATGTAGGGGGGTGTTGTGGATTATTCTTATTATTTACACTGCTGTTTTGCCTTGTCTTCCAGAACACAACTGCATTTATCCTATGGCTATCTTTGTTGTCTGATCATAATCCTCTAGGACAGTGTTAGTGGCTAGCAAAACTGGAGGGTCATGGGAGTACAAAAGAGAGTTACCAAAAAAGACACCACCAACAACTTCTTAGCCCATACTGCACACCTTCACTGCACAATCTGTGCGCATAAGAATAATTGCTTTCAGTGCTCTCTACTGCCCCTTAATTGGCAACTTAGGGAGCCAATGAAGTTAGCAGATGGACTATCCAGTATCTACCCTGCCTGCCCTGATTATGTCTTTGTTGTGTTGCTCAATAGAACAGCCTGCACAGGTTGAAGATACTGACACAGAGAACAGATGGGAGAAGGATATGTATTGAATTACTAACTGTCCTCATTCAGAATGGAGTATTCGGGTTGTCCAGAGAGCCAGCGGGTTCTAGGGTGTGCTGGTGTACATATTTATGCAATGTGTGTCTATTGGTACACAGACTGCCTGTGTACCAATATAGTTCTTCTCTGTGGACTGGGCTTCCTTTTACATCTTGTGGGATAAAAAGGAATTTTAAAAGTAGATGTTACAGAAAATACATTTCTTCTGTCTCACTTCAGAGGAACATAAAATGGCACAAAGCAACTCAGTCGTGCGAAACAGCAACACATTCAGGGCTAGCCATCTTTTCCTATCTGGAAAAAAATTATAAATGTATTTCTATTAGTTCCAGGTTACTCTTCAGATGGATGCCTACAACTATAGCAGGGGAGAGGAAACTCATAAACTTCTATTAGCATAATTTTTGTTTTCGAGAAAATATATACAGCATTTACTGCCAGGGTAAATATATAAATGCATAAAATAAATATATCAGCTTGGATCTGATTGCCCCTCTGCTCAGTATAAGGGGTAATGAAACTCTGAACGTACAGGCTGCATTTTGATAATGGATCCTTCCTTTTGGATGAGTTGGACTAGATTCATCTTCCCTCCTCCGGTTTCTTTACAGGTGGGCTTTTTCTTTGTGTTTTTGTATCACTGTCTGAGGTTTGAAATGTGTGTCTGAAATCTGGTTTGAACACTTTATGTATAGTCAGGGCTATTTTTGGGCAGGAACACACAGGAACGGAGTTCCGGCTGGCTCCGGAGTTGGCCACACCCAGCAGGATCTCATTAGCATAATAGGCCACACCCAACAGCAGAAACTCATTAGGATTGGCTACATTAGGGGTGTGTGGCCTAACATGCAAATGAGTTCCTGCTACAAAAAAAGCACCCAGGGGCTTTGACAAAAACAAGGTAAACAAAATAGGAAGCAAAAGGTGGATGTGGCAAAAGCCCACCTGGCCCTTCCCACTTTCTAAAAACTCTCGGCAGGCATCAGGAAAAGTGTCAGCAGGCACCATGGCACCCACGGGACCTTGTTGGGGACCCCTGCTTTAAACAGTCTTAAGCAAGAAGAGCCCTTTTAACTTTAATGGAAACACTCCCAAGTAAGTAATTTGAATACTACTAGATCCAGTTATGTTGGATGCTTTTTTAAAAATTGCAGATTTAATTGTGGGGCTTCATTGCCCTTCCTGTATGACTTCAGAGTATGTATATGCTGTCTTTCCAGAGCTGCTCAAGATTTTACCTCTTAACACCATGGGAAGCCTTTTCTCCCCTTCATCCCATCTTCTAAAGTCTCAACTTTTTTACCCTTGATGACTTCAGTGTGTCCACATTAGGTACAGCTCAGCTGATCTGGCACAGGCACTCCAATGTAAACTCTGCATTATCATTGGGTGCCAAATATTTTCCTCTCAGTGTATACACATGGGCATTAATTGCATACTTCATTGTTGTTCACTTAAGGGGGTGTGTCACAACAACCCCTAATGATATGTCATCAGTAGCTGTAGACCAAGAATTCTTCACAATACTACAGCAACCTCTTCCTTACTTGCTTTTGGTTTGAATGTACCAGTTGGCTTCAGTTATAGTGAAGTCTCTGGATATTTATTTTATTTACCTCACTAAGAGATTATATGTCCAGCTCTGTGTTCCAATTAGCCTGCCAGTAAAGATCTGCCCCCTGAGACCTTCTGTCTGTGCCACAGCCTGCAGAGGTGAGATGGATGATAACTAGATACAGGACTTCTTCAGTGGAGGCGCCGCACCGTTGCCCTCTCTCTTGAGGCTTCCCTGGCACCTGCCTCACTTTGTTTTAGGTGCTAGTCCAAAATATTTCTTCCATCCCATATTTTTACGAACTGGTTTTATCTTTTTAAAGCTATTTTATGGTCCACTTCTAGCCAGAGGACTGTTTTACGAGGATCACTTTAGCATGTTCACTAGATGTTTTATGCTGGTTTTATACAACTGTTGTTTTTATGAATTTATTGTATTGTTGCTACTTGTGGACCACCTCAAGCAGTTGCTGGAGAAGTGCTATATAAATTCTCTAAACAAATAAATACCTTTAAGACAGATAAGAACACTGTCTTAAGTCATCTGTGAGCCAAATCAAGGCATACTTTGGAGTTCTTTTCCTCTGGAGATCTCTGAAAGCCAAGACATTTTTATTTAGACAGACTTTAGGCAATCAGGGTTAAGGAACAGAGAGCAGAATAATCAACACCCTACTACCTGTCTCAAGCCCAAGCGATGGGGTAGGTGTAAGTCCAATTTAGAAAAATAATTTCATTTGTATCTTTAACCCACCTCATTTTTTGAAATGTCAGTATAAATGTGTTCACACCAGATTACTGTGTAATCTGCCTTGAGGCCTGGCAAGAAAGACAGACTATAAATAAAATAAAGAAATAATAAGCACATTCTGTGAGGTATAAAAACACTTGCACTCTCTAAGTAATGAAGAAATTACAGTGATAGATAGATTCTTGATATTAAGAAACACATGATACTGTGACACTTTTGTTTGGTATAAGGCAATATTTGTATCCCTAAAATGCAAGGCGTCATTCTTCCCAGCCGCTTTTCTACCATCCTGTTGGTGGATTTGGGGATGGAGACTGGGGATTTGGGGGTGGAGACTTGGGATTTTCCTGAGAAGTGATGGTGGAGTGCTTGTTGTAATGGGCCAGGTGCGAAGCCTCAGTGGCAATGTTCTTGAAGATGTCATCAACAAAGGATTTCATGATGCTCCTGGCCTTGGAAGAGGTGCTGGTATCTGGGTGGAACTGTTTTAGCACCCTGGAGATTTGAGGGCGGAGGCTTGAGAAGGCAAGGTTTGAGGAGGGAAGCAACCTCAGCAGGGTATAATGCCATAGAGTCCACCCTCCAAAGCAGGTGTTTGCTCCAGGGGAATTGATCTCCAGCCCCCACCTGGAGGTTGGTAATCCTAGTTCCCCTGGAGGAAATGGCTACTTTGGAGGCTGGAGTCTATAGCATTATACCCCTCTGAGGTCCCTTTCCTCCTCAAAGCCCTCCCTCCCCAGGTTCCAACCTCCAAATCTCTAGGAATTTCCTAACCTGAAGTTAGCAACCCTATCTCCTTCTCACCCAGCATCCAAACTAACCTGCACCTCTGTCTTAAGCTTTTCCCTCTCCCCTCCAGCAGCCATGCCCACTTGCATGGTAGGGAACCCTCCAGGACTTGTGGGGTGGTACCTCACTTTCCCCTGTATCCCCCCTCCCCACATTATTTTCCCTTCCTCCTGTCAACCCTATATCCTCCATAACCCTAGTCAGGCCTGGCCCCAATGAGTCCTCTCTCAAAGACCAAAGTAGGCCTCAAAGGCCAAAACAGCAACAGTTACTGAGGAAATCTGTTGTTTAAAGCTACAGGCACTCCTTTTATCAATTTTGGGGTTTTTTTTAGATTTAAGTGTAATTTTTTAGATGTCACATTTTCCTGCAAGCCTGGGGTTCTATCTTGCCTATTCACAGATTCAGTCAGCAGATTTAAGTAACCAAAAATTTGACTGACTTGGCTATTAGTATGTAGATGTTTAAGCAAACAGATGGTGAGATAGTCATATTTTAAAAAAATAGCTGTGAATAATGCATGCTTTAAAATTAAGGCCTCACTGAGCATCTTGCGCCTCATTCAGGTGGAACAGCAAAGGCCAACAGATGACATAGGTTTACCAGCAGGTGGGGATGGAGAGCAGGCCTATCCCATGGCTTGGCCTGCAAATACTAAAATGAATGCCTCCATGTTTATGGCAGGAAAGTTGATTTTGAGTATGCAGATTCGTTATACAAGAGACATTAATTTTATATGATTTGATGATCAAGGGTAAAAATAAAATTTAACTATGAAAGATAATGCATGTATTGCCAAAGAACATAAGAACATAAGAGAAGCCAATGTTGGATCAGGCCAATGGCCCATGCAGTCCAACACTCTGTCACACAGTGGCCAAAAATACCAGGTGCCATCTGGAAGTCCACCAATGGGGCCAGGACACTAAAAGCCCTCCCACTGTTGACCCCCCCAAGTACCAAGAATACAGAGCATCACTTGCCCCTGAGTTCCTATCTCTATCTTGTGGCTAATAGCCACTGATGGACCTCCGCTCCATATGCTTACCTAATTCCCTCTTGAAGCTGTCCAAAGAAGCATTTGATGCCCCAAGAATGGTGGCTGTACTTTACAGAGGGAGCATTTCATAGGACTAGGACTAAGGCTCTTGGTGGGTAAGGAACTCTGGCATCCTTTGGGACTTTCTTTTTGTCATCTTTACTGAAGTATGTTAAGGCTTTTTCTTCTGCTGTGGCCTAAGCAGTTGTGTTTTTAAAAATTATAATTGGTGGCTTTTGTTTTTATTGTATATTACCTGGTTTTAAATTTGTTTCAAAATATTTAATGGTGCTTTTTGATTTGGGTTGTTTTACAGTGCATGTTGCTTTGAAAGGTGGCATAAGAGTTCTGTAAAACAAACAAGAAAACACTAGGACGTAGCCAGATGTCAGATTTCTGTGCTGCTTGTTCAGGAGCACAGAGAATCTCTCAGGAAAAGACATTTCTATCCTATCTTCCTGGTGCCTTCTCCACACTCAGTGTATGGATCATGTACTTTCTGCTAACACTGCCATTCTTCTGGCCACAGCAGGAGATCTGAACTGTCTGTTAAATATCCTGCATACAAGGACAGTAAATATAGGATATCTACTGAGTTCATTTATACCTGCTTTTCTCCCAAATGGGGACCCAAAATATATTGAAACAGGGTATCTGATCCACTGAATTAGAGCCATGATGGATTAGAGCTGTGTGTGTAACTTGATGAAATTATATTTTGTGACAACATGCATTCTTTTTCTATGAATAAGGTCATAAAGTTCTTTTCTGTAAGCTGCAAGATAGCAAGTCATAAGTACAGTTATATCAAAGTGGTATGTATGACATCTTCTTAGAAGGCAGTGAACATATGCTCTTTCCAGGTCATGTAATTTAATTTGTGTATCTGAATGTGATTCAGTACTTAAATCACTTTTATTTCTCCATGTTTAATTCCACAAAGCTAAAGGACAAGAAAAAATGGAGCAGCTTGCTAAGAGACAGGTCTGGAATTTTTTTTGTCCCCAGAAGTACAATAAATAGTGGTACATTCATCTTGACAATGCATCCAGTCATCATTTTGAAAGGCAGATCAATCTGTAAAATTAAAAGTGACATTAGCTTGAGAAGTTTCAACGAGAGAGAGAGAGAGAGAGAGAGAGAGAGAGAGAGAGAGAGAGAGAGAGAGAGAGAGAGAGAGAGAGAGAGGAAAATTGGACACAGAGTAGCTCACTCTATTTTGTGGAGTTGGTTGCAAAAATGAGGAAGAAAGACTTTTGTCACACTTTCTCTCAAGGTTGGGCGGAAATAGTCCAGATCCAAAGAGAGGCTAAATTACTTCCATCATCTTCCAGACTCTTGGATGATGGGTGACGTGCACAAGACTGGAGGACGGCAGATGTTATCCCAATTATCAAAAAAGGGGAGGAAGGATGACTCAGGAAACTACAGGCCAGTCAGTCTGACCTCTGTCCCATGGAAGATACTGGAGCAGATTTTAAAGGGATCAATCTGTGAGCATCTCAAGGACAACTTGGTGTGTCTTGATTTGTCCCCAATAGGTCCTGCCAGACCAACCTCATTTCCTTCTCTGATCGAGTGACGAGCTTACTGGATCAAAGGAATGCTGTTGATGTTGTTTACCTGGATTTCAGTAAAGCTTTTGACAGGGTTCCCCATGATGTTCTGATGGGTAAACTGGGGGATTGTGGACTGGACTCTAGGATAGTTAGGTGGATAGGGAACTGGTTGGAGAACTGCACTCAGAGAGTAGTTGTCAATGGCATTTCATCTGAATGGATGGAGGTGCCCAGTGGGTGCCACAGGGCTTGGTTCTGGGCCTGGTTCTTTTCAATATTTTTATAAATGATCTGGATGAGGGTGTGGAGGGCTACTCATTAAATCTGCAGTTGATGCCAAATTGGGAGGCGCAGCGAACACACAAGAAGATAGAGATACAATTCAACGAATTCTGAACACACTGGAAAAGTGGGTGGATGTGAACAAGATGCAATTTAACAAGGGTACGTGCCAAATTCTACATGTGAGTAAAAAAATGAAGAACATGCATACTGGATAGGGGATACACTTCTGGGTAGCAGTGTGTATGAACAAGATCTTGGGGTATGAGTGAACCATGTTAAATATGAGCAGCCAGTGTGATGTAGTGACAAAAAAGGCTAATGCAATCTTGGGGTGTATCAACAGAGGCATAACATCCAAATCATGAGATGTCATAGTCCTGCTGTACGCTGCATTGGTCAGGCTGCACCTGGAGTATTGTGTACAGTTCTGGAGACAGAATGGAGCAGGTGCAAAGAAGAGCAATGAGGATGATCAGGTGCATGGAGACCAAGCCCAATGAGGAAAGGCTGAGGGACTTGGGAATGTTTAGTCTGGAGAAGAGGAGGTTGAGGGGGAACATGATTGAGCATTAAGTATTTGAAGGGCTGTCACTTAGGGGAGGGCAGGGAGCTGTTCCTGTTGGCAGCAGAGGATAGGACTCACGAATAATGGGTTTGAATTAAGAGCAGAAAGGTACCGGCTGGATCTTAGGAAAAATCGTTTTACAGTAAGAGTTGTGCAGCAGTGGAATCAGCTGCCCAGGAAGGTGGTGAGCTCTCTCTCACCGGCAGTCTTTAAGCAGCAGCTGGACAAACACTTGTCAGGGATGCTCTCGGCTGATCCTGCACTGATCAGAGTGTTGGACTAGATGATCTGTATGGCCCCTTCCAACTCTGTGATTCTGTGTTTCTGTGATTCTATTCTATGACTAGTTCTAAAGAACCAGGTCAACTACATGTTTCTGTTCCAGATTCAAAAGCAGGGCAAGTTTCAAAAGCAGTTGTGATATAGCATGGGGGGTTCTTTTTTAAAGTGTTGTTCTTATGCAAGATAAGCATATGGTGGCAGACCAACACCATAGATTCCTAAGAACAAAGTGTGAGCAGTGGCACCTTTAAAACCAACAAAGTTTTATTATGGGTACTAGGAGTAAGGCCTGTCTTGGGAAGAAATACAACGAACTCTAGAAGGAAGCTCCAGATGAGTGTTTCAGCTGTGGCTAGTGGGGCGGCAGAGGGAAGGGGAAAATAGCCATGTTTATTTCCTTCTGCTTAGCTATAAGGCAGGGCTGTCTCAAGTCATTTTGCTGCCCCAAGTGAGTAGTATGGGAGGACAGTCTCGTGGTAACAGGTATGGTTCCCTCCACCCCTGATTTATGTTGATTTGGGGTTATGCAGTGGCAGCTAAGGTAGAAAAGCACCTCCTCCTATGCCATGTCTTCTGGCTTCCAAGAGTCTGGAAAACAGTTCCATAGCCAGTTACAGGGTTATCAACTCTGGGTTGGGAAATACCTGTAGATTTGAGGGGTAGAGCCTGGGGAGGGCAGGGTTTGGGGTGTGGAGGGACCTCAGCAGGGTATAATTCCATGGAGTCCATTGCCCAAAGCAGCCATTTTCTCCAGGAGAACTGATCTTGGAGATCTCCAGGTGCTGCCTGGAGGCTGGCAATACTAAGGGGAGGGCCAGACCTGTAGATTTGACAGGTAGAGCCTGGGGAGGGCAGGGTTTGGGGGGGGGAGGGACCTCAGCAGGGTATAATGCCATAGAATCCACTGCCCAAAACAGCCATTGTCTCCAGGAGAAATGATATTGGTCATCTGGACTTCAGTTGTAATAGCTGAAGATCTCCAGGTGCTGCCTGGAGTTGGTTTATGTTAATTTGAGGCTATGCAGTGGCAGGTAAGGTAGAGAAGCACCTCCTCCTATGCCATGTTTTCTGGGTTCCAAGAGTCTGGAAAACAGTTCCGTAGCCAGTTACACAGTTGCCAACTCTGGGTTGGGAAATACCTATAGATTTGAGGGGTAGAGCCTGGGGAGGGCAGGGTTTGAGGTGGGGAGGGACCTCAGCAGGATATAATGCCATAGAATCCACTGCCCAAAGCAGCCATTGTCTCCAGGAGAACTGATCTTGGTCATCTGGACTTCAGTTGTAATAGCTTGGAAATTTTCTGTAGGGGAAATGATGTGCTGTGGCTGGGGAACATGGTGATTTGTGGGAGATCTCCAGGCCTCACAGGGAGACTGGGATATGTATTTTACCTCAGGACTCCCAACAGCAACAGCAAATTGTTTAGAATGTTAGAGGCAAAGGCCAATCAGGCCACATATGCAAGTGACCTCTGTGTTCTGACTGGCTATTGGGGGGAGAGGAAAAGCAAACTGTTTAGAATATTGGAGGCGAGACTCTGGCAACTCAGCCAGTGGATAGGGACAGCTTCTGAATGACAGATCATGGAGCCAAAGGCTGTGGGCGTCGTGTGGAATGTTCAGCAATGTGCCACCACCAGAAGAGCTTTATAATATAGGAGAGATAAGCTTTTGCATGCATATACACTTCTTCAGATACACTGTTTGTACACATGAAAGCTTACACTGTGAATAAAACTTTGTTGGTCTTACTGGGCTCAAACTTTGTTCTGTTGCTTCAGACCAACATGGCTACCCACCTGAATGATTGTGTAGGTCCATTTGAATCTGATTTCTACCCAGAATTTGGAGTAGAAACTGATATGTTCACCTTGGTAGATAACCTGTACTGGGAGCTATACAGGAGATAGATCTCCCTACTGGTTCTCCTGGATCTTTCAGTAGTGTTCGTTACCATGACATCCTTTGAATCACTTGGCTGGACTGACTTTAGGTTGCACTATTTTGCATAAGTCCCATTTGACTTGATAATTATACCCTGCTTTTCTCCTCAACGGGCCCCAAAGTAGCTCACACCATTCTCCCCACTTGTGTACTTGGCTGCTTGTATCCAGCTTTGACTGGTTTGCCAGCTGCACTCTCCTCCTTTGATCAGAGGAATGTGGCCATGATTTAGAAGAGATGCTATGGCTCAGTCCAGTGTTCCCTCTAAGCTGAGTTAATGTTGTGTACACGGACCGCCACTAGGGGTCCGCCACATAAGTCTGAAGCTTGGGACAAAAAGACAATAGGACCTAGTCCGCCTCAAGTCCACTAATTAGACTTTTGCGGGAAATTCAAACCCACCAATGGGACTAAGGGTGTGCCGGGTTGGGTGTATAAAGTTGGCCCTTGCAGGGTCGGGTTTGCAGTGTGTGTTATGTGAAGTACAATAAATGCGTCTGAACACATGTCGTAGTCCAAGTCTCCATGCAGCGAACCCAGTACTTTACAGTTAGTGTTAGCTAGCTCACAGCTTTTTAGCCTCCGGCTCTCACACTCTTGTCTTAGCTTAGGAAGGATGGCTCCAGAGCAAATTAATTTATGAAGTACCCAAATTGCTCACTCACAACTTTAATGCCAGTAGAGTTATTGCTCACAAGACTCCACAGCTTAGAGGGAGCATTGGCTGGTAGCATGTTGGCTTGGCATGCAGAAGGCTCAAGGTTCAGTCCCCGGCATCTCTAGTTACACAGGTCAGGTGGTAGGTGATGTGAAAGAACTCTGCTTGAGACTCTGGAGAGCTAGTATCAGTCTGAGTAGGCAATACTGACCTTGATCAATGGCATGATTCAATATAAGGCAGCTTCATATGCATTCCTGTGATTATAGACTGATTTAAGACATGGCAGCCATATTGCTGTCAGAAGCAGGCCAGTGGAAGAACATTATGCCTATTTTGTATCATCTTCACAGGTTGCCAGTGCTGGGGCTCAAATCGAAGTGCTGGTTGTTATCTCTAAAGGTCTATGCTCAAAAATTGCTTTCTCCCAGATAAATCTGCCCAAGTATTAACATCATCTTTGGAAGTTGTGGGGGAAAGGGTATTTTATTTCAATAGAATACAAATAGCATAATGAAAAGTACCATTAAAAAAGTATCTAAAAGACACATTCATCAAAACTTTCCAATATAATATTGGGAAATCTATCCATCTGGCACCCAGGATTCAGTCCATTATTTAACAGCAATGACTTCTTAGATGGTATATTAGATTATATATTCATTTAAGCATCAAGAGCTACTTTGAGCAGTTACTGCTCAACATAATAGTCTCAGTTTCAGTATGTGTGTCTTAATATGCAGACAAAATGCAATTAATGAAGACAAGCTGGAGTGTTTTAATACCAGAAATTATCAAAGAATGTAACTGTGATTAAAAACAAAAAAGGCTAAAATTGTCTAGTAAACTAGCAGCATAATTTTTAATCTTCTTTCTCTCAGATACTGTATACCTTCCTGAGACTAGATAGACTGGGCAAAACAATTTCTGTACAAAAGGGGAACTGGAAGCTACAAAATGTTCACCAGACTCTCTCTAAAAAATTTTTTTTTGCTCACACATACTCATGTCTATTTTATTTTATTTATTTATTTAAAACATTTTGATGATGCCTTTTCACCCAATCAGGGTCCACAAGGCAGAAAAGATAAAAATTAAACTGTTTAAACAATTAAAAAGATAGTTAAAAATTATAAAATAATTCAATTAAAACTACATAAACAAGCAACATTAGAAGGATGGCCAGTGACTGTTTTGGAAAAGGGGTGTCAAACATGTGGCCTGGGGGCTGGATCAGGCCCCTGGAGGGCTTCTATCAGACCCACAGTGGAACTGGCTGTCTTCTGCTTCTTCTTCTTCCAGTTCTGCTGCTGCTGCTGCGTCATCGTAAGTTTGCAGCTTGCAGATACACACCTGAACAGCATATTCAAGATTGCAACAGCACAGACATTTTGTTGTAATAATTCAGAGCAAGAGGTGTCAGTTATCAGACACTGTTAAATAAACAAAATACTGCAAGAGTGCTCATGTTTTAAGCATGTTTTAGTGTTTGTGTCCTTTATAGTTTATATCTCTGCTACCTGGCATAACATTTTATGAGACACATGGCCCAGCCCAACAAGGTCTCATTTATGTCAGATCCATCCCTCATAACAAATGAGTTTGACACCCCTGCTTTGGAGGATATGTCAGACAAAACAAAAAGTCTTCACCTGCTGGTGGAAGGCACCAATAGAGGGTGACAGTTGAATCTTCCTGGTAAAGGAGTTCCAAATTTTTACTGTCCCCAACAACAGCTTTTGTGCCATTTTTCAAAACAACATTCTTCTTCCTGTTGACTGTGACTTCAGCCAGCCAGGGATTAGAATGATGTTGTGCTTAGCCAATCAGATTTGGCAGTGCCACTGAGGGCAAATGATATCCCAAATAGCATTGAAAATTTCCCTGACTGTGAGAAACAGTTGAGAGATATCAGCATAGCACTTATTGTTAATATAGTGCCATTAAATTTACAACACATTTTACAATGTTCCTATTATTAATATTTATACCTTGCCCTTTCCTTTTAATTTTAAGCATTTTGGAGGGACAAAGAATTATCCTTCTGCTTAACACTTTGTGGGTGGAAAACTGAATCTGAGAGATCAGTATTCAGGGTCACTCGATGAATACATGGTAAAGGTTGGGCTTGAAGATGAGACTTTCTCTTCTAAGTTCTTCAAAGTATACCTCTATCAGTTCTCCATGCTGGGGCTCAGGAATTTGCTCTGAAGGGTGGAACAAATGATAGGCACCCTGTTCAGCCCCTCCACCTGACTTCTTCCAATGAAGATCTGTTTTGAATGAAATCCCAATGTACAGATGTTGTGCCAGCTCCTACTGTTCCCACAAATTGTGCCCATGTTGTTTGTTACTACCTAATCTGTCCCTAAAGAGCTGCAAAGGAAGTGTCTGTGTGTGTGTGCTGAGTGGACTGCAGTGGATCAGCTGAGTGCTTCATCTGCAATCTCAAGGCGGCAGGGTGGATAGTGGCAGGGGCCACATTCCTCAAATCTGCCAGTTATTTTCAGTCTCAGATTGAATTGAGTTTCCATGCCATCACCATGAGGATAATATTTAATAAGACAACTTTTGCTGTAGTTATGAAAAGAGATGGAAGTAGGAACCAAATGTTACCCAAGTGCAAGTGATTCAGTCCAGAAGGAAGTAATGGGATGTTGCTATCAATCAAAATGTTAGCAGCTGGGGCTGTACTCAACCATCATTGCAGTTTGTAGGGGGGTTGCCATGGAATTCAGCAGTTGACAGACTGCACTTGTACCATTAGTTTTACAGAGTTACCCAACAGATGGAATCCATGCTGAACATCCATACACACAAGTACACCCAACACACACCTCTGCTCTCTCTCTTAATACATGTCCTGTGAATGAATGAGTATATACTGAAGGATACATTTAGGCTCCTATCAGTCGCCTATTCAAAATTCAAAAATATCCTCTTCTCTCTCTTCTTTAAAAGTCCTGGTTTCTAAAACCATCCATATCACTAAATCCCATACAGATAATCAAGTGTTTGCTCCCTGGAAGAAATGATATTCCATTGCACCAGAAAGGTACACAGTTTGTACTTCTGCAGATCAATAGACGTGCTGGGTTCTGTCATTCCCCAAATGGCAGGAAGCAACGTTTTCTGGTCTGTTGAATGGACTGCATGCAGCTGGGAAAGCATTCAGCTGTTGCCTGAGAGAGAGACCGGGGAATGCTGGGCTATGCTGATGTAACAGGCTCTCTGCAATTTGCATTCAGATGTGGTTGGCTGCAAGCTGGCAGAGAGCCTCAGCTACGCCTCCAACTCCGATGAGGTAATCTCAGCTCCCTTTTTTGGCTACTCCAGCAGGATCTGCGCTTTTCCAGCTTTAAGGTCAGCTTTCTTCCCTCCCTGATATTCACCGGTCACAGAAAGACCCTCCTCCTCCCCCCTCTCCCTAGACTGCTATCTCTTGAATGCATATCCCAGTATGTTTTTTTGGGAGGGGGTGGGAGGAGCAAGCACAGGAAGAAATATACTGCAATGGATTTCACAATTTACTCTGGTCTCCAGGTCTGATCTGAATGGGATTTGCGCGTCTCCAGCAAGAATGTGCTGTGCTGCCAGACCTCGCATTCCTAACTAACAGCGGGACAGGAAAAAGTCCAGAACACCAACCCCTGCAAGAAGTAATAACTGCTGTCCTCATTTGCTCGCTCCTGGTTGTTTAAACGTCTCTCTTCGGAGATGTATCTTCTCAGGAAAAGATGGAGTGGTACTGTTCAGGTCTTTGCAGCCAGAGAGGGATGTTTCTGTTGGGACGAACTCGCAAAAAAATAAGGTTTTTTGCCCTCCCGTACAAAGAGCTTTGCACTTTGTACTCGGAATTTTCGGGGCTCCTGCTGTTCTGCGTTCAGCACCCGGAGAGCTCTTTGCAAGCTATTCTTCGCGGCGGGTACCCAGAGTGTAGTTCCACCGCGGGATGGACGCGCGAGTGGCTTCAGCACTCTGGACAGCTACCCTCATCCCACCGCACCGCACCAAGCCTTGAACGAAAGGGTTTGGCGCACTTCGCCTTTCCCCTTAAGGTAGCTCACTCCCTTTCCTAGTACTTTATTCGGGAGCCTGAGTATAATCCCAGCGTTTCCTTGCTCTTTCAAATGATCCTTAAAGGCTACAGATTTTTGAGAGATAATTTCAGAACCCTGATAGCTCCATCTAGCAGCAAGGTTTTGGAAACAGCAAAATGATGGAACCAAAGAAGCGTTAGAAAGCCCTGGCTTTTCACCTTAGCTGAGTTCAGAGTCTCTGTATACAAGTAAGAGCATTTGTCTTGTGTTTTTAGGATATGTTTCTGCTGTGGTCTACAGATGTAGTCCTGATTTCCACTTTCAGCTGGCTTTTTAGAGCTCCTCAACATCCCCCCCCCATGAGTTTTGAAGCTCAGTTTAAATGTTTATAATTTGACTAAAAGTCTTCTTTGGATCTCACCTACCTCTCCCCAGTTGTTCCTCTCATGCCTACTCTATGTTTCTCCCTGTCTGGGAGATTTAGAACAAGGGCTGAGCTCTAAGCAAAGGAGCCTGGCTTTTGTGTCGGTTGGGATTTGCAGTTAGGAAGAGACAGGACAGGGACTGGCCTGAACATGCTGTACAATCATTGCCACATCTGTGAACTGCAATATTTGAAAGACTGACTGTTTTGTTGTGAGGTGGGGGGGAAAGCATCTTCCCAAGAAACTTTGGCACCAAAGAGAGGGGGAAGCCCTCCCCAGAAATCCCCATTGCATTTGACTCTTCTTAGGTTATTGTAACACCAGAAATTTCTTGTCCTGTGTGACTGAAAGCAAGAAAGCAAGCCAGCAATCCTGAGCATTGCCACATCTGGCAGGGATTTAAGGGCTTAATTCCAGCCTTCACTGCAATCCACAATGGCAAATGAACCGGTGATTCTGAATGTTTATGACATGGTGAGTAAGAAACAATCTGATGCCTCTGTTCAGGGTGGGAGGTGAGGGAGACAATTCCAAGATGTGATTGGACAAGCAATTTTGTTATGATAAGCCTAGCTGCACACACAGCACCGGTCAGGCTGAATTTCCACAGCCATTTGTGACAGAGATGCTGCTGGCACTAGTTCTTTCTCTTTTTTTATAGCCCTACCAGCACAGGCAAAAGGTAAAATATGGCAGAATTTTCAGGAGATTACTGATTTTCCCCCCCTTTCCTTGACAAGAGCTTAAGGAAGGGGCAAGGGGGGACTGCAGAGATGCAATAGTTTGGCTTATTCTCAGAGCTGGATGCCCTTGACTTTCAAGGCAATTATACATGTTAGACCAGGGAGGAATGGGGGTGATAATGGGAGCACTCCTAAGCAGGTCTACTTGGAAGTAAGTCCCATTGTATTCAGTGGGGCTTACTCCCATGACAATGTTCTTATGATTGTAACCCAGGTGTTCTGCTATACCCTGGACAGCCTTATGCTGTCCATTTAAAGTCCACCAAAGTTAAATGGTACTTGTTCCCATGTAGGACTGCAGCCATATGCAGGGCTCAGGTGTATGGGCGAAACTGAAGGAAATGTTAAATAGTAGGTGGATATATTTTAAGGTAAATATTATCACTAGAGGAACTGGCAGCCCCTCTGCTACTGTGTCATAAGAGGTAAGGCCCTTTTTTTCTACCAGTGATGCTGCTGGGAAACAACCCTTTAATTTTTTTTGCCTTCCCCTGGGCATAGAGCAGGGCTCACTGGAGGAGTGAGGGGGGTGGAGCTGCGAATTCCCTGCATTGTGCAGCTGGGTTAGACTAGATGACCCTTTGGATCCCTTCAATCCCTATGTTTCTATTTTCCATGAACATTTAGTATCTTTTCTCATTATATGAATTGGCTTGGGGGGAAGTACTACTGGGCCCTAATCATCAGACAAGTATTACTGGGCCCTAATCATCAGACAAAAAACTACATGTCTTTTATAACCCAAGAATCAAAAGATGAACTTTTGACTATTTTTATTGTCAAATTAGACCCAGCAGACAGCTTTTTCATAAATTCCACCAATTCCACCCATGAAAAATATGTTGATATTACTACTACTACTAATAACAATAATAAACTGGATTTATACCCCACCCTTCACTACCCAAAGGTGTCTCAGAGCGGCTTAAAAACTCCTTTCCCTTCCCCTCCCCACAGCAGACACCCTATGAGGTAGGTGGGGCTGAGAGAGCTCTTGACAGAAACTGTTCTTTTTCAAGAACAGCTGTGCCAGAGCTTGTGACTGACACAAGGTCACATCAGCAGGTGCAAGTAGAGGAGAGGAGAATCAAACCCAGTTCTCCCAGATTAGAGTCCATGCATTTAACCACTACACCAAACTGGCTCTGATACTCCAATACTGAAATTTTATAAGAAAGGGCATCTGCTGTAGAACCTCCATTTGTCTAAAGACTTGTGGTGGAAAATTTTGTAAGGAACTTCAACAAGAGTAATGAAAAGCCCACTAAACAATTGATTCCTGTTTAAAGAAAATGAAATCATTGTTTATTAATTGAGTTTGCCTCAAGCAAAGAAGTCATGAAGTTCAACTAAGGGGAGTTAGTCCTGAAATGCAAAACAATATCTTAACCCCACAGTCTCCCAGTAAATAGAAGATCTAGCTGCTAGACCAGGCAACTTAGCCGTCTCTAGGTAAGAGTAACAGATAATAGGGGATTCTGAAGCAGGTGGCCTTAACTGTGAAGAAGTCCCTCTTTTCTAATTTTGCTTGAGGGGAATATATCAAAGATATCCCCTTAATTAAACAATGTAGTATTACCGCATAGAAACAGCACCTGCTTCTAGGTTGCTTCCAAAAGGGTAATACGTTCTCACCCTTTTCAGTTGTCAGGTATAAGCTTTGATAATTTATTTTAAAAAGAAATACTTCAAAGCTGTATGGCTTCTAAAGCGACTGTTGATCTAACAATGTCCAGAAAGAGAGCTGTAAGGCTTCATTTATTGCTTATCTTTCAAACAAGCCCTTTAGAGGTTCAGCATGGGTAAAGTTATAAATGGACAGAGGGCTTTTTGGTAGCTATGAGCAGATTTTAAATTGCTGAAACCCTTAGAAGTGTTTACCTATGGAAATGTACAATACTTACATTTTGTAAACATGTTGCAGATATGGGTAAATGTTTTGAAAAAGCAAGTCTTATCTAATTCCCACCTTTGAGGTGGGTAGAAATGCAAATCTGAGAAACATTTCTGTATAATTTGGGGGTAATGTTGTAGAAGCACACTTTGGGCCTTCTACCAGATGATGCCCTTTGTCAGCTTCTAGCTGCCTTTCTGCCCTTTTAGCTTTTAAATTGTCCTTCTCAGACATTCTCTCACATATATCCATGTTCAGCCAATGCTAAACCATAGCTTCCAAGTGTGGTGTGTTTCTTAAGAACACAGAAGAATTGATTATTCAAACAAATCAACCCCTCCTAATACCAAACATTTTTTTAAAAAAATCTATTTTATGGCTGTTATGAAATATTTTAAAAGTACTTGCAACAAACGCTCTTTGGATATGCTTCTTTTTTGCAATCAGTTTTTAAGATTCAGAGGTGGCCTTTGATCTTTGCTGTGAATCTGACCCCCCTTACTGAGCTCTTCCTAGCTCTGAATCTGGTCTCACAGAAAAGCCAGTTGCTATAGAATCATGCTCCTCAGCTATTAATTTCAGCACTAGCAATTGTTTCTTCCTTTCTGAAATCTATTTGTTCCATCAGAAAAAAAATGTTAGATTGGCAGCACTAGATGTTGAAGCCTGATTATTTTTTCCCTCCAGACGGTTGCAGATGAAGTAGCAGGCTAAACTCCCCCATAATCCACATGCCTTGAAATTGAACTGAAAGGATTTCTTCTGAAGATGAGAGTAATACATTTGCAGTGACCTGTTTGGCTCCTGACTTTTTCATCTATAAAACTGGCAGCAGAGCGCACATGGGAAAATGTTCTGTCTCTGCCGATTTGGGGTTTCTGATGGAGATGCCACTGGGAACTGAACTATGTCATCTCTAGATGTGCCCGTTTTGGTACACACAACTTGTAAAAGGCCTTATAAATACCCCACTGTTTGTCTGTTTCTCCCTTAGCTTAATCGCTTCAAATGTAGAACTTCTTCTACCTCAGTCCTTCCCCCCCTTTCCGAGTAAAGCAGCTACAACACTGTGGGGTGGATTCAGATTACCAAGGATTTCCTGGGCAGTGTCTGCTGCAACAATCCTGACTCCAATTCCACTATATTATTATGGATTGTCAAATATGCTATGGGCAATGTAGAAGTAGCATTCCGATCTACCTATGTCAGAGGCAAAAAATAAAAATCCAACCCCTCCATGCAAGTCCTTTGATTAAGACCAAATAAAATAACACAGAACAATGGACAAAGTTTTGAGTTCCCTAGAATGCTTTGTTGGACTGGATGTTTAAACCAAAAGGGTGTGGGAGAGAAGACATTTCAGGCCCTGATTTGGCTGCCACTTTCCTTTTTTCTTTCCAGAAAACCAAAGGAGCAACATGGTACCAGCTCCATCCCACACCACCTTATACATTCAGATCTGCCTGCCATTCTATACAGGATGCAGACAAGAGGCCTTGATCAAGATCTGAAATGTCTCCCTTCACTTTTTTCAACATCCAGCTTGATGAAGAGTTCTAGAGAACTCAAAAGTCTTGATTTTTTTTCTAGCTGTATCTGAAGAAGTGAGCAGTGACTCAGGAAAGCTCATACCCTATCACAAATTTTGTTGGGTTTAAGGTGCTACTGGACTCTTACTCTTTTCTAAAGGCTTGCATATTGTTGTGTTATTTTAGTTGTTCCTACCGAAAGATGACCATGGCTTTTGGTTTTGATTGACTGAACCACTGTGGTTCCCTGCACCCTGGGGAAAAACAATTTGCTTTAGCAAGGATGTTGATGAGAATCCAATGAACAACGCTGGTCACATACACATAGGTTGATGGCCCCAATTTGGATGCTATTGGGTGGAGGATTTCCCCCCATTTCCCCATGGCATCATGATGTTTCTATGTACCTCTCAGGGTTTTCCTGTCTTTCCCCTGATCTTTCCAAATCCTGCTTCACTGTAATGTTTTGGGAAAGATTCCAGCAAAGCTGGGTGGCTACCCAGTCGAATGGGGAAAAGTCTGGATCTTTTCATTCTGACTCACATCAACACTATTTTGCCTGTCCCAGTCCCCTGCAGTAGCCAGTCCCTCAGTGGGCTTTTCAAAAACAACAACAGCAATTGACATCTTGTTATAATTTTATAGAACAATCTGTCTGTCATGTTCTCTGAATTTCCAGCCTATATTAAAACACAGTAACCTCCCTTAGATCTCCACAATGAAAGGGGCTGGGGGAAAAGGGGGGGGAAATCTGGGAACTCAGAGAACCTGCTATACAGATTATGGTACTATTATAATCCTATAATGAGATGTTAATTGCAAATTTAAAACAATTCAAAAGCATCCCACTGGCACTGGGGTCATGGCTGCCGTGGGAGACTGGGGCAAGGAAAATGCAGGGCAATGGAAGCCCTGTAGCTACTGTTCTATATCAGCAGCCTCAGCAGCAAGAGGGAAGCCACGCAAGCCTGTCCCTGTGTGGGAAACACCCTCCTGTGGTCCATTATATCTCTTCCTTTTGAAATGATCTCTCTTTGAAAGGTCATTGCCAAATATTAATGGTTCCTCCTGGCTGGACTAGTCTCTGCTCTGCCCAGATCAATGGCCCATCTAATTCAGAATGTTTCCTGTGATGTATGAAGATTCAGAATTCCTTCTGCCAATCATAAATTATAAACACATAAGCATGATCCAGCCAAAGTCAAGCACCTTGAACTCTCCCTGACTTCCGTGTGATGGCTAAGCATCAATTTAAATCTTTCTCACTGAAAGCAATGGCCTTTCAGCATTATTTTAACTTTGGTTGGAACGTGCCATGTGAGTTCAATGTTTTCGTAGGATATGAAGCCACACTCATTTAACAGCCTTTGAAAGCAGTGTGGTTAACACTTCTTTACTAATCATTCTGCACTGTCATTTTTGTCACTCGTTTGTCCCTATTGCTTCAGGGTTTTCCCCACCCAATGTGTTTTGCTCTCTTTAGTAGTACCAGAGGGAGCAATACACATGTGGAAAAGGGGGGATGACCAGGAGAAATAGGGACAAATGAGTGACAAAAATGGCAATGCGGTCTGTCAAGAGCAAGCCTGAAATGCAGATGCACTTAATGGTAGTGAAGCTGATTAATCATAACCCCCCTCTGTACTGTACTCAAGGCCCATTGAGTTCAACATGGTTTTAAAAAGAATGAGTTCCGCTACTGGCTTTGATGGAACCCTGATCAAATGAGTGCAAGGGATGTGCTCATTTATTTATTTTCTAATCTATCTTAAAAATGTGTGCCTTGCATGCTTCACAACAGAACACCCAAGGCTACTCACAGTATCAATTTAAAACAACAAATGAGTAAAGAATAATAACTGTTAACCATACAAACTATAGTAAGAAACAACAACAAAGAAGCAGCAATAAAAGCCATCATAATTACTAAAACCTATGTTAAGAGCAATCGGCATGAAAAACAAAACAAATAAACAGTTACTGTAATTATAACAAAAAGGAATAAGGAAATCAATGACAATAGTTAATATTAGTTATGAAGCATTCTGATTTTCCTAAGATGTCTGATTCAGAGAATTCATGCTGAGTTCAGACTCAGAGGAAGGAAGGAAGAAACAGAAACTAACAGGGAATTTTTCCAATCAGCAGAGCAAAACAGATTTTGCAACAAAAGTTTTTTCCTCCGATAGGCCTTTCCCCCCATATTGTCTCCATTAGTCAGCATTAACTTGGAGAAGGGTTTTTTGATTCTATAAGCTACAGATCTCCTCAGTTACTCTGTCCATGCTAGTACTGTTCTCACTGAATTGTGCGTTTATAGGTTCAGCTGCTTTGCAAATTGCATAGCTGCAATTTGATGGATTAGTGTGTAAGAAAGTGTGATTGATTTATTATTATGCTAGTGTATGAGAGAGTATTGCTATTTGGTTAGTGTGAGGTATTTGAGGTAAATTCTAGTATTAATTAATCTGTTGATTCTATCTTCTCCCTGGAACTGTATTAGTGTTTCTTCTCTCTGTGTTACTGTGATTATTTGCAGGGTATCAAAATAACAAGCCTTTGTGAATTATTTACCCATTGTCAGTACCCCCGTGTGTTTCAGTGCAATCCTATGCAAATTTACACCAGTCTAAGCCCATTGAATGGACTTAGAATGGGTTAACTCTGCAAAGAATTGCACTGTTATAGCAGCGATTTTCATTAACTGCTATTACCCCATTGTTGGTTTGTCATCAAGAACTCACACAATGCCTGAGCAATGAGCAAAGAAACAAGGAGCTGTGCATGCCCAAGGCCAGCAAGATCCCAGGCCAGGAAAGATAGGATACAGTTCACAAAGGCACCATCTTGCTGGACCCTTTGATTCCATTACTAAATACACAACTTTTTTGGGGGGTACCAAATCCTCTGCCAATGAGTACATAATGTAAGTTCTGTGCCTGCTGTTTAAGTTTACCTGTCAAATCACTCCCTATGCCACTCTGTGAAGCTACTTGCCTTCTGAGGGGTGCTCTACCTCGTCTACAAGCAAAAATTGTAAATTGTCTATGCAATTGGTAACCTTGTCCCTATTTGTATGAAATGTGAAAGGAAGAATATCTTGAGAGATGAGTACAATACCTGAGAATGGAACCCAATGATATTACAGATAGGAATGTGTTTTGATGTAATTGCCAATAGCTTTGGAATACTTCCTCCTGTCTGCCTGCAATTTGGCAAGCAGAAGAGGTACAATATCCAAACTAAATAGAAAATAAAGACTTTACTAGAAATGTGTCCCCCCTTGAAACTGATAGAACATAAAATGTATCCATGCAATAAAAGAAATTAAATGAAAATGATTCCAAAATGATTTGAAAACAAAAATGAAACAAAAGCAAAAGAACATTTGTACAAACCCAATGAGTTCCAGTCTACCCCCAAACACTAGAGTGGATTATGAACTCCAATCTGTTCCAAACTCAGGAATAAGCACCACTGTCTCTTCAATTTGCCATGGGCATCTTCAGAGGATGAATATTGGGCTTCACATTATCTGTGAGTATCCCAAGGTCTTGCACAGCCCTATCAGGCCTCATCTTATATGTAATTTTGCTCCAGGCCCAGAACCTACAAGAAATCAGCAAATGCCAGGTCAAGAAATTGGTCTTCCCCAACTGGAATCTGGTAATCAAGCCTAAGATCTTTTCTGGAGAGAACCTAAAACTTTTGCATGTCCCGCTTCCTCTGAATTGTACTACTGTTCTGTTAAATTAATAGGACTCACATCCATGTAATGCTTTTGGGATTGGGTTTTTAGACTACAAGGCAATTTACTGTAAAAAAAAAAAGTTCTTGGGTTGTTAGACAGTGTTCACTCCATGCTGTGCTTCTGGCTGGTGGCTACTAAAGGAAACTGAACGGTGCACCATGGTTTGACCTAGTCGCATAGTTCATATATTCTTAGTAGAAATAGTTCCCTCTGATGATGAATCCTCCAGGGGAACAAATTCATACCATGCTAATATCAGGGTGTGAACAAGTTGAAAAGATGGAAAATGGACACGGGGTTTCTTATTCTTCATTTAGCTGCTAGATAATAGTCACACTATTATCTGAACACACCATCTGTTTCTTCAGAACCGTGAGGACTAGTATCATCAAGAATGCCTCCCCTACGAGATTTCTGGATGTTAACAGATGTAGCTTCTCTCAGTTTACATGATGTCCAGAGCTGCAACGGAGCTTTGAATACAGCTGCCTTATACTGGCAATTCATCAGTTGCCACGGGAAGGAAAATGAGTCAAGAAATAATTGATACAATTTTTTTTTAGTAGAATGGTGGCAGTTGGGAGGGGGTGACATCTGGGGACAACAATTAACATGAATTTAAAGTTCTGTCATGTCTGACAAAGAACATGATCCTTGTGTGGCACTTGGGAGCACTTTAGCCACAGGAAAGCTTAGCCCGAGGACAAAACTTCAATTAAGGGTTCTGCGTATATCTGAAATAACCACTTCATGAAGCCTTGATGCCTTGTGTATTCAGTGATTGCAGCCATTTATCTTCACCCTGCTGGACACATACTAGAAAAAAAATGCCTTGCATCTAATGAAATGTTAATAGGTAGTGTGGAGGACTACATGTACAAGATTTATTTTCCACAGCATAAAATAAGGGCTTCCAACTTCTAAAGGCTTAATTTACCCTAAATCAAAAGAAACCCATCACTCTGTCGATGGAGATTTTAGCTGTTTTTTTTTCTCCCTCTCTTATGAGCACAGTATAGGAGAGCAGGTTTTGGTTCAGATTAGAAACCTGTGACCACAGTGGGTCTGTTGAACACCCAACTGAAAGGGCACTGAAGGGGTTAATCACACAATTGACATCTTCTGTCTCCTACAAATCAACCTGAATCTGAAATTCCCAAGGGATTTTTTGTAAAAAATAAATAGTTAACAGGTGGTTGTTGGGTCAAAAGGAACATCAAAAGAAATTCCAAAGACTGCTGGGTATGAAGTCTCTGCACCATAATTGCTCCCAGAAACTCAGAAAATAATTTATCTGTAGGTGAGAATAATTTATGGTTTAAAACAAAGAAGAAAGAATTCTAAGAAATAGAGGATTAGTAAAGTCCAAATATATAGAACATTTAGTTTGCATTTCTTTTCACTTAGAAAACTTTTCTGCTGTAGTGAAATTCTCCGCATTGAGATTTTTAAATCTGTGCATTATGTGAAATTTTCCACAGTAGACTTTTCCTCACCAGACTCAAACCCGACGTTTTCT
The DNA here is from genome assembly GCA_029375565.1 of Gekko gecko. Lineage (NCBI taxonomy): Eukaryota > Metazoa > Chordata > Lepidosauria > Squamata > Gekkonidae > Gekko > Gekko gecko. Next base: position 163,330,777 of record JAPDNY010000003.1, on the reverse strand, counting down.
CCTTCTTTCCCCTTCGAAATTCACTAAGATTGGGGATTCCTAAAACATGGGAAAAGGAGAAAACTTCAGGTGTGCCTGGTGAGGAAAAATCTACTGTGGAAAATTTCACATAACACAGATTTAAAACGTCAATGCAGGAAATTTCATCACTGTGGAAATGGTCTCACATGCTGCCTCACAAGAGAACCTGATCAGGTTGATATACTTGGAAGCTGTTCATTGCCTGACCCCTGCAATGGACCTCATGCTTAGACCAGCCATGTAGCCTGCTTACTGTTACCTCTGGCAGCCTTGGCCCATGTTCCCCAGCTTTCTAGCCACACCAGGGCCAGGTTTGGAGTCCCAGCTGCCAGAGGTGATGGGACTCAAGAGGCAGGAAGTGTGGCTGGCCAGAGCTGGAAGCCAGGTGATAAAGGGCCTTGAAGTCTTTCCCTGGGCCCTAGTGAGAGGCAGGCAGACAGGCAGCACAGCCAGCCAAAGCTAGAGGTGCAGAGCTGGAGCTGGGAGCTAACTAGCCACAGAGGGAGGGTGAATGGGGCTGGGACAGCCTCTTGGTGGGGAGCTCAGTGAGGTGGTAGGTTTTTAAAGGGGTCCATAAGCAAGCTTTCCAGAGGGCGGAGTATTTGCTGGCCACTGTTAAGATTCTTGTAGGGCTGTTTTCAGCCCACACAGCCAGTCACTAGGGTAAACAGATGATTTGTGAGATGATATTTTAGTACTCACACCACCTTGTTGACTACCAGGGCTCCCCTTTTCCACCACTGAGTAGGGGGTCTCTGGGGACAGTTATTACCAGCTGATGGAAAGTCCCTTGCCAAACTGGTGAAGGCATTTCTTCCAACCCTGCGTTAGAGGCATCAGTGTACATCACAAGTAGTTGGTCAAAGACTGGGCTTCATAAGACTTGCCCCTGAGTTGAGGGCACTTTCAAAAACTAAAATATTTTCCTCACTCATGGGTCCAACAGAGCAAATTAGTTTGCCTCTTCTTGAGGCAGTTGGAGAGGGGACTGGCATGCACTGTGAAGTGTGAAGTGACTGTAATATTCCACCAGGCCAAGGATGTGCCTCGTCTGCTTCCTGGGCTGAGGAAGGGTTGTTGTATTACAAAAAGGCCACCTTTTGGGGAAGGGATGGTAATCAGCCACTGCTCATAAGAAATCTCATGTATTTTAGCTCAGAAACAACCCACTCTCAAGAGGATTTAGTTGTAACCTGATAGCTTCAAGCACATAGAGGACTGCTCTGAGATGTGCCAAAGTCAAATCCCAGACTAAGATGAAGATACTTATGTCAATATAACCAAGGGCAAAAATGTGGCAGTTATGTAGGATGTAACCCACTAGCCACTGAAATGTAGTGGTTGCCCCATGGAGCCTGAAGGGCATTGGAATAGGCCCTGGGTGATGGTGAAGGCTGTCTTCTGTTGATCTTCTGACCAAATAGTACCCTTTGGTTACATCCATGCCTGAAAGGTACTGATGGTTGATGAAGCGATCAACTTTGGGCACTGGGTATGCACTGAAATGACAATGTTGTCTCGTTCACCTCTCAGCAATTAACACAAAACTTTATGGACCCACTGGACTAGGAGATGAGCACAATGGGGTGTTCAGTTGCATTGGGAAGGCCTGATGACACCCAATGGTAGTATCTCCTTGACTTCCTGAAGAACCACTTCCTTGAGCCATGTCTGTGGCATAGGGTGCCATGTATACCATGCCACTTGCACTGGCTCAAAGGGGATCATGTGTTGCGCCACCATGGTGTAACCCTAGGCACTGTGAGAACACCCTTAGCACTGTGGCTACCACATGCTGGATTTGGGGCTTCTGCCTGATCATCAGTCAGTCATGCAATTGCAGAGGCTCACACTTTGAGGTGCCCTTCCACCTGCCACATGGGAGTCCTAGTCCGAGTCAGGGCCCACTCTGTCCCTTGGCAAAGCTTTATTACTGTGAAGAGATTATTGGCTGCTGGGAAATCTGATCTTCATGCTGGGCAATTTATTTATCTGGTATGAGAGTTAGGTGATATGTGTCTTTCTTTTCTGCATATCTCTGGATGGCATGTGATATAACCTAGTATAAGCAGTTGTTTATAGTAAGTGTGTTCCATATTATACATACTGCAGGCAGAATATAGCAGCTGTGTATACCATGTTAGCATAGCTTTCTTTGGAAAGGTTCAAGATGTTTGCGTATTCCCTCAGTTCCCCATCACCTTATAAAAATCTGTACAGTCCTTTACAAGAGTGCATACTATGAGAACAGTGAGCCAGTATCATGTTTGATTTGGCCTTTATAAATACACAAGTAGCAACACACTAAGAAATCAGACCTCCATTATCCCAACACAAGAACCTTTGAACGACATGGTCTTCCTTGCTGGGAGAAGCCTGGATTTCATTTTGGCAGTGCTAGTCAGACATCAGCTACTTGTGGGGGGGGGGGCGTGTCTGTTGGCTTCTCTCCATTTTCCAGCTGTCCTTTAATCAGTTATCTTCTGTCACCCAAGTGGCTGGCTGCCAATGCCTTGTTACAGGGGCTGTCTCTGAAATGCTGGACATGTTGTTTGATTCCTCAAGATAACAAGCAACATCTTCTGCTTGGCTGAGTGGCATTGATCACAGTTAGTTATAGACCTCATAGAAGTTTTGTTATCTATTTTATTTATTTAGATACTTATAGCACACTTCTCTTCCTGATGGGGGCCCCAAGTGGTTTACAACATCATTCTCTTCCCCTACATTTTATCATGTGGACATCACCCTGGTGAAACAAGGAAGAATGTCTGGCCCAAGATCACCCAGTGAACCTCCATGGCAGAGTGGGGATTCCAATCTGGTTCTCCCAGATCCTAGCAGCAGAAAAGGGTAAGAGTCAAGTAGCCGTAGTGCATAAGGTGCTCCTGGACTCTTACTCTTTTCTCCTGCTACAGACAAACTAACACGGCTACCCATGTTGATCTATCTCCCAGATCCTAGTCTGACACTCTAAACATGACACCACTGTGGATCTGAAATTCAATATTTTCTTTTTCTAATATTGCATAGTAAAATCCTTGCTCCCCTAATAACGGTCAGTTTTCATCACCCCTTTGCTCCTCTCAACGCGTGTTTCTAGAACTGCCCCTAGACCTCAGATTAGTCACCATGAGAAAACAGCAATGGCAAGTCACTGCACTGATCATGTTTAAGTGCGCAGACTCCAAACCTGGGAGAACCAGGTTTGATTCCCCACTCCTCCACTTGCAGCTGCTGGATGATCTTGGGCAAGCCATAGTTCTGACAAGAGCTGTCTTTGAAAGGACAGTTCTGGAAAGAGCTCTTTCAGCCCCACCTACCTCACAGGGTGTCTGTTGTGGGTAGGGGAAGGGAAAAGACTTTGTAAGCCTCTCTGAGACTCCAAGTGAAAGGCGGGGTATAAATCCAATCTCCCCCTCCTCTTCCTCCACTTCCTCCTCCTCCTCCTCCTCCTCCTCCTCCTCCTCTTCTTCTTCTTCTTGTAGGCCTAGTGTGCAACAGATAAGGTAATAAACCTGTGTTTGGACTGTATTGCTCTTCAGGTTGCACCCTCCCTGCAGTTTGAAGCGGTCCAGTCCAAGCATAGACTTACTGCAGCCTAGGCTCTTTGGAAACACCTAGCCTGTTGGCACTAGAGAACCACTGTTTGAGGATGGAGATATGGTAACTATCATGGATTCACCCAAGGAAATTCTGGGGGATATAATTCTATACGAAGATTAGGTTTATATCAACACACTTGCACTGCTGCATTACCTATAACTACTTTGGATGCTGCATGAAGCTCTGACATTTAAATTAACTGAAAATGCAAATGTGTGGTCATTAAGATGACAGAATCAGGACTATTTGAGTTATGCTGTATCTTTAACAGCACCTTGATCTGCAGACCTAAGTAGTGATAAGGATGCTCAGCTCTGATGCTGTGAAGAGCCTTCTTCCGGTAGTTTCTGCTGTTACCAACACAGGAGGAGGCCAGGCTGATTTGTAGCACCAGTGAGAAATGCCAGAAAGCAATGCTTCCAGCCCCCAGTGAGGAGTGTCCTCACCTAGGCTATTGCCTGTGAGAATGCATAATAATTTAGGAAACTTTGGCTGAACCCCTGACTGGCCTGCTCTTGATGATGAGAATTCCCTGTCTTGAGAAGTCACAGTAATGGGGGTTCTTTTCTTGTCCTGGTAGTCTTGACTGTAGTGTCCTCTGATAACAGTCATGAAATTTACTTGCTATGGACATCAGTTGGCCAAGACAGCTGTGAGGTTTCCCACTGGTTGCCACTTAGGGATCAAGATAAAGCTATGCTGGGTGCCAGAAACTTAACACTGCAAGAGCCAGAGTGCACCCTCAGTCACCTTAAACTAAAAAAGGGCAATGCCCAACATTTTGGAAGCCTTGATTGTCCTTTACCTCTGGTTAGTTGAAAGATCACTGCTTGGATTTTGGCAAAGCACCCCAACAGTATTTTTTCCCATGAAAATAAGAAATACAGAAAGATGAGAAGTTCTCAGTGAAGAGGATACTGGTGGCTGTCATGTGTTTCTGGGGGTGGGAGGGCACTTATGTATAGCATATAAATTCAAGGATCCTCTCTAATGAGCTGGATGGCAGAGGTGGCTGCATAATACTATTCAGTAGCTCCTCTAGCACTGACAGCAAGACCAGGCTTAGCAACATTGCTTGGCAACCAATCACCAGCGTCTTGTGTTGTAGAAATATCACGGCTGCTTAAATGAATTAGATACTACAGTCATTTGTGGAGATGTGTTCAATGGCTCTTTTGCATACATGGCCCCGGGGCCAGCTATCACAGATTCTATGTGCATGAATTACTTGTGCATGCTTGGGTGGCAACCTAACCAGTTTATATGTAAGAACAGAAAGGACCATCCATTGGGAGGATATGCACGGCTTCCTGATAATTCGCCCTCTTCTAAACAATGGAGACTTTTTGCATATGTGCTGCCACCAGCATGAAATGAATCCAAAATCCGTTTCAGTTGGTGGTAATGGGACTTTAATGCACATGTTAAGCCATGTTTGTATTGTGCATTGTCTCACTTCACACTGGTTCCATGTATCTTCAGACAGGTAGGAATTTACAAGGGCTAGGATAGCATATGCACCCATGTACAGTTGGACATCGTTTCCAGTTTCAGCTTTTTTATTTTATTTGAATATTGCAATCAGGACAGCAAAAAAGAAGTGCCCACCTCTTTTTCTCTAAACATAATGATGTTTTCCCTAAGTTTGTGCAAATGCACAAATCAAAAAGGGAATCCATTCTAGCTCTCAAGTCTAGGGTCACCTGACTGCAACCCTGACAGTACTGTGTTACCTTTAAATCCACTGAGGGAACAGCCGTACATTATTCCATCGATTGCCTTTCTGGTTCAGCCATCTGCCCCTCCTGCCTTTTGTGAAGGGCAACTGAAGGTCTGTTCAGTACATTGGGACTAGGAGGGGTTCACCAACTACACTCCAATTGCCATGACAAAGTTGTCTTCTATGGTGGAGAAAAGGCACCACACTAGTGAGTCACTGGCCAGATTCTGCTGACTCCACTGGTTGCTGATAGTCTTGCAAAGAACGCCGGACCTTGTTCTGATCCAGCAAGGCACACGGGGTAACACAACATGGATTGGTTCTGTCTTAACCAAGAAATCCTGAGATTTGTAAGTTTAACACACTGCTGTAATGGAAAGAGGGGTGTTGGATCATATGTAGTGGCTGGGCTAGAGGGAGGAGATCAGATGTGGGCTAGATGGAGGAGATCAGATGCACAGAGGACACTTTAGAATGAAGCAGCTTAGAGGACCAGGATGGTAGAGTAGTTAGAGAGTCAGACTACAGTCTGAGAGATCTGGGCTCAGTGAAGCTTGCTGAGGATGCGTCCACGTGGGGGAAGGGAAAATCTGGAAGCAGTAGGGTTGAGTAGGATGGGGGCATGTAGGGATACTATCCACACATGCTGTCCCTGAGCTACTGCCTGCTGTTGCTGCTCTGCCCCCTTTGTTGCATTGGCACTTCCCCATCAACCAAATGAGAATCTTTCTGGGCCTCCCTGGAGCCTGAAAATTCCCCTTCCCCCTCTACGGATCAGCTGTTAATTTTAAAGGCCCTTAAAAGGCCAAATGGAAGGGGAGGAAAATGGAGCTTAGCCCCTCCCTCTCCTGGGATTGACTGCAGACTGAGCATCCATTGGAACAGTGACCTGCATCCTCCCAGTCATTTCTCTTTCGAGTGGGAGCAAATAGTGTTTTGTTGTTGTTGCTGGTTGGCTCTGGCTCAAAGAGGAGAGCCCAGGACTGGAATGGGCCACCACGTCATGTGGAAGCAAAAACAAAAAACTTGCTGCATTTGGGGAGGGAAGGTGGACTAAAAGCTCCCTGTTCAAGGCACCTGAGATACCCTGGGCAGGTCACACTGTCTCAGCCTCACTCACCTCATAGGATAACATGCAGAAGGGGGAACTCATGGAGGCAGTGTGGGTAAAGATCCACCAGACAGGTTTCTTTGGAACAAAATGCTAAATGCACCTCTTTAGTATGTTCTCTGTGTATTTTACTAGTTTAGTGCTTTGATTAATTCTATTTTTTTTATCCAGTCAATGGAAAGCCTCACTAGGGACCTACTATTGAAATGCACGGAAACAAACAAAACAATACAATAACAGATGTCAGTAAAAAAATTAGCCATCTCGGCAGTATTAGTCAGCCAAGTACCATCATGAACAGGAACATTTATCCACCTTCCTCAAGTGAATGAACTGGTCACATGTTCTCACATGCAGAAAGGGTGCCACCACAAAGAAGCCCATCTCTTTACCATCATAAGCCATAGCTCCATAGCAGGCAGTACCTGAGTCAGAGCCACAGATCTCAGAACCCCAAGAATTTTACATCTGAATCATTTTTCTATTCCAGATGTGGAAGGGAATGCACAGACTAACCAAGCAACATGTCTTGCAGTTTGAGATAGAAAAAAAGAAACCTGCTCAGATATGGATGTCATCTAACTCTTTAACTAGTCAAATAGACAGGAGTGATAACTTATTTTTCAATTATATTATTTGCTCCTGCGTGAATAAAACAAAGACTGAGCCAGTTTGGCTACTGCTGCTGGACAAAGCCTAGGGACCCAGGTTCAAATCCCTGCTTGCCATGAAACGCACTGGATGACCTTACATCAGTCATTCTCTCTTGGCCTATCCTGCCTCACGGGTCTGTTGTAAAGACAGATGGGGGGGGGGAGCCATGTAGACCTTGGACTCTGATGCAGTTCCTGTAGATGCTTCTAATTCTTTGTTTAGCTCCCATTCTAAATAGAACAAAATTCATGTGAATATCTGCTGTCTCAACAGAGGGGAGTGATCTATAGTCCTCTAATAAATGCTCAATATAACCCTTATGTCTGAGATGTTTGTAACTGCCTACTGGTGAAAAACTAGCATATAAATGGAATATATTTAAATGTTATTATTAATATAGCATCTACAATTAGTTTAATATTAGAAAATATGAAAGGCCCTGCCTGATGACTTATGGTCTAAAGCAGGGGTCCCTAACCTTTTTGAGCCAACCACAAAATTACTGCCACAGGAGGCGGAGCCACGCACAGAGAGACGAAGCCCAACTGCAGGGAAGAAGAGAGGTAACTGAACATACATTGGCAAGAGGGATGAGAGATAATAAAATAAACCCTACGGTGGCAGCTGCCACTGAAGCAACACTATTTTAATCTGCATAGCCAATAAGATGTTCAGTGGCCAATCAGAAGCCCTGCTGGGCAAGAGCCCCAACTGGCCACACCCACTTTCTAAAAACACTTGGTGCCCACAGATACCATGTTGGAGACTCGTGGTCTAAAAGAAATGTGGGGAAATTTACTGAAAATGGACTTCCCACAAGAGCGGCAATCCTGCACATATTTAGGCTACTTATGGTGCAATCCTGTGTAGAGTCTGCATAGGACCACACTGTCCCATGCACTGATGACAATGTGAATTAATAGCCTGCCTGTGGCTTTGCAGCCTACAGCTTCACTGTATCCTCTTTCTCTTGTTTCTAACTCTCAGCCAGGGAATGAAATCACCACAGCATTTTGGTAGTGGTATTCCAGATACAGGACTGATACGGTCCCTACAGCTTCTGCATTTTAAGCCCCCTGTGTCTCTGGAAAAAACTGGAAGATTTTACTCTGAGCAAAGATGAATGTGCATTGATATTTATTTCAGTAAACCCCCCACACACATATTCTGGTACTCTGAAGGTAGAAAAGTGGGGAGCCAGGTCTCCTTGCACTCACTGCCTTTCCACTTTAGAAAGGAGTAGTAAACAACAGGGAATGGAGTAATCCATAAATGCACCATGAGCTTTGCAGTCTTCTCTGTTGCAATGACTGCTGTAGCCATGCTAAGCTCTCCATGCCGTTTGTCGAGCCCAAACAGTATGGCTGTTCTTACGTTTCTCTTGCAATGAAATTCAAAGCTCGGTTTTCGTCAATTGAATTATAATTGTCCCATTAGTTACTTCATGCAGAAATGGATTGCTTGCATTTGTCCCAGTCCATTGGAAAGCAATCCAAATCCTGCTTCCTGCTATAGATTTGCCTTTCCAATTCATTAGGATTAATCCACTCCCACCCTCCACACACAGGCACACAAGCCTCAAGGCCCAGTATTTCCTTCCTCTCAGTTGCCCCCTGTCAAGGCTATAAAGATTAGGGGGGGTTCCACAGCACCACTTTCACTACACAGCTATCCTGCTACTGATGATTCTTCCTCTTTTCTTGCCTTCTTCTCTAAACTGTGCCATCTGTTGATACTTGCCCAGAAGAGAAAAGAAGGGTTCATGTTATCTGTGCACATGGATCTGTGAGCAATGATATTTAGATCATGTAAGACACTTTGCACTGACAGAATAGGAATGGCTCACATTTTAAATTAATAATAAAATGAAACACTCATCTTTCATCAGCAAGGCTTTCTTGAAATGGCAGCCTCTTCATTAGTTACAAACAATATCTTCAGAGAAGGGTGCGCAGACTTGATTCTGTACAATAAAATCCGTATTATTGAAACTGTTAATTATTTCTTTACATAACCTTTAAGAAGCTCTTTATTACATTCCAACCTTTAACAAGCTCTTTAGTACATTCCAAGCACTTCACATACATCAGCTCAGTAATCCTGCCAACAGCCCTTGTAGGAGAGGTATCAGGCACAATCAACATCCAAGCTGTTTGAGACTAGCGCAGTCTAAACAAAGCCAACAACCCTGCTTAAGCCACTTGGGAGCCAAACTAAAGTCCGGCACTGATAAAAGCCAGAGGGACTCTTCTGGACTCCTCACTAGCCTGAATGGTGCAGTACAGCCCCTGGCCTGCTGCAGTGGTGGCGCTGTAGAGCCCTAGACTCTGCTTGTCAACTGTCATGGAAGTGCAAGGTGTGAGGTGACTGAGCTCTACTGCCAGAGTCCCCACGATGAAATCCTGCCCATTATCTATATCAGCAACAACAGATAGATAAAAATGGCTAAAAAATGCCAGCTAAGGAGGCACTCCTTGCCCCAGGGGAGGCATTGCGGTGGTTAAGAAATATGCTCCCTGGTGGGAGTTGAGGAGTGGAAGGCTCAGACTAGTCTTCTCCTGAGTCCTCTCATGGCGGTTATCTAGATTTTCCTCTCCCCTGAAAAGTATTCTTCCTCTTGTTTTGGGAATTTTTCCACAGATCAAGATGACCACTTGTAATCTCTGAGTCACTGAAAAATGACTCCCTCCCTCCCTGCTGCTAATTTGGCAAGCCAGTCACCAATCCCTTGCTGTTATTACAAATTTTGGCCTATAAAATCTGCTCCTGGGGAAATGAGATGCCACTACCATAAACCTCTGCAGCCACGCTGAGGCAAGAGGACAATCCGAGAGGCATCTCTGGCCACTTCCTTGCGGTTTTGCCTCATTGAAGCCCAACACAGCACAGGCGTCACATTTCCTGTTGGTGTTGGCACTCTGCCTTAATTCCCCTTGGACAGAGCTCTTCTGAAAGAGGTTAGGTTCCCTTCTATTCATAGGAAATTGGCAACTCTAGGAACTGGCCCACGCACCTGTTCTTGGCCTTTGTTTCTGCCGGCCTTTGCCACATACGGCACTCAAAGTATTTAGCAGCAACTTTTTTTCTCTTTCATTAGCAAAGCAACTCCCTGGGGTAGAACTGCTGGCTTGGTGACAAGGGCAATCTGATTGCAGGGAAAGTGTTTTCCTCCCCCTCCCAACCGCACTTCATGCAAATGCCGGGTTTCTGAAGAGGCCTCTGGCTCGCTTCCCATTCCTTGCTTCCTTGCTTCCCATTCCTTCTTAACTACCTGCACAAACTAGCATGCAGGACGTGAACATTGTAAGCAAGCATCTGAGTGTCATTTAATGTCTGTGTCTCTGATACTTTTTTATCTTTTTTATTCAGCTCTCTCCAGTGAATTCATGGAAGCAGTCATGGTTTCCCTCCCCCTCTTACATTTTATCTTCATATCACCTCTGTGAGGTAGATTAGGCACAGAGAAGAGAGGAGGGGGGGGAGTGACTGGCTCAGTGAGGAACTGAACCTGAATCTTCTAAATCCTAGCCTGACACTCTAACCATTATAACTACGCAGGTTTTCTAGAGCTGCTCTTCTTATTGGATCTGTTTGTGCTTCGTATGTCTGTACTCTTTGTCTATATATGTACTCTTACCTGTATTCCCGAGAGTACAGTCCTATGCATGTTTACCTGGAGGTAAATCCAATGAGTTCAGTAGGCCTTAATCTCAAGTAAACAGGCATAGAACTGGAAACTGAGACTTCAACCTTTTTGAAGGTTTATTCAACCCTTAACCCCCTTTTTAGAAAACCAACCTTAAAATATGTCACATAGTTTAAAAATTCATAAAACCAGCAAATGGACAAAATGGCCTCATTTACTTGGTCCCTTCCCATCTTCCACCCCAGCAGCAGACAGAAGCCTTTACTGCTCAAACCATGCCAGGCCAACCCTTCCCTGACTCCATGGATTGAGAACAGGGCCAGAGAAGTCTATCCATCCATGTACAGGGAGGGCACCACTGGTCTTTTTTCAAGCCCTCCTTGGTCACATGGTCTTGGGACTGGAAGTTCTTCCAGAATTATAACTCATCTCCGAAAAAACAGAGATCCATTTCTTGGAGGAAATGGCCGCTTCAAATAATGGACTGTATGATCTGGAAAAACAGAAGTCCTAGATTGACATTACATCCCCACTGAGCGTTCTCTCTTCTCCAGAGTTTGCCTACCCTAGGGACCACCTCCAAACATCTAAGAATTTCCCAAGAGAGACTGGGCAACCCTAACAGGAAGAGGAAACTAGGTCATGGAGCAGCATGGCCAGCCCTGCATTGGCAACCCCCAGGAGAATGGAGGGTGAAGTAGAGATCTGGTGAAATGATCTCTGGTGACACTGCAGCATCATTTCTTACTGTATTCCTGGAAGGTATATTTCTGTGTCATGTGGCACTCTAGAATTCCCCGAAAACTCTATGTTAGAGATTGGGGAAATTCCCAGAGTGCTATGCAATGTGATGATAATGGTCTGCATTAAGTGGCTGCAGGGGATATACCTCCAGGGCAAGAAGGTGCTGGCCATAGCAAGCAACCTGGCCGCCCTACCAGGGAGACCAAATGGGAAATGGAGGCCTAATCCAGGAACATAACAGTATATGCAAGGCACCTGGCTCTGTTCTTATGAAGAATAGTTAGATGTATATTTGTTATAATAAGAAGTCAAGCAAATAATCAGTGATAATTTCAGTGTGTTTTAAGAAACAAAGAAAATTAGTTGTATATATAGGCGTGGCTTGTTAAATTAGCATGCAAAATAGTGAAGTTTTTTTAACAGATCAAAAGAATGACAAGCTTGGTTTCTGGTTATCATCTGTTTGGGTTCAACGGGGGGGGGACACACACATATAGGTAATAAATATGTCAGAACTGGAAATTGATGTGCTCTAAATTGTGTGCTAACTCAAGTTTAGGCCTCATTTTATTCAGTGGGGCTGACTCCCAGGTGAGCGCTCTTAGGATTTCAGCCTCAGTATCAGAGAAAGAAGATAAAGATCCCCAAACTATTTTTTCCATAAAGTGGCCTCAACTTCCATCCTTCAGCACCCCATAGTGGTGGTGAAAACTGCTATCAAATTGCAGCTGACTTACAGCGACCCCATAGAAGAGACACTCAGAGGTGGTTTGCCAGTTGCCGTTGCCTGCCTCCACGTAGCAGCCCTGGATGTCCTTGGTGGTCTCCTATCCAGGTACCAACCAGGGCTGACCCTGCTTAGCTTCCAAGATTGGGATTGAGCTCGCCTGGGCCATCAAGGTCGGTACACCATACAATAACATTATTTTATGCCCTGATGACTCTTGGAAGAGATTGAGAGCTCTGTCTAATACACCTCTAGTTTCAAGGGCTTGCTTAACAAAGGAAGAGAAAGAAGCTGGTGCCAGGATTTTCAAATGCGAAATTTCCTTTTCCAGTCTTATATTCTAAATGTGGCACAGAGAAGGGCTCAGTTTATTGCACTGTAGACTATCTGCATGCATTTCAAGGTGTTGTAATACAATCTATTAAGAGCAGATGGTCTAATTACTATGCATCCCAAGCGCTTGTACTTTTACAGCACAAGTTCAAACTTGAAAGGGTGAGAGGATAATAACTCCCTCACCCCAGCTTGTCAATGGCACTAGATGGAAATAGGGGCTGATATCTGATTATGACACTTGAGTAGGGAATGGCAGAGAGCTCAATTTCAACTCTACCAGTGTCTTGTTATCACATCACTTCCATGATTATAAATGCAGTTATTATCTATCACCGTTTACTATGAATAAGATTATGGTAAAATCCAGGAGCAAGTTTAGTCACCTACAGAGTTTTCCCTATGCAGTCAAATGAACTCTCTTGGTACATGTCCTCCGCAACGTGATCCATAATCTGAAACCTGCCCACAGAACAGAAATGAGAGCTTTATTTGCCTTCTGTTCACAAATTCTCTCTTTCCAGAGGAATACTTCATAGTGAGTGTGACTGGGGGTTATGTTAGCTGGTGGTGACTTGGTGAATGGGTGGAAAAGGGAGGGAAGTTGAGACAATCAGAGATGTACTCTTATGTTGGCTTTTTGTTTTGGATCAGGAAATAGGGCTCACCATCCCATTTTCAAAATCAAGTTTTATTTATTAATGCTTTGCTATAATATTGCAGAAAGTAGCCTGCAAACTGCAACTACAGAATTATATACATATCAACATAGACTCATCATTTGAATTCAGCAGTATTTTCAGTATGAAGATATTGTGCACAATTTATTAAGTAAAATAATTTTAATTATCATCATACAATCATATAACCTAATTTGGGTGCATTTTAAGGCACTGGCTGTTTCTGGAAATGACCATTTAGTAATTCTATATATAAAAAAACAATCTCCCAGAATTCTTTGGCACTTTAGACACTGATCAGTTGTGACATGACCTTTATCAGCTGATGCATAAAGTATTGCTGATCAGATTTCGAAATCCTATCATGGCCACAGTTTGCTCTCTGAGTTTGCTCAGCCCCACCTACCTCACAAGGTGCCTGTTGTGAGTAGAGGAAGGAAAAGGTGATTGTAAGCCATGAGACTCCCTACGGTAGAGAAAAGCAGGGTATAAAAACCTACTCTTCTTCTCTTCTTCTTTGATCATGTATCTAATGAAGTTTATAGAGTACAAAGTACTTATGCTGCAACAAATTCCTTAGCCTTTAAGCTGCCACTGGACTATCATGGCCATTTGTCTTTCATTTAAAGCAAGTAACCTTTTTTATAGTGGATGTCAGGATATATAAGGATGGTTTGCATGTTCATGTACATAATTTGATCTGCTCACAAGTGTTTCTCAGCAGCTGGTAGATCACTGATGACTGTTCAAAATGACACCATTGAAAAGGATTGTCTCTGGGTTGTTGTCAAACTTCTGTGGTTTGTGAAGGTTTATTCACATATGATAATTGCCTCATGAGTCAACAAAGTGATGAGCCATACATGTGTGAACCAGATTTATGTTCCTGACAAATTTCTGGTGCAATCTTATTCAGAGTTAATCCAGCCTACGCCAATTGATTTCAATGGGTTTAGACTGGATTAACTCTGCATGTGATGGCACTGTTACAGACTCCATCAGCAAAAGTGTTATACTTAAAAAAAAAAAAACAGGTTTTGAGCCCTTCTTAGTACGGTCACCCAGGGGTCTATTTTGCTTGGAGCCATTCAAGTCAGTGGGCATAGGGCAGATTGGTTAGGATCACAGTTATGATGAGGTACAGGCTGTTCATTTCGGCCATGCCACTCAACTTACATCAGGCTTTAGAAATGAATAGGATGAGTCTAAGAACTCGAGAGGAATAACAGAGGTAGATGGAATTGCCTTAGGAAGGGGTGGAGATGGGAGATTTTGATTTGTTGGAAGGCATGCAATCGGTCTCAGCTTTTAAAAATTTCCATATACATTTTCTTCCCAAGTTGTAATGGCTTTGAAGACCCTGGAAAGGTATATTTAAACTGTAAGTATAGAAGAATATGCTGCAAAGTAATTGCATATCACTGAGGGAGGCCTTGGAAAGGCTTATTTATACACTGTACAGCTACAGACCTGTGGAATTTTTTTATTGTTAATGTATTTTGCTCTAGCTTTCCACCCACTCCTTCAGAGGACAAAGAGATAGAACTTTTTCTGCCTTTTACCTTCCCTCTTTCTTCATCCCCACCCCATGCTTCCTTTCATGATCCACCTGAGGACATTCATGCATGGTCTTCCATGTGCATACGACTTGTTTGACCAGGAACATGTGTTGGATGGTTAAACAGGAAACAACATGGCTTTGGATTAAATGGCCTGGGTTTGTTTTCCTCTACTAAATTTCTATATCAACTTAGTGCTAGTGAAGGTTAAAAGGGTTGAAGTGATGTTCTCAGCCACAACAATGGTACTAAGAAATCAAGAGTTGGTGTGGCACTGTGGTTGGTGTGTCAGACACATTGGTGTGGGGATAAGCTGTAGCACAGGTTGCTCCCACATGGACCAGGGCTCCTTACTGTACCCCAGATGCCTGAGAAGGCATTATGCAACAGTTCCTCCCATTTTTTAAAAAATTGTCTTTTGGATGTCTTTTGGCACACATGTTATATAACTTATATATAAGTGATATTATGCTCTTACTAAATAAGGTAAATTCCCATGCTCTGATCCTGGTTGAATAGGCAATACCAATATTACTTCAAGCTGATGACACAGTATTGAGTGCCAGGATGCCATTAGGTTTGCACCAGTTGATAATGGCCTTTGCTGAATACTGTGGACAAGAAAGCCTTAACATCAGCTATGATAAATCTGAAGTCATGGTCTTTTCTAGGTCACGGTTTCCAAAAGACATCCAGGGAATAGGCAAGCAAGTGTTATCCATCTTAGGAATGCTTGGGAAAAGGCCCTGATAATTTCTGAAACTAGTACCATTTTTTTAGACTAAGGACGGGCAATATCTTCCTGCTGCAGTTTGCCATACTACCTTTAATTTTCTATATCATGCTCCAGTTTGGATAGAAGCTTGTCAAGAAACACTGAACTATCCGCTGACAAAACTTTTGTGTAATCTTACTGGAGTCCCTAGATCTATAGTGGGGACTGTTTATGAGATCAGAACTGGGCATTAATTTCCTTGAAGCCTGAGCTTGGGCAGCTGCCCTTAGGATGTCATTGAAGATTGCATTCACTTTAGAAAATAATAGTTGCCTCTTATTGTTAAGAAAGGACTCCTTAGGGCATCCTGAGAACTCACTGGCTTGAAGTCCTGTAATGGCCACATGAGCAACATCTACATGCATGTAATTGTCTCAAACTAAAAAGGTGAACAGACAGAACAAGTTGGGGGGTGGTAAGGAAATCAAAGGCCACACCATTTCACCATTTTGTTTTACTGCATTTGTGTCTTAGGGTCAGTATATGATACGTTTGTCCACAGGTTGGGTCAGGGTTCATGTGCAATGTATAGATACCACAAACTTTGTAGAAAAACATGTTCAGAAGATGAACATACTGTGTTCAGTAATTGTGATCACTTGTGAGCAGGTCCTCAGATCTGTTTGTAGTCTGCCCCAAAGAGCTGCTGCAGTTTTGCAGCTGTGCTGCAGCTGTGGTGGTGGAGTTTCACTTCCTTCTGTCTTATGAGTTGTTTTTGCACCTGAGCAGTAGGTGGAATCTGTGCTCCCCCAGGGTCAGATCATTAAATGGTGTGGTGGTAGGGATACTATGACTAGGCAGCACAAAAATGTGTATTTATGAAGCAATCTCAAACACAGATTTAAATGAATACCAATTTGTAAGGTTTTTCCCTCCAAATATCATGTCTATTGGCTGGCTGACTGATTAACTTATGCATTTGGTTGCTGAGCTTATTTATTTGATTTGTCTATCTTGCCTTTCCCTCTAAGGAGCCCACGAAGGTATTCATGAGCCTTTCTGTTGTTTTGCCCTCACAATAACCTAGGTTTGCCAGCGCTGGGTTGGGAAATACCTGAAGATGTTGGGGGTGGAACCTAAGGAGGGTGGGGTTTGGGGTAGGGAGGGACTTCAATGGGGTCCCATGCCACAGAGTCCACCTTCCAAAGCAGCCATTTTCTCCAGCTGAACTGACCTCTGTTGCCTGGAGATCAGTTGTAATTGCGGGAGATCTCCAGCCACTGCAACCTTGCAATAACCCTCAGATTTAGGTTGGGCTGAGAGTGGCAGACTGGCCCAGGACCATCCACTGAGCTCCATAGCCAAGTGGGGATCAGAACCCCAGTCTCCCTAGCCCCCTAGCCCAGTGGTCTATCTGTTATGTACTGAATGTGAATCGCTCCTATCTATTCACATGTTAAGCTTGAGTCTGAATGTGGCTCTTCAGAAGTCACATTGCTATTGGTCGGTTTCTGCGAAACCTGTGTAATTACCCAATCACTGAGTGATATTGTTGCAAAGAGGGAACGGTCCTGATTGGCCTTTATCCCTGTATTCTGATTGGTCTTTAACTTGTAATGGGTGTGGCTTTGACAGCCTGGGAGAGTTTAAAAGAAGGAGCTGTGCTCCCCTTGTTGTTGTGTGTTCCTGACTTACAGTTGCTGTTTAATAAAGCTGAAATCACTCGAAGCTGAATCCTTTGTTGAGTCTCATACTTAACAATTGGCGATGAGGATGGGATACTAGAGCTGGTAGGCAGCCCCGTTGAACCGAGACAGCAATGGCGGACGAGGACACACACCCGGTCGAGTCGGCTGAGGCTCCACGAGCAGTAGTGGCAGCACCGTCAGCCCAGATGGCTGTAAATCCGGTGTTTAAGGCGTTCGACCCGGCGACAGAGGACTGGGACTCTTACCTGGCACGGTCTGAGTTTCACCTCCAGGCAAACCAGATCATGGATGAGGCAAGGAAGAAGGTGAAGCTCCTGAGCTCCTGTGGCAAGGCCAACTTCGACATCACTCGGTCCCTAGTTGTGCCCACCGAGCTTAGCACAGCTACATGGGCTGATATCATGGCTAAGCTCAAGGGCCATTTCACGCCACAGCCATCAAAGATAGCCTGCAGGCACGCTTTTTACAAGCGGTGCCAGGGCCCAGCTGAATCAATAGCTGAATATGTCACCGCCTTGTGGAAGGCAGCCTGGCCTTGCGGTTTCACTGACCTGGAAGAGGCACTCCTCGACCGACTGGTGTGCGGCCTTTGGGACGAGCGCCTCCAGCAGTGCCTGTTCACCCGTTCTGAGCTTACGTATGCTGTGGCCTATGCTGAGGCCGTCGCCACTGAGGCCGCCGACAAATCGACCCGAGAGGTGCGACAACGACCGCCACCAGCAAGTAAAGAGCCTGCGGTCCACCAGCAGTCCACCAGTGAGTCCGATGGCGAGGCTGATGGCGTATGTAGAACCAGGGAGACACGGCCACCGCGGACCAGACTGAAGACTCCAGTAGCACATTCCTGTACCGGCTGCAGAGGCAAGCATGACAGAGACCTCTGTTGGGCCAAGGAGCTGATCTGTCGCTCCTGTGGCAACCGGGGTCATCTGGCCCGAGTCTGTTGTGCCACCAAAAGATCTCCACCGTCTTCGCGACGTGCAGACCCCAGAGTTCATGTTCGAAACGATGACAAGGCATCTGGCTGTCATCAGACCGACTTCTGCTGCTGCCCATCAACAGGGCCCATCAACTGGCCACTGGAGGCAAGCCCAGCAAGAAAATCTATGTGACGGTTCATCTGGACGGCGTTCCCTGCGTCATGGAGGTGGACTCTGGATCGTCTGTCACTGTCATCTCTACAGAGACGTGGCAACGCTTCTTCCCGAGGCAAAGCCACCGCCGTCTGGCACCAGTGTCAACCCGCTTGACCGACTTCCAGGGATGGTGCATTCCGTTGGCGGGAAAGGCGACCTTCCACGTCAAGCTCAAAGACCGTAAGGCTGAGCTGTCTCTCCTGGTGGCAGAGGGTGAGCGGGTTAGCCTGTTGGGCCTCGACTGGTTTGAGGCATTGGGGATCGCTATCGCTGGTATCAACAAAATTTGTGTAAATAAACAGGACTCATTGTATAGTGAGTTTCCTGAAGTATTTGGTGAGGGGCTCGGCACGTACACCAGCCCCCCGGTTTCTTTTGATTTGGACCCTTCAGTTCGTCCAATACGACTGAAGTATAGGAAGGTCCCGCTCGCGCTCAAAGCAAAAATTGAGTCAGAGTTAGATAAGTCAGTCAGGGTGTTCTTGAACCGGTACCCTACGGGAAGTGGGAGACTCCAATTGTGATGCCTGTCAAGGCTGACAGGTCTATACGAATATGCGCAGACTACAAATGTACAGTTAACAAAGCTCTGCAGCAGCATTCCTATCCGGTGCTGGTAATCAGCCACGTACTGGCATCACTGGGAGGGGGAAAAGTCTTTGCCAAGCTTGACCTGGCTCAAGCTTACCAACAGTTGCCAGTGGATGACGCAACTGCTGAAGCCCAAACAATCGTTACCCATAAAGGGGCTTTCAGGGTAAAACGATTACAATTTGGAGTTAATGTCGCCCCGGGCATTTTTCAAGGGCTAATGGAGGGGCTCCTGCATGGGCTACCTGATGTCGTGCCCTATTTTGACGATGTTTTAATTGCAGGCACAGATGATTGTGAACTGATGGCCCGCTTAAGAGCAGTGTTGAGTCGTTTTAAAAATGCCGGGCTGTGGGTTAAGCGTTCGAAATGTGTTGTCGGGGTAAAAAGAGTTGAGTTCTTGGGGTTCCTCGTAGATGCAGACGGGGTCCACCCCACACCCGACAAGGTGGCGGCAATCCAAAATGCGCCTCCACCCCAGTCCAAGAAAGACCTCCAGTCCTTCTTGGGAATACTCAACTTTCGTGCCTTTCTGCCACACAAGGCGTCAGTCGCTGAACCTCTGCACCCTTTGCTCCACAAGAACGCTAAATGGGAGTGGGGTGAGCGGCAGAGGCGTGCATTTGCTTCAGTGAAGGAACTTTTGTCATCGAGTGCAGTCCTGACGCACTTCGATGAAAACAAACTGCTGGTGCTTGCAGCTGACGCATCTTCTTATGGGGTGGGTGCCGTTCTCAGCCACCTGATGCTGGAAGGAACTGAAGCACCGATCGCATTTTATTCCCGATCCCTCACTAAGGCAGAAAAGAACTATGCCCAGATTGACAAGGAGGGCCTCGCCCTAATCGCAAGAATAAAGAAATTCCATGACTTTGTTTATGGGTGGCAGTTCCTCCTTGTGACTGATCACAAACC